>JAOPJO010000017.1:4359592-4375615 GCA_027123675.1 Molva macrophthalma | reverse complement strand
GTGTGTGTGTGTGTGTGTGTGTGTGGGTGTGTGTGTGTGTGTGTGTGTGTGTGTGTGTGTGTGTGTGTGTGTGTGTGAGTGAGTGAGTGTGTGATCTGTCAGGAGGTGCACGGGAGGCACGTTACAGGGCTTATCTGAATAACTTGAGCTCAACTGCTAGAAATGATGTGATCCCACCTGATCTCCACCTCTGCAATGTAATGACAATATTACTCATTTTTGCTAGAATTGTTATGGAAATTTGATAATAAAAGTATGTATATCAGAATAAATTATAAATAAACACAATCGTAAAAAACAAAAAAGATCCTGACTCAAAATAAATAAATCTCTTTACTGCATCTCTTTATAATGTCTCTCTCTCTCTATGGTCTTTCTCTCTCTACTGTCTCTCTCTCTACTGTGTCCCTCTCTGTACTGTCTCTCTCTCTACTGTGTCCCTCAGCACTCTCCTTCTCCTCAAATCAAATCATTTATTCTTTTAATTCAACAAGACACCGTTTCATACTGAAGCGTGTTGAATCAGCGAATCGGAAGCATGTCATTGAGGGTGTGTGTGTGTGTGTGTGGTGAGGGGGGGGTGTTGTTAGTCTTTGATAATATCTGTGAACTGTAAAATTATCTTGGCGGAAATTATGTCATCACCCGATTTCACCCAATTTTGACGGTAACATTCCAAACTGCCTGTCGCTTTCTCATGTTTGTGGCCGAGTTATTGGCAGGAGTTATTACCGAGAAATTAGGCAAAGAAGAAGGGAGCTTAATACATTGCATCACAGTGTATCTCTATTTACATTCACATTTTGTAATTTAAGAGACGATTTCATTTAGCAGTTGCTTACATCACATTTTTTACTAAAGTTCGTCAAACTTTGTTAATGTTAGGCATGTTTTTTATTGTAAAATCGCGTTGGATAATATTAGGAAATAATAATTAAAAAACGAATTTGATTCCCTCAAATAACCTGATCCAACAATTAATTTCTATATAAAATATAGAAAGAAATTAAAGAAAAAAAACCAGATGGACAGAATGGAAAGTGGATTTCTAGTGAACTAGAAATCATAGACAGACACAGAGAGAAACATAGAATCATACCTTGTCTGTGTTTTTGAAATCGAAAACTATTATGGGATGTGATGAAGTTCAAACAACGATGAAAATGATGATGATGGCGAAGGTAAAACAAGGATCTTGGTTTAAAAAATTAAAAGCTCGTAATAATAATAACGTGAAGGAGAGTAACCGCCTGGTATATAGTCCTAATTGGGAGGTTTTGAGTTAGTCCATGAGCTGGGTGGCTGTGTGGAGGTCTTGGAGAAGGTCTACAGGTGGTCCAGGAGGTCTGAAGCGGGGAGAGAGGCTGTGTGTGGGTCTCCTGCGCTGCTTGTCTCTCCTCAGAGACGCAAGGCACCGACTCCTCACCCGTATATCTGGAGGAACAGCAGGTCCTGGGGGAGCTGGAGGAGGGAGGTGGGAGAGAGGGGTTTAGTGGTAATAGCCAGCAGGCTTGTTTCATATCCTCTCCTGATTCTTAGAAAGAAAACTCAATCCACCCCCTCCTTCTTCCTCCTACAACAAAACATGAATGACCACGATGGAGTCATGATGGGGAACATGAGTGAGTGAACATTAGCTGTTGAACGGCTTCGTAAGGGCATCGGAGTGGCATGTCACGACCTTGACAAACTAATTCTGGCACTCAACATCATTTAGGAGATTTAGGGTGTCGCGCGGTCAGACAGGTCGGTGGTCAGGGCTTGAGTCAAAAGAAGTTAACAAAATCAGAGTGAGACGCTGAGTTGCCCGGACAGTATTTTTGTTTGAATTTGTTTATATTTACATTTAAACAGATATCTTCTGCTTCCATTCTCTATATAATCTTGCTTCACCAATAACTTGAACCAACATAGGCTAAAACCAAATGTTCTAGCCTAAAACAATGGAGCTCAACCAGTCCAGTCTGCCGGCCATGCTCCACTACTCATCTTCCTCCATCGTGAAGAGCAGAGAACAGAGACAATCGTTTCTATTGAAGTGCTCAAGTCACCTGCTGGCCAGCTGTGCGTGTGACAATAGGGGCCGGGGTTCGAAAAGGGCTTGTGGTGTCACATGGACGAAACAACGGATAGTGATGACGCAGTGCCAGGGGGCTCCGGGTGGAAACACTGACAACCTCTGAAGAAGAAATTTCGATGAGAGAGAGAATGCTGGTTTAAAGACCTAGTGCAGTTTAACAAAAATACCAAATACAAATGTTTTGTCAATGGACAAAAATACTCCACATTATTAAAAATGTAAAAATTAGGCCAACTACTTTGCCAAGTTTTAATTAGCAAAGTAATGTACCAAAGATAAAAATAACCAACAATCTAAAAAAGTGATTTTGAGGGGCCGTTTAAAGTGGCTAGGCCAGATTGAAACAGTTTACCACTAAAATAGATACAAATATAAAGATACTGCCTCAGGTGTGTTACCAGCAGCGTCAGAGGATGAGACCTCGTGACGTGGGGAGAGATGAACATTGAGACTCAAGTCGAGATGATCACAAGGCGGCAAGGCGCAGCTGCGTGCTCACGGGCTCCGAGCGCAGGCATCATGTGACTGCATGCGGGTGACAGGTCTCTGTCCCCCGCAATACGTGCGAATGAACCGTGCTGCTGGACGCAATTCCAACTGTTTTTCACATTGGTCACGCGGCATAAGTAACATTTCCTACAAAAAGGAGAGGTGGTAGGGGTGGAGGTGAACACGTTGTTGGACACAAACTCTCCCAGACCCTACTGTACTGGAACCACCTGACTCTCAGCCCCACAGGGAAACAGCGCTAAGTCAACCAAGAATGCTTACGATTGTTAAGCCAAATTAAACTGTCGGTTTTTTTTTTCTTCCGTGCTCAACCGTGTGTGAGGAGGACTTTGAACAACTCTGGCGGTGGGAAGACACACCACTATAGGCCTATTAGGCGGGGCTGGTATTACACACTCAGAGGAATGCGTGTCCAAGCTCCAGCACGAGACCAACAGCACCGAGGGATCTAAGCCCCGGGTGACGTGTCGACATCAAATTTCCCCCAGCATGTGAGGGGCCCCGCGATCACGTAACGATACAATGCAGACGCACTGGAGCGACCTGGTTCGCACGCGGGCAGACTGGCGCGCTGGGCGCTTAACGCTAGGTTTTCTGTAATCCCACTCAACAAACACACAGATGTAACGGGATCGGCTAATTTTGGCCATTAATCCACGATGACCGTGTTATGGTGTTTGTATTGCCACAAATGGACATTTAGAAGTTTTTCAGGGGGCACAAATACGTATTCGGAGGAAAACAAAAACCCAAAAGCACGAAAGCACAGACGACTCCCGACTGAAATAAACCTGTGACCCAATTCTCAAATACACAAGCACGGATTTAACCGTTAAGACAAATTTCCTTTTGACTAGCCGATCCAACCTTAATCCACATGTTACAAATACTCACGGAGATACTTTATGAATTTCCATCCCATTTAAAAATGATTAGAAATGTAGTAGGCCTAGGCATTAATATTATCCATATAGGCTACATAAAAACAAAACAAATGTTTTGGTAATTCTTGAACCCACCTGGGCAGTTTCAAGACATCAACAAATACAAACAGACACAGTTCATGTTCTTTTCATTTAAATTTATTCACAGAAACATATTAACATTGATTACACCGGAATGAGCTTTGTTTTCTCGTGAATACATGGCACAATCATATTATATATACATTCGTCATGGAGACAGTGCACATACGTAATGAGGGCGGTGGGTGGTGGGTACAGGATTTGTAAAATAACCCGCTAGTCAGTTCTGAAGGACAAAACAAACCCCTTTACGTTGTTGTTTTTAAAAAAAGGAACCCTATAAAGAGACATGACCACCGCCATGAACGTAATCGATAACTCTACTTATATTTGTTTTAATCACACGTTGATTTCTATATACAGACTAGGAGCCAGTGAGAGGGCTAGCGCAGTTCTTGGCGTGAGTTTCTAGGCTATTTTAAACTCTAATATACATCATTTTTCAGAAAACACAACAATAACATCATCATCATCATCAATATCATCATTCATCCTCGTGGCAGCTCCAAGAAACTCCCACCAGAGGCTAACTTCAATCCAGAATTTCCCGTCTGGGATTCATAAAGTCTCCATATCTCCACTTCCTGTCCAACTTCCTGTTACGGCTCAGAACGCTCTCAGAGGGGCTTGATTGCACATATTTTCTTTTTTCCCCCTGCTCGCTTTGTTACGACGCGTGTACGACAAACGTGTTTACATACATACATACGTGAGATCTTCAAAATGGTGGCCCCCCCCCTTCTAAGATGGCGTGGGCCGAGCCTCAGTGGCCCGTCAAGTAGTCCTGGGTGGAGTCAGAGGCGAAGGAGTCGGCGTCCTCGTTGTCCGAGTCCTCGCTGCTGTCGTCGGCGGCCGGCTCGCCCGACAGCGCGATGCGGGCGTAGTCGTCCGTGTCGATGGACTTGCAGAAGTGGATGGCGTACTTCAGCTTCTCCTCCAGCACCTGCCGGCACGAGTACCTGGGCAGCTTGAGCAGGAAGAAGCAGGTGTACGACTCTGGGAGGAAGTGGTCCGGGGGGTTGTACTTGTCCAGCACCTAGTTGGGGGGGAACCGATCAGGATACAGGAAGATAGGTTTGTCAGGCAAGGTAAGACTTTAAAAGAGCATAGGTGAACGGACGAATGTGAGGCCTAGACGGCCACCATGGATACTCAAGGTTTTAACTGAGCCATTACGAGACATTTAGGAAATGTTGCCATTTGTGACATCATAAATTGCATCATGTGGGAGGGGCCACAAAGATCCTTCAAGGATTGGGAGAGATATTGAAGGCAATGGATGATGTAATCTAATGATGTATAAAGCTCTCACTCGGTGATCACAAAGGGTCCCCTTAGACAAATCCCAAGTGTTGACAACAGAACAACACAATAAACCCTAAAACAACTAATTTTAGATGAAAGGTGATTGGGTTTTAAAGTCAAAAGACAAAATGTTTTATGGTACATAAAATGTGGGATCAAATGTACTGAAATTGCCCTCTATAGGTTAACTGCGTTCTACTGCATGCATTACCCATTACTGGCAGTTTAAGGTTACCAGGTAACGTCAATCAAACATTCTGGCTACAACCCCCCAAATTTGATTGTAGCGAGTGGGAGTGGCTTTGTGCAAGAGCGAAAGCCTGGACAGCAATATAGCCCCGCCCCTAAATGGAATAAAAAGTGTCTACCAGAAGTTGGCCGGAAGGCTTTATTTATTTATTTATTTTGAATAGTGGGCGGGGCCTAACTCAACCCGGGTGTTGGCTTTTCCTTTTAAAACACCTGCCATGGCCGTCTTCACTCCAGGTGATGCCTACTGACTGGCGGTGCTGGTTCGGGACGGTCCCTGTAGTTTGACTTAACATGTGCTTGCCCTTTAAAGAGCAGAGGCTGACATTTCACACTCTGAAAGTAGGGAGTCCTCCTCTGGATTTGGGCTCAACCATCTGGAGGTTATGCTAATTGACAGCCAGAGGTGGTGAGTGATATTAGGCTGGGCTCAGGGAGCGGCTGGAGTTACAACATGGCAGGTCTTCTGATATCCTGGACCTGGAGTCGTCCAGCGGTTAAAAGACAACTTAAACCCTGAATCAAACTGCAGGAATGGCGCCCCCTCTGGTCAAGTGACTTGGCAGTAACTTAATAATATTTCATAACATTTTCCAAACCATTCAAAACTCTTTGAAACAGACTGCATACAAAACAAGAAAAGTAAGTACGTTCACATGCACAGCTTCTTCGGATACTTATTGATAACGGCACTTTCACCTGTCAAGGTTTGTCAATAATGTTTCGATCTCTCATTAGATCCAACATGAAAGACGTCTTCTCATAATACGACAACCATAATTATTATAAAAATATAATACAAATAATAATAATAATAATAAGTATTTTGTAGCCACATTTTTGATGACGTGATAAGGCTTTGATCTGCAGGGATCATCAGTTAAGATAATAGGAAACATTTCAAAACTTTTGAAACCCAAACCCAGA
Source organism: Molva macrophthalma (assembly GCA_027123675.1). Classification (NCBI taxonomy): domain Eukaryota; kingdom Metazoa; phylum Chordata; class Actinopteri; order Gadiformes; family Lotidae; genus Molva; species Molva macrophthalma. Next base: position 4,369,519 of record JAOPJO010000017.1, on the reverse strand, counting down.
AAAATCTCCAAACCTGAAATTGCACCAATAAAAAAACAACTGACTTCTTTAGTTTTAGCTCGGAGTGAAAATTAAAAACCGACCAACCAAGGCAAACGGCTCACCTGTACAACGAAGTCCCGTCCACGGAAGTCAGCGATGGTGCGGGGCAGGCGAGTGCGTCCCCAGACGAACCTGAGGAACAGGGAGCGCTCGGTGGTGGAGAAGGACTCCATCACCTCCCAGAACCAGTGGATGAGCGGAGACGTGGGCTCCACCCCCTTGTAGGTGGCCACCGACTTGAGCAGGTGGAGGGGGATGTCCGGGCTACCACACACCTGAGGGGAGGTAGGTTGGTGGGGGAGGAGGGTGGGGTAAGAGAGAGGGTGGGGGAGATAGAGTGGAGTAGGGGAGAGGGTGGGGAAGGAGGGGGTTTGTGGAAGATAAGTGGTTGGGGAAGAGGAGAGGGAGGAGTAAGGGAGGGGGGGTGTGGTAGGGGAGAGAGAGTGTGGAGAAGAGGATAGAGGGTGGGGTAGATGAGGGTGGGGGTAGGGAATAGGGTGAGGTAGGGCAGAGAGTGGGGGAGTGAGTGGGTGGGTTAGAGGAGAGAGGGTGGGGGAGGGGGGGTGTGGAAGAGAAGAGGGAGGAGTAAGGTAGAGTGGGTGTGGTAGGGGAGAGAGTGGGTGTGGTAGGGGAGAGAGTGGGTGGGGCAGAGGAGAGAGAGGGTGGGGTAGATGAGAGGGTGGGGGTAAGAGAACAGGGTGAGGATAGGGGCGAAGGTAAGAGAAATGTAAACAGCTGACATTATGGAAGCATTTAACACGGGACGGGAGAGAAGGGCGGCTGTCTTGCCGAATACCCCAAAAGCAAACACACAAACAAACAAACAGTGCTTACCATGGTTTCGAGTTCATAGCCGGTGAAGAGAGAGAGGAGGGGTACAGGCACGACCCGTGCCATCCCTTCCCGCACCGCTGACACCTGCTCGTCAAACTCATGGAGTCTAGAGGAGCAGGAGGAGGAGGAGGAGGAGGAGGAGGAGGAAAAGAGAGGAGGGTTGGAGAGGAGAGGAGAGGGGGTAAGGAGGACAGAAGCAGGAGGGGAGAAGGGGAGGAGGAGAGGAGGAGGGAGATGAGAGAGGAGGAGGGAGGGGAGGAGGAAAAGGGAGTGGGAGAGGAGAAGAGAAAGGAAGTAGGGCACGGGAAGAGGAGAAAGGAGAAGGAGAGGAGAAGGAGAGCAGAGGGGGAAGGAGGGCAGGAGAAGGAGAGACATTTCATCAGGTCACATGTCAAAACAACTTCACCCAAACAACAAGCGTCCCTCTGTATCCTACACAATGAGTGTGTTATAGCGGACTGCTACGCCTACAAGGTCCCTCCCAGGTGTATCCACGCTGACCTAGCTCCTCCCCCCTCCTCACCTGTAATTGATGGCCAGGCGGACGTATTCGGCACGGTTCTCCAGGGTGATGTGGGCGTGCTTGGAGCTCAGCTGGATGTCCTGCCCGCTGGCGTTGGGCACCGTGAAGGGAAGCGTCATGCCCTCAAACTCCTCCGCCGTCGCCTCGTTGTCCCGGATGTACATCAGACCCGGGATGAAGTCTTTGTCCACCTGCCGGGAACAGACGCCCCAGGGGGTCAAGGGTCGTAATGTGAAAGGCTGCCTCATGGTCAGGCGATGATTGAGAGCATGAAATTATTTTTTGCCTATAAATATTTTTTACAGTATGTTATCCAAAGAGATTTCCAGTGAATTTCAGATGCATGTAATTAGGGAGCAGGCAGGGGTTAGGGGTCATCTTGCTCTAGGGTGCCTACTGGTTTATTGCACACAGATACAGTGGCTAGTGTGTGCAGCACACTAGCCACTGTAACTATAACACTACCCCTATAGAAAATTATTATTGTCGTTAATTATGTCAACATTGACCATGCATACTGTACAAATTCTGTGTGCGCGCGTGTATGTGTGCGCGCGTGTGTGTGTGTGCGCGTGTGTGTGTTCTTGTGCGCGTGCATGGCCTGCACTCTGCTATCTGAGGTGCACGTCTTCCTGGTCTTGTGCCGCGGTCTCGTCTCCTTAACCTTTCCAGCGTCTCAAGGCTAAAGCAAGGACACAGAAGGAGTCTTTGTGGAGCGAGCGAACTCCTCCTAGCTTCCTACGCTCTTCCAGCCCGTCTCTCAAGCTCATGATAGCAGCGTGCTAGGGGAGACCTCCCAAGACCCACGCGCTGAGGGACAACTGGAACACATGAGAGCTAGCCCGGGCCAGCTCAGAGCAATGCCTCCACCACAAAAAGACTTATGACGCGCACTTCAATGGGTTTATATCCATTTTTCGGATTCCTAGAGCTACACATCACTCTGTCCGGTAGTTTTGTTGAAATGCATACGTTTTTATAGCCTCCAATTTTGATTGCACAGAATGAGGAACAATCTCACATGTAAGTCACGCTGGATAAGAGATTGGTCTGCCAAACGACTACACAGTTCTAGGAAGGGGCGTCGCTCTGATTCGAAGACATTTAGCGTTGAGCCTCGGGCCTCTGTAGGGGGGGGGTCTGGGGGGGGGTTATGAACTCTGGCAGCTTATTTACAAATTACAATTAAATTATTCAAATTACAAGCTCAAAAACGACTGTTTACTTTCAAGATTAATTATGAATTGTGGTGTTAAAGGGATACGGCGATATATGTACAATTGCTTTTGCCTGTCTTGCCCAGACTCAAGACAAGTTAGTTAAGTCTTTTAATTCCAAATTCACCATTGTGTTAGCCGCTTCCATTGACTTGTAGAGTTTCAGTAGCCTAGCCCCTGTGCATGCGAGGGGAATACACTTTTAATTACCAAAGACTTTCAATGTGTTCCGAATAGTCGCTTATTCAAAACGTCTGCCATTGTGATTTGTCTCCAAACACACAGATAATTTGCCACTATTTTTGGCACTGTGATTCAGGCTACCTGTGATGCACCGCTAGCGGGATTATATTATCAGCTGCTTCTGGCTGGGTAGTCCCCGCGGAGGTTAACCCGTCGCTGGTGCATCACAGGTAGACCTTAAAATCACAGCGCTGAAAATAGTGCTGAATTATCTGTGTGCTTATAGACAAACTACAATCTTGTTGAGGTAAAATGGGCGCTACAGTCCAAATTCACAATACTGAAGAGTTGTCTTTGCCCGACCAAACCTCCGCAGACCTGATGCGCACACGGGTTGCCAGGTTGAGGACACTGAGCGAACACGAACCCAAGACGAGCCGAGTGCAACATAATTTTTTGAGACAAGCGCAATTATTATATTTGTACAATGACAAGCAACGACGAGTCCTACACACACACACACTCTAAACAGTCTCCATCTTTCAAATGCAATTCAAAGATTTACCCGTGTTTTAGCAGAGCTCTGAACATGGAGCTTTTTCAAAAGAGCATGAGGCTTTTTAGGTCGGGTAAAATCACAATCTCAGTTGATCCAGTTCGTTTGCTTGCTTCCATGGCTGCAGTACGCTGTGTTTGTGTTCCAATTTGTTTCATATTTGGCCACCCAGGGTACTCGGAGAATAGTGAATCATAACACACAGGCAAACACAAAAACAAACGTTCCGACCCAGAACGGACATTTAAAGGAGATTATACCGGCTGCAGCATGGCGAGGCCAGTATGTCGACTGAGCATGTATCCTCAATCTCTGATGACGTATCATGGTCATTTTATGATTCAGTACAGTACATTTTTTTAATTTTTTTGCATTATTATAGATTAAGATAGACAGGAAGGTATGGGAGAGAGAGGGGAAGACATGCGGCAAAGGACCACGGGCGGGAATCGAACCCGGGTCGCTGGACTGAGCCTTAATGGTAGACGCCCTACACAGTGAGCTACCGGGGCACCCAACAGTACAATTGTTACATATAGCTCCTTTAAAGAGCCCTTGATTCCGGGGCTATTCTGGTTTCTGGAGCTCTGCGACCGTGAATGTTGCTGCTGGTACTCAAAGAGCAGCTTTAGGTTGTAATCTGGGCAGGAATGTGTCCTCTACAGAATGCCTCTTATTTAACAGATAAGGAGGCTTGAGCGCTTTCATAAAGTTACATAAACACCTAAGCTGGGGAGTTCACGGGAAAGGTGGGATTTTTTCCCCAACGATTTTCCAAGTAGCCTCAAATCCTGGTATTCAAGTAGTATTGTATCATACCAAGTACTAAAGTGGTATAGCATCAATACTACTGATAGTACAATACTCCTTAAGCAGTGAGTACATAATACTAACAACAATAATAACAATAGAGTAGAGAAGTTATAAACTTGCTTAGTGGGTACAAGTTAAGGGTAGCCTACCTCGCTGAGGTCTGCGATGGTGAGGTTCATCCCGGCCAGCTGTTTCCACACTGGCTCCGCCAGGTTCAGACTCAGAGGGCTGCCTGTGCGGATGGCAATGCCCAGGAGCACACCTGCACAGACCCAGACATTCATTAAAGTTATTAAATACAGACATTCATTAAAGAAATTTAATTAGGACACTCTTTAAGACATTCATTAAAGAAAGGTAATGAATATATTCATTACAGACATTCATTAAAGCATCCTCGTGATCCAGTCTCTTCACTTGTTATGCCTTCAATGTACATCCGTAAAGCTAAAGCTAGCTGAATAAATAGCTACACTTCCAGTCCACTTCATGTATAACTAGCTAAACTTCCTTTTACACTTCCTGTCCACTTCCTGTGTAGCTAGCTATACTTCCTGTTGACTTCCTGTGTAGCTTGCTACACAGCTAGCCAGGGGTTCTGTCCACTTCCTGTGTAGTTGAATAAACTTCCTGCCCACCTACTGTGTAGCTATAGCTAAACTTCTTGTACACTGGAAAAGAAAAGTAAGTGTAGCTAGCTACACTTGCTCTTCTTTTCAATGGTTATTTTATCACTAGTGCTTGAAATAACTAGTGGAAATTGGTTGTATAAAAAGTGTGCAGGCGGTAGATTACAGGGTAGATTACAGGTTTAGGTTACCTAGGAAACGGAACATGTTCATGTGCAGCGGGGACTTGGCAGCGGGGTTGAGCAGGAAGCAGTCTCGGTTGGCGCCGGACTCGTCGCGTCCGTTGGGCGTGACGATGAGGAGCGGTGTGAGGCCGTTCTGCAGCTCCTCACACATCTCAGCGATGGACTCACTGTAGCCCCCGCCACAGTCATCCACAGACTCACCTAAGAGTACGAGAGGAGGGAGGAGGATGAGGGAGAGGAGGAAGAGGTTAGTGAGGTGAGATCAGGTTCCTTCACCGGGATGAACATCTACTAAAACCTTGATGACAGAGAAAAACTCAATTCGAAAATGTGTGGCCATAAAATCCCCCGCAAACGCCAAAGAATCCTCACGATACTCAACAGCCAAACAGATGTATTTATTTTACCATGGTACATAATGGGTGAAAACAAAGACTGCACTGTAAAATATTGCCCAATTTAAAATAACACCAGGTATGTTGTCACGAAATTGTGACCTCCCAGCTTCACTGCTAGTTCACCGCCACCGTGCACACGCAGTGCTGAGGAGGGACAGGGCCCCCGCCATCCCCACCAGGGTGGACACCTACCCACGAACTTGACCTTCCAGACGCGGTGGGGGAGCAGCAGGCTGTCAGGACTGAAGGAGCTCATCTTGGAGCACATCTGACCAAACACCGACTTGGTGCCGTCGGGACCCGCCAGACCCCCTTTACTACGAGACCGCTTCACCTGCAGGGGAGGGAGAGAGGAAATGATGACTTGTGTGATCTATGGCTCTCGGCCTTCAGGGAGAAGGAGAAGAGGAGTAGAAAGAGAAAAAGGGAGAAGGAGAAGAGAAAGAGAGAAACGAGCGAGAGGGTTGATTTGTGATGTGGCTCTCTCGCCCTCGGAGGGAAGGAGGGGTGGAGGGAGAGGGGAAGGAGGGAGGGAGGGAGGGAGGGAGAGAGACAGAGACCTCAGGCAAGCCAGAAACACAAGAAATAAGAAGGGAGAAAGAAAAAAAGAAACACGGAAAGCAAGAGAGAGATGAAGAGAGTGATAGAGAGAGAGAGAAAGACGATGCTGTGGATTAACTTCTGGATGTGACGGCTGCATGCACCACACTAGAGTGCAAAGCTGCTGGAGGGCCTGCGGGAGGGGAGGAGGGAAGGAGGGGTCCAGTATTTTACAGGCCAGAGCAGGGAGGGTGCAGAGAGGCCGGAGAGCCGAGTGTACATCACACACCAAATCCCCTCATGACAGAAACATCATGTGACCCAGAACAGAAACAAACGGCCTACAGTAAGAGAGGGGGAGAAGCATGAGTAGTGTGTGGGAGAGAGGGAGAGAGAGAGAGAGAGAGAGAGAGAGAGAGAGAGAGAGAGAGAGGGGAGAAGAGGAGAGAGAGAGAGAGAGCGCGAGCGAGAGAGAAGAAGGTTGTGGGGGAGAGGAGACAAAAGGCAACTTGAATGTGGTCATGGGATGACCACATACCTATATTCACTAAATATAGGTATGGGGTGTTACACCTTTATGGACAGGAGAGGGAATGACATGCAACATGTGTTTTTAAACAGTGCTATACAGGTTTAAAAGAGACGGTAGAAGCATAAGGAGGGTGTCTACCTGTATTCTGTTGAGCTCCACCACCGGCCCATGCTGCCTGTCTCTCACCATGGTGGCCTGCACCACCTTCCTGAAGGCTGCTTCCTGTTGTCATGGAAACACAGCATCACGGTTACTGGCTGAATCAAGCCCTGAGTGAGTTCTCTAGGAAGTGTGAACAAAGCCAGGCAGGCGTGTGATGCTGTGGTTTCCCATACTGCTTAAAGTGGACAATAGTAGTAGGGGTACCAGTACACGTTTTAATGTATAAATGCACTATAAATATCTCATACACCCTCCACAACCACCCCTACGATCAGTATCACCACCACCACACCTACGATCCATATTATACATCATCACCCCCCTACCATCAGTATCACCATTAGCACCCCATCAACCCCCTCATCATTCCTCCCCTGCACCCCGAACACAAACACACTATCCCCTACCATCACCCCCACCCTATGATCACCTACCCCACCCATTCCCAGCCACCGACCCGCCCTCTCACCTTGCCCTGGGAGATGAGGATGCCCCTCAGCGTGTCGAAGCCCACCGAGGGTCCGTGGCCCACCTGGCCCAGCCGGCCCTCCAGGTGGAACATGGGGATGCAGGGGCAGAAGAGCTCGGAGATGTGGTGCAGCAGCAGCAGCCGGTTCCTCAGGCCCAGGATGGGGATCTCCTGCAGGTGATTGTACTCCATAGGAACCTGGAGACAACACACACAGACACACAGCGGTAAGCCGCTAGCTATCTAGCTAACAGAGTACAGTTACAGGACAGTGGTAACAAAGCAGGGATTAGCTGCTAGCTAGCTACTTCTCCTAGCTAGCACACTCCTAAGCTAGCTCCGCTACACCTAGTGGAGGTGTAGTGAGAGAAGTGTTGTTGTCGCAGTGTTACTGCCATCTAGTGTGAGGAGATGACTGTACAGCGTGACAGCGGTAGGGAGAGTGTGTTGTGTCTGGGTACCTGAGAGGGCAGCTTGCCAGCGTTGGTGGGCTTGCTGGTGGACCAGGCCAGGGTGTGAGCCGACCCACAGGCCACCCGGTTGATCTTCTTGCCCTGCAGCGCAGCCACCAGCCGTGGCCTCTGGATGGCGTTGGTGGTCCCGTCGCCCAGCTGGCCCTCGTCGTTGTCGCCCCACGTGTACACTTCTCCTGAGCGCAAACCACACCACACAGCTTTCTACACAGCGCTTGGAAGACTACAAACTAATGCATCATGGGAAGGCATTTGAGTAAATGGAAGAATGTAGGAAAAACTGCATTTTTCATTGACACCAATACGACTAGAGGCAGGATAGTCTAGTGGTTGAGGTGATTGACATCTAGTCAAAAGGTACTGGGTTTGATGCCCAATGTCTGCAGTCTACCAGTAGGCATCCCTGAGTAGGATTACCCCTGACCCCTACCTGCTCCTCAATGACCTGTATTTACATTTATTTCTACTGTAAGTTGCTTCAGATTGAAGCCTCTATTAAATCCTAAATAGTACATTAGGGACAACAGAGACAGTAGCGATTACACAGCAGTTCGTCCCTTACCATCCTCCGTGCAGCACACGCAGTGCAGCGACCCCGTTGCTATGGCAATGACCTTCTTCCCCTGCAGCCCCTGAACTTGGCGGGGCCGGCGGACATGGTCGTCGGAGCCGTGACCCAGACGGTGGTAGTCCCCCTTCCCCCTTTGGCAAACACACACACACACACATTTCACATGACCTGCTCGTCAGGGTCACACGACCCCTTGGCATCATCCTCTTCCATGAGACTGGAGGATACTAAGGCATGGTCCACACGTATTTGGGTATTTCTAAAAACACAGCATTTTCTCTGCGTTTTTGGGCTCTAGTCCACACCAAAACGGTGTTTCAGCTCACTGAAAACAAAGCCTTTGAAAAACTCCTTCCAGGGTGGAGATTTTTCAAAACTGTGATTGTTTTCTGTGAAATGGACGTTGCACAAAACGACAATCGTGACCTCGGTTTACACATGGGGATTGTTGTCTCACATGTTGAGCATGGCGCCAGAAACATACAATCAATGGTAGACTACTGTTGTGTTTACGTGTGGCTGGTACTCTTTGGTTGATTAACATGTTTACAAGTCAACCTAGCGTTACTTTATCAGTACTCTGCTGTGCTGTGCTGTTGTTGTATTCACCCTCAAGAAGAAGCTCATTAATGCGCAAGCACCTAATGTTCTTCTGTGGCGTTTGGCGTTTTATCGCCATGGCATCCATTCTTTTGTGTTATCTTGTGGACAGAGATATCTTCAAAACACCGTTGGTGCGTACAGGAATAGTTTTAAAACGTAGGGGGAAAAATATGTTACCAGAAATCACCTATGTACGTGTGGACGAGGCCTAAGAGTTTAAGAAAATATCACCACTTCGTATTCAAAGATAAAATTAATTCCAAAAACACAGTGGTGATACACGTTGCTTCTCAACCAAAAGATATTGCCTTTTTATGAGAGAAAATTTGAAAAAGTTGCAGTTCGTCGAAGTTCTTTTCCACTGGGTCATTTTGCAGTACTCAGTATTTTATTACTGGTTCATTTTATGTAATGGAATACCGTATAACAGTTGGACTTATATGAATACATGTATAAATATATATATACCCAATATAAATCTATACGTACCAGGTGTACACGGCCCCAGACTTGGTGAGGGCCACAGAAAACTGGGAGCCACATTCCACCTTGACCACGCCCAGACCCGTCAGTGAGTCAATCTGCAAGGTCATGGGGTCACCAATTAAAACAAAGGTCAAAGATCACACACCAATCCCACAAGCCATCATTAGGCATTTGTCATCTAGCAGACACTTTTATCCAAAGCCTTGAAGAATATATTACACATGCAATTCGACGCTTTCGTCAAAGGCATCTCACATCAACAATGGTAGGGTTAGCGGATGATTCCATGCGAGACAGGACCACTAAACACTAATGAGATGGGGGGGGGGGGGGGGGGGGTTTGGAATCCAAACATCAATGGCCCCATGCCGCCCTCGCAGCCCCCCCCCCCCCCCCCCCCCCCCCCCCCCCCCCCCCCCCCCCCCCCCCGCCAGGCCTACCTTCATGGGCACCTTGCAGCCGTCGCTGCCCCCTCTCCCTAGTTTCCCATAATCGCCGTCCCCCCAGGACCAGACCATGTCCTCGTCTGTCAGACACAGTGTCTGGGCATCACCGCTACCACACGCCACGTCCATGACCCGGTGACCCTGCAGAGCGTCCACCTGGAACATACACATAAAGGTATACACATACAATTATACACATACAATTATAGACATAGACTTAGAATTATACCCATACCCAAGTTATACACTGTTACATATCAAACTA
>JAOPJO010000017.1:4310359-4322404 GCA_027123675.1 Molva macrophthalma | reverse complement strand
CACACACACACACACACACACACACACACACACACACACACACACACACACACACCCACACACACACACACGCACACGCACACACACACACGAAAAGAGAAACATTTTAAAGATTATTGTGAAAGAAAGTTTATTGTGTACTGTACCTATCGTTTCCATTTTTGTGTCCATTAATTTCACAAACATTTTTGCAGGCACCTTTATCTGAAAGGGACTTACAGGTGAGGCTGGGAACAGTTACTGTTTCCGTTTCTGAGGAGAAGTCCCCTCCTGTAAGTTTCCCCATTCAATGTCCATCCACTATTTATTAATTTTGCAGATGCTTTGTTTTAACCAAACAGACTGACATTGAATACAGATACAGTCCTTAATGAGCAGGTAGGGGTCATCTTGCATGTTACATGATGTAATCTCCACGGTCCTACCTGTAGGCGCAGGAGGTTGAGGGCGGCCACCACCATGCACTCCTTCTCCTGCGGCGGCGGCCAATCAGAGCTGCCGTCCATGCCCTCGCTGACCTGTCTCAGGAGCAGGTCCAGCTGCTCAAAGGTCATAGGGCACACGTCCACCACGAAGGGCACGCGCTGGCCCACCGACCACTCAGAGCACGACGACCACGCGAAGCTCTGCATGACAACAAGATCATTCATTCAACATCATTTCAATACAATGCTATGAATTCATCAGCAAATACAGGCTGTGTGTCTATAGGTATGTAGAGGCTGTGTGTCTATAGGTCTGTAGAGGCTGTATGTCTATAGGTCTGTAGAGGCTGTGTGTCTATAGGTCTGTAGAGGCTGTATGTCTATAGGTCTGTAGAGGCTGTGTGTCTATAGGTCTATAGAGGCTGTCAGTAGAGGCTGTCTGTAAAGGCTGTGTGTCTATAGGTCTGTAGAGGCTGTCTGTAGAGGCTGTGCGTCTATAGATTTGTCGAGGCTGTCTGTAGAGGCTGTGCGTCTATAGATTTGTCGAGGCTGTCCGTAAAGGCTGTGTGTCTATAGGTCTGTAGAGGCTGTCTGTAGAGGCTGTGTGTCTATATGTTTGTAGAGGCTGTCCGTAGAGGCTGTGTGTCTATAGGTCTGTTGAGGCTTTGTGTCAACAGGTCTGCAGAGGCTGACTTCCTACCTGTCCGGGTCCACAGGAGATGCCCACAATGTGCTTGGAGTTGAGGCCGGGCAGAGCCTTGGGCTGCTTCTTGTTGGAGAACAGTGTGTCAAAGTGCTGCATCTTGTCGTTGCTACCCCAGCTGTGGACCTCCCCGTCGTCCGTCAGGGCCAGGCAGTGTGTGGAGCCCACCGCCACGTCCACCACCTTCTTCCCTGAAGACAAGAGGACATGGGTCAGACAACTAAACCCTGCTCATGGGCCTGCATTGCATTGATTTGCAAGGCCTTGATGACGGCAGTAGTCTGCATGTTGAGGCACAGCATCCGGAGATATTTTAAATTGGTGGGGAAAAGTGCATTTTAAAATACACTTAAAGATAAACTCTTTATTGGGTTGCGTCAATAAATTCGATACTAATGAAAAGAGACAAAAGTAATGTTTAATTTCTTTATGGGTGAATTTTAAACAACAGAAGGCAGCAAACCACAAAGTAGCTGTAGCGTGTGGTAGACACCGCAGACTCCACAGCACGACTCAATGCCGTGTGTCTGTGAAAGCATGTTGATATGTGATATCAACTGTAACTGTTAAACTAATGAAAGATAATAATAAATACAATATTTTACCAACCTCGCATTCGCAGATCTACTCTGTCCCGTTCAGTTTTTTTATTTTTTACTAATTTTACACACTATAACTTCTCAGCCTCACGTGTAAATCACTTTGTATAAAAGTGTCTGCTTGTAGCGTATGCAGTAAAGCGTACCATGTAAACTGTCCAGTAGCTTGGGGTAGCGGACGTGTTCGTCGGTGCCGTGGCCCAGGCGCTGGTTGTCTCCCTTCCCCCAGGTGTACACCTGGCCTTCCTTGGTGAGCGCCACGGAGAACTGGCTGCCGCAGCACACCTTCTCGATGTCCAGGTCCTGCAGCTTCTCCACCAGCTTAGGGGTCTTGCAGCCATCACTGCCTCCGCGACCCAGCTTACCGTAGTCCCCGTCCCCCCACGACCACACCTGGCCTGGGACCACACAGGAAGTACATTAACTAACGGTGTTTTAATGAACCAACGTTTGTCTCAGGGTAATAAGATCTAATAAGACCTGCGCTCACTCTGCCCGTGCACTCATTGAGCATGACCAGACTCTTCTACAAGGCTAGGCAGACCTAATGCTAAAGCTAGCAAGCTGGTCTGTGTTTTGGTGGAATGGCTTTGGAGGGACGCCAGAAGGGAGGGGTGGGATTTCTTCAGTTGGATACTTTCTAGCTTACTCTGGCTGGTTTCTCCAAATTGCCTATCCTAGCTTGAATTCATCATCTATTCATTACTATCAGGTGGATCATCTCCCATTTGTACTTGGTGTTGTTTTTCTCACCGTTCTCTGTCACCGCCAGCGTTTGGGCATCACCACTTCCACACGCCACGTCCAGAACCTTCAGACCCTTCAGAGCCGTCACCAGCATGGGGGTAGTCTGGTCCTCACTGGAGCCTGGACAACCAGCCAACAAGAAACTAATGGTTAGGACCTATAACATTCTATGCTTATTTAATTTTTTGTATTTTGCTTTTTCTGTGTTTTCCTCCTCCTTGTTGTTCATTGGTTATTAGTTGTTTCTTAGCTTCCTCGTTCTCTCCACATTTCATTCTACTGCTCATTCTACTTGTATGGTTAACAAATAAACCATTGAGATTTGCGAAGGATTTTTAATCGTCACATATTCAACATAGTCAACATATTGTGATGTCATTTTTGGCCATATGGTCACGTGATCCGGAAGTGAAAGCGTGCGACGGGGCTCACCGTGGCCCAGGCGTCCGTAGTTCCCGCGGCCCCAGGTGAAGAGCTCCCCGTCGGCCGTGATGGCGGCGCTGTAGGTGCTCCCGCAGGCGATCTGCACCACCTGCTTCCCCGCCTGCTTCCCGTTGAACGCTGCGATCATGGCCGGCTCCTCCAGGTACCTGGAACCGTGACGACCGTTACCACAGTGACCACGGTGGCGTGTTGTTGCTTGGCAACCCAGCGGTTAATGTGAACATGTTCCCCTCCGTATTTCAGTACTAGTGGTTGTTGAGTGGATACTGCCCTTTGTGATGTCACAAAAGGATCTATTTTGAAATGGATAAGATGATACCCGTTATATGTAACAGGTAGGGTTCATCTTGCTCGAGGATGCCAACAGGTAGACTGGCGACATTGGGGTTGGAACCCAAAACCTTTTGGCTGGGAGTAATACACACTAGCCATTAGACTACCCTGCCTATAAGAGCTGTTCAACACAAGCAATAACAAAAGAGGCAGAGAATAAATCAAACAGTATCGTAACTCGATATCGAAATTTCCATTAGCTGATGTTCGAGTCCTTTAACATTAAGACATGACGTTTCCTTTCCATGCTGGTTCCTTACGTGGTGTCTCCATGTCCCAGTCGTCCTCCGTCTCCACAGCCCCAGGAGAAAACCTCTCCATTGGACGACAGGGCCAGGTAGTGCTGGCCATCTGGATGGGCAGCCAGCTTCAACATCTTCCTGGAGCTCAGCGTGTGCACCAGCATAGGGGCCTGGGAAACACAATTGAATTAGGTCATTCATTTGGGAAGATTTTCTAAAACAAAATATGCCAAATGATGAAAAAGAGAAACTTTCCCTGCTGCCATCCAGAATGCAACATAGGACTCCACAATGAGGATAAAAGCATTTGTCTTTTTTGGGATATTTGAAACAGCTATATAGCCGGATGAAATGGTAAAACAATTGCCAACAAAGTATGTTTTGATGTCTTATCTCCCTGTTGGGTCTTGATGCGCGCCATTGTGTTTTGATTTTTGTGTTCTGATGAAGTGTCATCGTTGTATTTTCATATGTCTTGTCATCGATGCTTCATGATACGCGTCAATCCCCATGTGTTTTTATTTGTGCCATCGTTTTGTCTTGATACGCGTCATAGTTGTTGTATTTTGATATGTCTCGTCATCAATGCTATATGATACGCGTCAATCACTGTGTGTTTTTATATGTTTTATCAGCTTTTTATTCTCAGTTCGATACACATCAATATCCATAGCCACCAAACTCTGAAAGAGGGCCTTTGTGATAACGACACTGGGGTCCTGTGTCCAGTGCATTTTATACAAGGCAGCTCTCATGAAACTCAACAATAACAACACTTATCCCAAGGGGGCTGAACGGACCAGAGTGGTGCTCTTGTAGTTCTGGGTGTAGACGGCACCGCTGCTGGACAGGATAAGGAAGCCCTTCTCCGAGCACACGATCTGGGCCACGCCCACGCTGGACAGGGCCTTGCACTGGATGGGTCCGTTCACGTTAGCATACAGCTTCCAGCCGAGCAGGCCCCAGGCTATCACCTCCTGCAGGGTTCCCTGGTGCATATGGACAATACGACGGGTTAGATGGGGCTGTGGTTGTTGTTATGAGGATGATGCTTGTGATTTATTATTTTGATGATGAGGATGATTCTTGTGTATTGGTGGGTATTGTTGTGTATTCTGCATCATAGTGAATACTTGTGTATTATATTGTGTATCATGTATTGTATAGTATTGTACATTATGTAATATTTATTATTGGGTATCATTATGATTATAAAGTTTGTAACAGATACAGTTTACCTTGTGAGGGGAGACAACACTTTAACCCTTTTCAGTATTTAATGAGATAAGACTGGATACCCTTCTTTACAAGTAAAGATCACTTCATGGATTGTTCACGTGATAAACGGTGAGCTTCGGTGCTATTTGGCTTGTTTACATGTTCACTCTGATAACAAGTTTCTCCAGTCACACGGGCGGGGGAGCAGAACAGATAAGAGACCGGAAGGGACACAACAACTAGAGCTGCAGAGTACTTATCTCTTATCTAAAATACAATCCCAAACTGCCCTCATTGCTTATTTAGCACAAAATAAAAAATAAAAATCATGTTCATTTGACCTTGAATTCACACATTCCAATTAACACTTTCTATTTGCGGCTAGTTAAACGAACACCGTCCTGCTCAGCTATTTTGTAATACAAGAAAGTACTGCCTCATACGCCCGTTGAACGTGTACATGGTGAAAAAACACAGTGTGCGACATTACAATGTTTTTTCTTGGGAAAAAAAAAAAAGGAAACGCTGACAAAAATCACATCAATGGTCCAACCTTTTGTTTTGTTTTTCACAGAAACAGAGTTAATGTTGCAGACTGTGTAACAATCGACAGTAATAAAGAGAGAAATCAGGATGCGAAGCAATGCATTGTGGGCATGATACCCAGCGTTGTAGGTACAGCGCAGACCTTGTGCGAGGTGGGCGAGCTGCAGTGGGGGGGGCTGCAGGGCGCGGCCAGGCGGTCCAGGTGGGCCATGATGACCACGGCGGTCTGGCGCAGGTCGATGGCCAGCTCGTTGTCCTGGGGCAGTGTCAGGTAGCGCAGGAAGCACTCGTTGGGGCTCAGGGGGGCCGTCAGGATCTGAGGTAGGACCCAGAATGATCTAGATTAGACCTCCTCCATGGAGTTTAGAAGAAGTTACACTCGTTGACTTTGTTAGCTAAACTTGTTGGTTTATGTCACCTCCTCTGTTTCTCTCTCCGTTGTTTGTATTTACCACTGATTCATTTCTAGCACATGCTTTCGTCCAAATCAAAACAGAGCCTTTCACCGCTACACTATCCTGTGTTGCTGTGTACCTCTGGCTGATCGTCAGGTATGGGCTCCTCCTTGCTGTTGTGAATGTTCTGGAAGCGCTGGAGGAGGGGCAGCAGTGGGGCGCTGGTGCCCTGCGTGGAGCGCTCGTTGTCCATCTCCCGCGTCCCGTTGCCCCACAGACGCAGCAGCAGCAGCACCGCAGACAGCAGCTGGCTGGAGGACGTTAGGACCCAGAGGAAGTACTGTTAAAGAGTTGCCCTTATAGGGAGTACTGTCAATTGAACCGCAGTGACAGCAGCACCACTGGCAACATGAGTAACTACAACTGTGTATTCTCCTGTCCTGATTGGTTCGGATTAGAGCCAAGTGATGTCACCCGCCATATATTTGTGTGACATCACAATGTGGGCGTATCTGTGTAGCATCGGACTGCAAGAGGTCACGTCACAAGCGGTAGTGGACACGGTAGGATTTCACAAAAGCGGTCGATTTTGAAACGGCTTATAATGGCTCACATCAGAAGGGGGAGTGTCCGCTCCTACTTGTGACATCACAAAGGGTTCGATTTTGAAATGGCTTGTATGGCTTGTTAAGTACCAGGGTAGAACAGTGCCCTACCTGAGGGTCCCCCTCTGGACAGCCAGCTCCAGCAGTATAGCCAGAGCAAGGTGCTGGTCCTGCAGGGGAATGTTGCCTTTGGCACTGGCACTTCCATGGACATCACTGGTTCCCCGCAAGACCGCAGCAGAACACATAAACACACAGGTTACACACATATCACAATGATTAAATTAATAAAAAATGTTTGAAGTATGCTAAAGTATGGTGAAGTATGCGGCGGTATATTGTAGCATGCTGTAGGTGAAGTACGGGGCAGTATGCTGCAGTATGGAGCCTCTCTCAGCACCTCACCTGAGGAACTTGGCGGCCCGCTCAACCACCTCCAGCCACACGGAGGAGACGGTGCCCTCGTCGAACAGCGTGGCCTCGGGCAGGGCCCGCAGCGCGTCCAGAGACTCCTGGAGCAGCTCGCTGCACAGGTCCGCATCGTCCCCTGGACCACCACAACCAGGGGTTAAATAAAGACTGGCCTGGGGTTTTATAGAGGAACGCTTTGGTGCTTTAGATCAGAAACAGACTGTGTTTATAGAGCCCGCTTTGGCCTGGCACGGCCCTTCACAGAGACTCAAGGTCAATGTGCTTAACAGTAAATGCCTCACATTCACTCACTAAAACACATTCACAGACACCTGCCAAATTCATACACACACACTTTCACTCACACAGGCAACTGTTCAGCTGTCAACCATTTGTTTTTTGGGGGGGGGTACCAGTTAAAGGTTGAAAGACCTGATCAAGGACACTGCAGTGCTTTGTGCAAAGAGAAGCATGGATATTCAACCGGCAACCTCTTTTCGTTGCCTAAGAAGAGCTCTAGTCATGATTATAGAACTTATAAGTTCAAGCTAGGAGATAAGCAAAGCCCCTAGGAATAGAACAACTGAAAACTGTCAAAATACATCAATACATTTAGACAGTACAATCTAAATGATTTTGATGATTCAAGATGATTCACCTCAAGTGGATAACATTCCAATACATTTTAAATAACCCTGTAAATTCGTTTTTTTTTATATAACTCTCAAATCCTCTGCAGCATCCTCATGCACTGTATTGTCACTGTATGTATTTAAATAACCCCCCCTATGCCAGGTCCCCGCCTGGTCGCACAGGGGGAGCAGCCCGCTCTGTGTTCCAGGAAGGCTGCCAGACCAGAACTGGTGTTGGTCTGGGGCTGAACAGGACCCGACCAAGGAGCTCAGGTTACCAGAAGCTTACAGCCAGGAGAGAGAGACCAGGGCCTCCTACACCCATTCACTGCCAGTGCCTCCGCTGGCCTCAGTCTCACATTAACAACCCATTCAAACGGAGCATCCCTGTATGCTAAGCTAACTAAACAAGCATGATCGGGTTCACAATGTGAAGCAGCATAAATACCAATACAACATATTGATTGTTTGAGTAAATATTAGAATTTGGAGGACTCGAATCAGTTACACTTAGTGATCTAGATAATACTTTTACTTTTAATACTTTATTGATATTTACTGTGGGCCTTAGGACTTAATCATCCCCCAAGGAAGATGTGTTATAATTTCACAACATTATAACATAACATAACATATAAAAATAGTTTACAAACATAAAAATAGAAATGACATAATAGGTTAGTGTGACCACAGAACTCTAAGCTATTAAAAGGCTTGGTTATTTCATTATGGTGACATGTTCTGCTCCAACTGGTAATACTCTAATAAAAGAGATGACTTGGTTATCTTTAGCCATTGGGGCTTTCTTTAGATGGGGTGCAGATCGGAGGGACTATCTGATGGAATGCATAGAAGTGCTGGTTCCCTGCTTCAGAGACTCCTCTCTCCACGATCTCCAGACAGAGGGTCTGATGGAGAGATGGGCCCGGTCACATGCTCCCTCCATCCCCCCTGAAGGGAATAAGCATCACACCACCACCACCACCCAACTGAGCTCCCCCAGCAGATGGTGAGGACAGACAGTGTTGCCCAACTCAAGCCGTTTACTGTGGACGACAACAGCAGGATGATATGGTGTAACGTGTCATAGAGACTAAAGCTGTCAATCAAAGTATGTTTTCAGTTAGCCTTTCTGTTCACCTAACCTCCCAGCCTATCCGCTCTTTTTTCACTGAACCATCGACCAATCACATTTGTGTTTACATGAGTTCTAGCCAATCACCTCTCTGCTCTATTGACCTCTAGCCAATCCCCTGTGTGCTCACCTGATCTCCAGGCTCTGCGGAGGAAAGCGAAAGCGAAGGAGAGCGCCGCTCTGGAACCCACTCTGGCCAGGCCCTCCACACCTTTACTGGCCGGGGGACGAGGGCTGCGGACACACAGAGACACACAAATTACTCTTCATGTTACTGGCTGTGTTGTACTAGGCCGTGTTCCACTAATACAGATCCTTGTTATGGTCAGCTCATTACATTCGTATTAACTTAAGTAAATCATACAAAGCACCTCTACCTTTCAAATACCAAGTGGTTCAAAGTAAATTATTAATATTTTTAAAAAGGGCCTGTACAAACAGGTCCATTTATAAATGCCTTGCAATGGCTTATCAACATCACACCTGATGGTAAAATAGGGGACCTTTAACATATGTGTCAGGCACACAAACACCAACCCTCATGGGTGTACAAGACACCAAAACTACCTTTGCAGTGGTCAGACATTCATCACATTACAAATTACACGTTAATAATATATTCATAATCATTATTATTATCACACTATAAACATTTCAGTGAACAGAACGCGAATATACTGAAAAACATACATATTACATTTGGTGGTGTTTTTCGAATGGAGGTAGACCAAATGATCCATGACATTAGATGAAGCTTACCTCTTGTTGTCTGTGGTGGGCGGAGGGGGTGTGGGCGGGGTCTTCCAGCGGGCCTTGTACTTCTCCTCCATCATGCTGTGGCTGAGGGAGATGAGGTAGCGCTCCAGGATGACCAGCCGCTGGCGCAGACGCTGGGCCGACAGCGTGCTCTTGGCCATCTGCACCGACAGCTTCTGCTGGTCATCCACCAGCACCATCAGACAGTCCTTCAGCTCCTTCTCATCTAGATGCACACACAGGCAGGCAGAAATGCACACACACACAAAATGATGAGCAGTGGTTAACATTTAAAATGCAAAAGGTACCACCATAGCCAGATAATAATCATATGATACATCAGAAGAGCGTGTTGTAAAAAGTACAACACTTACACTCTAACAAGGAAAGAGATCAGGAAACCACCAAATAAAGTTTAAGACTTTTATTTAGAACTTTAACAAAGTAATACAAAAGCAGAGCTGGTCTGCAGAACACCTGCTTTTCCAGTTTTGGCAAACAGTTTTTAAATTCTCGCTTCTGTGCTTCCTCAAATAAGCTCCAAGCCAGGGTTCTTATCAAACAATGCCCATACATGGCTTCACCATCAACCAACTTCCGTCATGTTCGTTATTATGGGATTTTTGCCATGTATCATCATCTAACTTATCACTGTCCTCTACTGAACATTCTCTACCTTTTTAATCAGACACTGTCATGCATGTGCCATTCACATATCTTGTTATTAAAGCCCTGAAGACAACTGTGCAGACTCTTCACGCCAGGGGCGTAATCTGTCCCTGAACAAACCGTATATATATGCTTTGTCTATCTGAACAAACCCAGAATCTCTCCGGATGATACTGCTTTGTGTCTCAGGCCTGAATATTAGTACTTACTGGTGGCACAGAACATCAGACATTTCTAAGAAGCAAGAGTCTCTTCAGAAGACTCTGTTTTTCCACGCTTATCTCATTCATTTGGCATATTAGGCAAGATATTGATTATAATCCTTCTAAGGGTATAGTAAAATTCTCCCACAAGCGCAGAAAAACATGTTACATCAACATGAGCTTAGAAGAGTGTAAATAAGAATCAGCATGAGGGGCCCAGTCTCAGTCAAGTCATGTTCAAGTCATGTTTGTCTCCAGAGTCAACATGGATAATTTTTACCCTACGCTAGTTGATGAACCAATTGATGAAAAACAACTACAGCCAAAGTTAGCTCACACAATGACATCATTGGACAATAGATGATTGTTGTTTATTACAGTCTAGGTTAAACTGTATGAATAATAATTAATATGATTCTGCTGCAAAATAAGAAATGTGGATAAGAGATAGTTGATATATTACATTTGGAAAGGTTCAAAATGTAAAACAGGCTTATTTTACAAAACTGCATTAGACTACCTTGAATGACTAGCATGGTATGGTATATGCATAGCATTTAATTCATGCATATACCTTTGTCATTTTAATTATATTTTTAAATTTGTACTGCATGAAGAAATGTTGATGTTCAAATGTTGTGTATATACTGGATTTTATAATCATATTGAAAATGCAAGTAAATATTTAGAATATAATAATTTGTATTAATTAATTGCAATAATATAGCACTTTTTAAGTGTAAGGGGGAATGTAAGGGGGATATCACACCTCATCCACTACCATTGTGTAGCACCCACCTGGGTGATGCACAAATACACAATACATATACAGTATGAATATGGCTGTGGCATGAAAAGTATTTAGGTGCCCTTTACAAGCCTGGCTCGGATTTCTTGTGGGCTCTGTAGTTCTCGCTGTATCTTACATCACAAAGGGCCATTCTCAGCACCGAGCCAGTCTCAGTACCGGGGGGGGGGGGGGGGGGCTGAAATAGCAGATATGAAAACCACTTTAGTCAGCTGACCCTGCTGTGCTGTAAGGACTGATATGTATTCCAGCCAGACACTGTGTGCTGGTATTTCATTAACTGAAGCGAATAGAGAGATAGAGCCAAGACCGAAGACTCAATGGTTTACTAAAGTTAAAAGGTACTACTATTGGCTACCTACCTAAAGGCTGGGAGATCTTTCACACACACACACACACACACACACACACACACAGTCTGAGTTCTACTCTAAATCTGGTATGAACAACAAGCCAGGCCGAGGACACCCTAGATGTTATGAGAGCTCATCTGAGGACAGTGTATGATTACAATGATAATGACATCTGATATCCATCCATTGCTGAAGAATGTTGAGGTTCATTACATCTATGCATGCTATATTTTGGGCAAAACTTAGTGATCACTGTGATCATTTTTTATTCAATTTGTGACAATGTGTGCAATATGAATAATAATAAATAGTGTGTACACGTCTTACACACATAGTAGGGGGGGCTTGCTAAGTTCATGGAAATACAAGTACATACACCTCCCCTGGAAACCATTGCCTTCATTGCCCCACCGCCGCCACCCCTGGCCCTGCATGCTTATCTCTGGCCCAACACGAATCTGTCCCACCCCTCTCCAGCTCAGCTAGTAAACAACGCAGGCCATGCTAAAGACACTACGCTACAGGCTACATTACAGGAGCTGTCCAGATTGCCACTGGACTCTGCTGGGGTATAAATAAACACTCTGACCTCCACACCACAGCTCCTCACGACAGATCGACTACAGCACACGTGCCAGAACGACAACAAGCTTGCTGGTACCTAGCTCGTACCTAGCTAGAGTCAGACTAGCAACACCAGGGAACAGCAAACTACTTAACCATTAAGGTTGAGTCATTCAGGAGACACCACACACACACACACACACACACACACACACACACACACACACACACACACACACACACACACACACACACAC
>JAOPJO010000017.1:4294267-4305161 GCA_027123675.1 Molva macrophthalma | reverse complement strand
TGTGTGTGTGTGTGTGTGTGTGTGTGTGTGTGTGTGTGTGTGTGTGTGTGTGTGTGTGTGTGTGTGTGTGTTGCAGGGCTGTGCTGTCCTGGTGGGTTCTGCGGGAGCGTCTGGAGCTACTGGGCCAGCTGGGCTGTGTGCTGTGCTGCTGCGGCACCGTGGTTCTGATCATCCACGCCCCCCAGGCCCAGCCAATCTCCTCCAGAACCCAGCTGGAGGAAAGCCTTCTAGACCCAGGTCTGGTGCTGCCGATCAATTGACCTTGGAGTGTCGTTAACATACTGTGATGCATAATATAATATATATGCCATTTGGTGGATGCCTTTATCAACTTACAATACCGTGAGTGCAAAACGTGTTGGCATGGGTGGCCCCAGTGGGAATCAAACCCCTAACCCTGGCATTGATATTGCCTTGCTCTTTACAGGACTTTTATAGTGTTGTTAGTATGTAGTGTGTCATTTTCTCAGGATTGAGGATTACATTTGAACATTTCTAGTAACATTTATGTTCATACTAAATAGTGACTAAGCAGAAACTTTTATCCAAAACACATATTTTGTAGGTAGAACAGGTAGGGGTTAGGGCATCTTGATCAGGGATACCTACAGGTAGAAACACCCTTTAGACTAAAGTTAAACGACACTATCCTGCCCCACAATGCAAGTGGTTACCTTGCTATAAAGTAAAGCATCAAACTGAAGATAAACGATTGCTGGAGCTGCTTTAGGTTGGAGATGATGTCATGTTTCCTCTACATGGTGTGAAGACTTCCCACCATTTACTAGAAAATTCCTCTCCCCTCCAGTGTTTGTGTGCTACTCCTTCCTGGTGCTCCTGCTGCTGATTGGTCTGATCGTATGGGTGGCCCCGATGCACGGCAGCTCCAACATCATGGTGTACGTGTCCATCTGCTCTCTGCTTGGCAGCTTCACCGTGCCCAGCAGCAAGGCACTGGGCCTGGTGGCAGAGGAGGCCTTCTTCAGTGGGGGAAGCCCCAGGGCTCTGGTCCTATTCTTGGGCTTACTGGGAACACTGTCCGCCAGCGTGATCACCCAGTTCCTCTTCATCAACAAAGCCCTGGAGCGGTTTAGCTGCAACATGTTCGAGGCTGTCTACTATGTGGCGTTCACCTGCTCCGTGCTGCTGGCGTCGGCTCTGCTCTTCAAGGAGTGGAAGGGGCTGACGATGGTGGACAGCCTGGCCATGGTCAGTGCCCTGGCCACCGTGTTCGTCGGGGTGGTGCTCCTGAGAGTATCCCATGAGGCCGTGCTGATGTGGACGAAGGGCGAGGACAGAAAGAAAATGGAATGATTATTTATAAAGACACAATTCAATACAACTTTTCAAAAGTTTAGATTGATGGATTTGTAAAATGCCTAACCAAAGAACAGGTGTGTAGTGACAGTTCTTGTTGTGAACACACGTGTGTGCACCTTTCATTCAAATTATAATAACATGCAAATTCCATTCCAGTTAAATTTTTTTTTTCCTTGGGATGGTGAGCTAAATCTGTTCAGCTGAATTTATTATTTGTTTTTAACCCATTTTGGATCCCATTAATACACAAATTCCTTTCATTGCAATCCAGTCCTGATATACTAGTTATTTGCTGTGAATAAAGTGATAAATAAACAAGTAGTAAGCAACTATACTGTAAAAAACTGCTATGCATTTTTCATGTACAAGCAAATAAACAAATCTAACGTTTGATACTATTTGATTGTTAATTTATATATTTATTTTAATTATCTGTAATGTAAACTTGATTGCAATCTTTATGAGACTATCCGCGTGAGAGGAGGTCCCAACGTTGTGAAACCAGTGTACTTGAGCCTGCAGAGGGCCACGGAAGGGTGGGGGCACAATTCCATAGTATATAGTGCTGAGTGGTGTTCGCCAGAGGAAGCACAGAGAGCGGTGCAGCGCAGAGCAGTCAGCCGGGCCGAGGAGTGCAGAGTGCAGTATGTGATATGAAGCTCAGCGCTCGGAAATAGGCTAGCAATACGCTAACCTCTACCTTTACCGTTACCAGCATACCGTAACCAATACTGGACACAGACCAATACTGGACAGGTAGCTAAAATACATACAATATGACATTGCCACTGCTACCAAATTAGGCAATTTTAATGTGGGTTTTATAATGTGGTTTCCACGCTTTGGTTCACTAGCGTCGTTATCCATCCAGCTAGCTCTCAGCTAACGGCCATATATTTACCAATTATTTACAAATAATGTGTATGTATTGTATAACGGATATATATCGATAATGCAGGAGCCAAGTGTGGTGGCCGTTGCTGTTCTATACGAACAGGTCCACCTTTTAGGCTGCGTGTGTCAGTAGCCAACTAAGTATGAAGGCAGTTCAACTTGGACAGGGAGGTGGTAACCTAGGAGAGTTAGCCTAACACAGGCTAGCGTGCTAACACAGGCTAGCATGCTAACCTGACCTGTCACTTCCTGGATTCCTATGTCTTGAGGAAAGAGTGGAGATATTTGTATAAGCGAACCTTGTCACAATAGCCATCGGCGGAAATGCATTGCGTCTGTGTGAGCCTCACTGTTGTTGCACACTGTACTTTTGTGGAGCTTATATCACACTGTTCTGTTGAAGAGCTTCTATTTTTGAGAATTATCTGTTCAATGTGTCCTGATGGAGCTATACGCCAACACATTGCATCAGGGGTATGCATTTTGTAATGTATCTTGTGGAGATGGTAGGACACACCTCGAACTAGCCTACTTCTGTATTTATTTGTTTTTATCGGTGGATGAAAAACATGAAATTGTGTGTTTTTAATTCCTAGGCATTTGGGCTGGCCACAACTGTTCCCTTGGCCAGCTACTGCAGTGTTCGGTGGTAAATGTGACAAACCAAACCAGCTCATCCAACCTCACCATGGTTCAGGAACGGGGAAAGTATGACTTTTACATCGGCCTTGGTTTGGCTGTTAGCTCCAGCATTTTCATCGGAGGAAGCTTCATCCTCAAGAAGAAGGGACTGCTACGGCTGGCCAAGAAGGGGTCGATGCGAGCAGGTAAAACCGCCCTTACCGTCCGTTCACCTGGATCTGAGGTAGAACAGGCACAACTGTACTGTAGATAAAACGGTATGGCAACATTGAGCAGGTATTGGGTTCAGTAAATGTACCCAGGTCCATAAGGATAGGACGGGTGTTGCAGACTTACCATTTCTGTTGTTAAAGCTTGAAGGTAGAACCGGTACAACAGGTACAACATTACTTTTTCTTTATCTGGGTCTAAGAAGTAGAAACTGGTATGTCCTTCCTATTGTTTTACCTGGGGTTGGTGCAGCCAGGTACATATTTTTCATTGTTGTTGATCTAATTAGGTCTACAATGTAGAGCAGCTACAAACTTAGGGTTTCTGTAGCTTTACCCAGAGCTACAAGGTAGAGCGCAGGTTGCCAGGCAACATGAGGGTCGCCGGTTTGTTCTTTAGGTGTGTTTATGCAGTACACCTCATCTCTACCTGCTCTTGACGGACTGGTTGTTGCGTCCACACAATTTCCCTGTGTGAATGCCTATTTGCCTATTGTGAATAACCTGTACAAGGTAAAATACACAAAGGCTTTACAGCGAGTGATTTTTCAAACCCAAACCCAGTCTTTCAGCATTGGTAAACAGGGGATCAGACACTCTCTGTGCTCAGCTTGTGAAACGACAGGAAGGCTGTGGCGTTCGACCAGCCGGGCGCCTGAAACAAAACCACCTTTTCAGGCTCGCCCAGTTCAAGGCGAGTTGAGGCCTTGTGTGATGAAAGGCGCGGCGGGATGAGTCGTCGGTTAAATTTAGTCACGCGT
Organism: Molva macrophthalma; assembly: GCA_027123675.1. Taxonomy (NCBI): domain Eukaryota; kingdom Metazoa; phylum Chordata; class Actinopteri; order Gadiformes; family Lotidae; genus Molva; species Molva macrophthalma. The sequence continues at coordinate 4,301,335 of JAOPJO010000017.1, read as the reverse complement.
GATGCGCTTTTATTACCCCTAGTAATTATTAACGGGAATGCCGTCATCTGACCCTGGCAGGGCCGTGACAAAAGGCCTGCGGCTGAAGGCAGGATAACAACATTGGGTTGTAGCCTTGGGGGTTTTATGAGGTCATGGGGAGATACCAAGCCTGACCCTCCGTAGAGGAGGGGTTATTAGCGTCTGATAGATGACTAAATGGTATATAGGCGTAGTCATTTCTAGTACGATAGAAAACCCGACATAATTGGTGTATCAGTTAAACAAAGAACCGCGGTAAGTTCGGAGGATGAAGTTAATTCACATGTGGGGTGTTGGTTGTAGGAATTTTGATTGAAGATCAACAAAGGGTGCAAGCTTCAAGGGTCATTCTCAAGCAAGGAAGGGAACATTGACATACCAGTCGGCTTCCGAGCAACCATCGACCACAGGCAGATTGGAAACTACTGCAGTTAATACAATTAACATGAGATGCATTTAGACTTATCACTCAAAGATCACACAGTTCTACTATATTATATACTATATCAGGAAGGTTTAATTCTTCCACACTACTGTAATACTATCTGGTGTACCCTATTCTTATAAAAAAAATACGGTCTCTTGTAGCACATACAATACTGTAATACTACACATTCTCTTTTAGCCTCTACACAACTGTAATACTACTTATGTTGTAGCCTGTACTGTACTACTATGTCTGTTGTAGCCTCTACACTACTGTAATACATCATCTTTGTGGTTTCATCACTTGTTCTAATGCATCGTTTGTTCTTCAGGGCAAGGAGGTCATGCATATCTCAAGGAGTGGCTTTGGTGGGCTGGTTTACTGTCAAGTAAGTGTCCTCTTTGCCAAGCACTCATCCTATTGAATCTGTTTCTTATGCATCACATGTATTAGCAGGATGTTATGTGGTATATTTCCATTTTCCTCGAAACCAGTGTCATTGGAGGTTTTTTGGAAACATGATACTCTCAATGCTTCGGTACGAATAGAATAAATAGTAACATGTGATTCCTACAGTGTGAACACAATTCAAGCCATAGCAGACTGAAACACAACATTGGCTCCATGCTCATGCCTGCAGGCTACGAGGCTAACGTCATTCATGTGTTTTGTGTGTGCAGTGGGAGCCGGGGAGGCGGCTAACTTCGCTGCCTATGCGTTTGCTCCTGCCACTCTGGTCACCCCCCTGGGAGCGCTCAGCGTACTCGTCAGGTAAAAAAAACATCCCAGCTCATGTTATCCGTCCATCTCTGGAGGAGGAGGTGTTTACATGTAGTCATTTAGCAGACTAAGCATATATCTAAAGCGCTGTGAGTACACATTCAAAATTGGAGAAGCTACAAAAAAGTTGTGGTTGAAAAACAATAGTAGTACAGAGAGAAATTCTAGACAGCAGACAAACAAGGTTAGGTATGTTCTGTGTTGGTGTGGTAGTTTGGTATGGAACAATGTGTTTTCCATACCATTTTGAGTCTGTGATCTACTCAAATATGATCCCTGGGAGATAAGACACTGAGGGTGTGTTGTGGTGGTTTCAGCGCGGTGCTGTCGTCATACTTCCTGACAGAGCGTTTGAACTTGCACGGTAAGCTGGGCTGCGTGCTCAGCATCCTGGGCTCCACCACCATGGTGATCCACGCTCCCAAGGAGGAGGAGATCAGCAGTCTGCAGCACATGGCAGTCAAGCTGGTGGATCCAGGTTAGAGTCTCCCTATCTCTCTTCTCATCTTCTGCTTGGTCTCTCAGCACTTTTTTAAACAGTTTTTTTCTTCTCTTCCCCATCCAAGTCAATTGACACCACTGTAGGTTCTAAAACTATTACATGACTGTGTAACTCCCAGAATACTGTCATTTGTTTACTTAAAAAAATGAAAGCCCAGAATATTTATATATAAATATAGATTGAGACATAAAATGTATTCATACCATGTCAGTTGTGGTTGATAACCCATCGGCGGTTGTGCGCCCCACAGGCTTCCTGTTATTCGCCACGCTGGTGATCATCGTGGCGCTGATCTTCATCTGCGTGGTGGGCCCGCGCCAGGGTCAGACCAACATCCTGGTCTACATCACCATCTGCTCGGTGATCGGGGCGCTGTCCGTCTCCTGCGTCAAGGGCCTGGGCATCGCCATCAAAGAGGCCATCGCGGGGCAGCCGGTGATGAGCAACCCCCTGGCTTGGATCCTGCTGCTGAGCCTGGTGGCCTGCGTCAGCACGCAGATCAACTACCTGAACAAGGCTCTGGACATCTTCAACACGTCGCTGGTGACGCCCATCTACTACGTGTTCTTCACTACCTCGGTGCTCACCTGCTCCGCCATCCTCTTCAAGGAGTGGGAGCACATGGGCACCGCCGACGTCATCGGCACGCTGAGCGGCTTCCTCACCATCATCGTGGGCATCTTCCTGCTGCACGCCTTCAAGGACGTGAACGTCAGCCTGGCGGCACTGGCCGTGTCCATTCGCAAGGACGATCGGGGCGGGGCCGGGTTCTCGGCCGCCAATGGCGTAGCTGCGCACGGCTGCAGCTATGAACTCCTGCAGGAGACCACGGAGGACCTGGACAGCCGGGAGATAAGCTCGTCCTTCGACAGCATCTCGCGGAGGAACGGCGCCATGAACTCCTCGTAAGGACGTCTGGAAGGGACTCTACTACTACTACTATTACTATAACTACTGACTCGGTTTCCAAGGCAACGGGGTGGGGGACTGAGACAATCGGAGGGAGGGAAGGAGCGGGGGCACAGTGTCTTGGATGGACCAATCGATTGTATTTTGATTTAATTTGCCTTAAGTTTTTCATATCATAACATAATTAGTATAGCGTTTGGACTTGGTTTCATTCCTGTGTAGCTCTGTATACCAGGTTTTCTTTTTCTTTTTCTGAAAACATTTTCGTTGTGTGTATATTACAAACCCATGCACTGGGGTGCTTTCTCTTATCTACCAACTTTATAAAGTTGAGGTCCTGCTGATTTACAGAGTTATATAAGGAGCAGACATTAAGATTTGTGTTAATTTCATACTTGGAAACGGTACCATCTTTTTACGTTGGATGACAGTGGTCCATTTTTTTGTAATGTTTACATAAAAAGCGTGCAAAAATCAACCAATGGATTTGTTACATATTTATTAATTTAAAATTAATAAAACATTTTAGACACAAGGCACTGTGAATAAATGCTGACCCTGTCTACGAATGCTGTTTTCAGGCGTCCTTTTAAAATGTTAAGTTCAGCATGCAAGTTTAGCAATATAGAAAATACAATTTACTTTCAAACCCCACTAAAAACAGGTCACCCTATACCTTTACCAATCGAACTCCCACCACGGCAAACCCTTAAATATTTGATAAAAGTAATTAACCCCCATCTGCTTCCCCAACATGTATAAAACAAAAGAATATATAGCTAGTCATTTTTAATAAGGCACGAGTGAATACAAAAAAAAGTCATACATATAATGTGACACTACTTCCTGGGGGTCTGTCGCTGCTCAGGAAAGAGGAAGTTGTCATCAGAACACGCTTTAGTGGTCCGCTTTCTACAGGTGGATGTGGAATATCTATTAGACGCCAATGATTGGTTGTGGATCCTCAGCTGGTGACCAGTGATTGAATGTGGAACCACAGTTGCTGGCCGGTGATTGTTTGATTGGTGGACGTGGACCAATTGCTGGCCAGCGATTGGTTTATTAGTGGATGTGGTAGCTCAGTTGCTGGCCAGTGATTGGTGAATGGGGGGCTGGAAGCAGCGCACATGCTCCACAGGCATGTTCTCTCCGTCTCCAGACTTCAGGTATTTGTTCAGGATGCCAAAGATCTCGTCGTTGATGATCTGAAACTTGCGGATTCTGTCTACCATCTTCTTCAGGGGCTAAAGAACAGCGGGGAAGGGGGGGAGAGGTAGTGTTTGGTTGAGAAATGCTTCATTCAGGTTCTTTTCACTGTAGATGATAAAACTGAGGTTTTACTTCATTTCTCCATTCAGGCTCTTTAATTGTTGAGATCCATGTCAGTGCTGATTGGACAGCTGACCTGAATATTTGGCATTGCTTTCTGAACATGAAAGTTTCACCAAGTAATAGTAGCTTCCTGATAAATGTAAATGATGTCGCTCATAGGAATGGGGACAGGTACGCCGTTGAATGACACATGTATAGCAAGTAATTTAGTTTACTGCTGCCCTGAAGGTATATCAAATGTTCCCTGCTCAACTGTTGACTCTCGGTAAACAAAGCTACTCAAACACGAGCCACGCGATGCAACCTATGATGACACCACTTCCTGTTGTTGACTCACCACACTTTTGATGATGTCGTCCTTTCCGTCGTGCTTCTGCACCTTGAGAAGGTGGTAGCTGAAGTCCAGAATGTCAAAGCGTCTCTGTTGACCCAACAGGGCTATGATCATGCAGCCGGCCCAGTGCAGGCCATCTCCGAAGCACTGCCTGAAACACACACATAATCACCTCAAATATTAGCCCAGCATTTCCTGTTATCATGTCGGTCTCCTGTATCCCTACCGCCCAATCAGTACGGCTCAAGTATCCCTTCATCCACACGTTTTCCTTTGAATATTTATACTATTATCATTATTATTAATAATATATTGGCCTAGCGTAGGAACTAATATTATACTTTTATAATTTAGCCTCAGTATTAATATTGTAGTGGTCTAGGAAGTAATATTATACTATTATCATTATTAATATTGTAGAAGCCTATAAACTGATATTATACTGTTATGATTTAGAAACATTATTAATAATGCAGTAGCCTCAGTTGTATTTGTGGTCCCAACTTTAATGCGTGCGTAATTCCGCAGGAATGCGAAAGTCTTTACAAGTAGCCCCTGGAGCCTACTCACGTCGCCGATAGGTTTGGAATTCCTGGCCCAACCCTAATAGCTAGGAAGTAAAAACCAGTTTCACAACCACTTATTGGCATCACTGTCATATGAGATGTTCCCAACATGCACTCACACGCCACTCCTCACGTAAACAGGCAAAATGATTTGCAAATATTTGCATACTGTGCTTTGATTTGTTCGACCCACAAACAAGTCACAAGGAAAGTACAGGGAAAGGTTTCTCCGATCTGTGGTGGAAGTATGTACACAAACAGAGATATTCTGGTGAGTCCTGCTCATCTGGAGTGAGTATGGAGGGAAAAACGAATTGGGTCCCTGGGTCACTAGTGAGTCCTTTAAGATATCAAAGAACGGATAGACGTTGGACATGGACATCCCTGTACGTGAAAGTACAAAGGATAAACATTTGAAATGAAAGACAACCTGCGCTAATGACGCCAATAAAGAATAAGTAGGACGCGTCTTTCTGTAAAGACCGGCTGAATATACTCGGCCCTTCCTTGCGTAAGCGCTTAGGTGAATTCCCGCCGAATGACCCATTGCTTGTATTCCGTTGTTTGTCGTTTTTTTTTTTTTTAACTTGTATTTACATTTGTCATCCCTCCGTCATTAACAAAGAGCGAACCAACGTAAAAGCAAACGTGACTTACTCCACGGTGAACTCGTGTGCGCCCACGGGGATGCAGTAGACAAACTGCATGGCGCTCCACAGCCGGTGGAACTCCACGCACTCGTCGATGTGCATCACGCCGTTGCTGGGCAGCGGGCCGCGCCAGATGGTGTCCTCCAGGAAGGTGCGGACGCGGGTCAGGATCACCTCGAACATGGACAGGCCGCAGCACAGGCGCTCCTTGGTCAGGAGGTCGCCTTCGCGGGCGATGGCGATTTGCTGCATGTGCGACACACCATATGTTCAGTATCGTGATGGGTCATGGGTGGTGGTGGTGGTGGTGGGGGTGGCGGTGGTGGTAATGACCTACCTGTGGAGTACCGAGGCGTTCTATCAGTGGAACCATGTGCAGCGCCGTGTATTTAGCCTCCAAGCGCTTCATCTTGGCGTCCAGGCGTTCACCCTCTGGCACGGGGAACAGCACAGTTATCATTTTACACAAGGGACAAACTCATTATAATCATTATTATTCATGATTACAAGGAGTAGCGCGGCAAGAAATGTCTAGGCTAAAGAGTGAAAATGTACATTTTTACAAATTCATTACGATTAAAAGAAAAATATGAATTAGTAGGTAAACAAAAAAAAGAGTAATCAAAACTAAACAAATATATGTATTGTTGACTGTAGGTTATGGCTACAATAGCAAATATAGAGTTATTATAATATTGAATTGTGGGACATCATTTATTGTTTATTTTTAATATCTTGTCTTTACCTTTAACGTGGACCCTGGGTAGAATGTTCTGGAATGGGGCTGCATGCAGCAAATCACAAACTTCCTCCTGGGACTGTAAAATAAAGTTAAAATTGTTATGTAAATCTACACTTTACATACATGTTATTTGTGTATACATGTGATCTGTATTCTGGACAAAATAATCCACAAAAACTTGTATTAAAGTAAAAAGTTATAAACATTTGACGTTATACAATGTTATACGGGTTATTAACTGAAGGGGGCACTGGTGTCTCAATGTACACATCTCAGCCTATTGTATGTGATGTGCATGCAAAACTAGTGAAGGGCAGGTAAATGTGGCTGGTGGTTGTTAGGGAAAGAGAATGTAATGTGATACATGGAGATGAACTGAATGCTGACACTGAGTAGATGGTGATGTAGACCAGAAGGCTTTCTGTGCAGCAGCAACAGCGTTGAGATGGCATTGAGAAGTTGAAACACTCACATTATTATCAGTTTAAAATAGTCAATTTTGTGACTCTCCAATGTAAATGGCCTGGGGCAAATGTACTTCTACACACTCCTCAGCCTTGAGGCTTTCACATCACTTTCTCTCTGCCCGTTGCTTTGGGAAACCTGTTTAACAAAGCAATTGTTTTGAGCTAATCTGATCTGCTAATATGTGCTGACAGTTAATGGAGCCAACCTGTTTGTGCTGTCAACTTATATTGTGTTGCCAGTGGGATGTACCTATATCTAGTGACCCACACACACACACACACACACACACACACACACACACACACACACACACACACACACACACACACACACACAC
>JAOPJO010000017.1:4273315-4284052 GCA_027123675.1 Molva macrophthalma | reverse complement strand
GTGTGTGTGTGTGTGTGTGTGTGTGTGTGTGTGTGTGTGTGTGTGTGTGTGTGTGTGTGTGTGTGTGTGCGGGCATTCATCTAGATGTATAACCTGCGTGCTGGAGGGGCCCACGGCGCGGCGAGGGACCTTGATGTCAAAGCCCCCCTTGGGGTCCTTCTCCCCGCGGAGGGCTGGGTCGTTGTGGGGCTCGCGACCCGTCTCCCAGTCACAGATGGTCTTCCTGATGGCCTGCAGAACACTGAGTGGATAAACACACACACACACACACACACGTCAAGAGACTTAACACGGTCAGATGGTCCACTGGCAGACCGAGAATCAGCATGGAGTCGTAATCACACTACTGTTTCTGCTTAGTCATTTAGGGATTTTTTCATAACGATTTTCAGCTGAGCTCCGTGTGTGATGTGCATCGCAAACAAAAATACCAAAAATTCAGCGTTGTAATTTCACCGGGTGCGTCCATTTTATTCTAGTGTCCGGCCGTCGAGAAACAAAACAAAACACTATGCATGCTCCCCTCTCAACCAATCGGTGATTACTTGTCGCGTACCCCCGCAGAGAAGGGCAAGGCGTTGCTAAGCTCTGGGATGAAAACATCTTCACGTTCGCCGAGGTCATCGACCGGTTAAAGGGCCGTGTACGCTCTCTAAGTAGCGACGCGGATCTTGGCGTACGTGCAAGACGGAGAAGTGTGATTTGGGCTTAACAGACGGATAACGACCAACAGTAACTGACATTACACTCGCATAACATCAACTGACATATTGAGCTATAGTTTTATTTCATATGAGCGGGTAGGGGCCAGACATCTTGCTCCACCGGGCTGGTCACTAATAAAAAAAAACTCCTCAACGGAGTGCAAGTGGTTGAGATTACCGCTGTTCACTTGTTTAAAACGTTAAGTCCACAGCACCCTCCGTTGGCCCGGATGATGACTCCCAGATTGTTACCTCTGGATGACGTTCTTCTTCTTCTTGATGGCCTGGCGCAGCGGGTCTCTCAAGGTGACCTGGGCGAAGTCCTGCAGGGCGGAGTAGATGGTGTGGCGGATGGCGTGGTTGAACACGCTCTCCATGCGACCCATCAGAACCTGCAGACCCTTGATCATCGCCATCACCTTGAGAGACAAGCAGTCGCCGTTTATTAATTACAATAACTAGAATACATAAATACACCTGGCGAGAAAAGCAGTAGCTGTTAATTCATTATAATAACTACAATACATAAATCCACCTGAGCGGACACAAGTGCTAGTTTATTTACTAATTATAAGAAATGTAATACATTAATACAGAGACAGGCAGGCACAAGCAGTAGCCTGCTTAATGATTGTAATAACTAGAAAACATGGATGCACCTGAAAAGACAAGCAGTAGCCTGTTTAATCTACTGATGACTATAGTAGATAATGTCATGTCTCATCTTACTATTGACACTCCCAAAACCCCTCCCACTCACGCCACCCACACAGCCGAGCTTTGCTGGGTCAGCCAGTTCGCATCCCACAGTAGCACAGCCAGGTAGAGTGGACAGAACACTGTTATTTGTTTTTAAGAATTCTGAAAGCATCCCACCTACTAACTGGGAGGGGCTCAATCTTACACATTGAGACTTTACTATCACGTTTAGGTGAGATGTTGTGGGGTACAAAAAGGCAGGGGTTCAGAAGGCAAGGGTACAGAAGGCAGGGGTACAGAAGGCAGGGGTGCAGAAGGCAGGGGTGCAGAAGGCAGGGGTGCAGAAGGCAGGGGTACAGACCTCTACTAGGGCAAACTTCTCCTCGCTGGTGTAGTTGTATCGGGTGGCTCTCTCGTACTCCTCAGCGTTGTCTGGACACTCCTTGTTGGAGTACTTGTCTGTGGGATGGACCAGCTTCCACGAGTACTACACAGAGAAGGAAGACAGGTTAGTACATGGATTTTAGAAACTAGAAAATGTTTTGGTATTGTTGGTATATATTGATCTGCTTTCGGGAAATAAGTCCTCTGTTTTTGCTCTATGTTTCAACAGGACTTTTTAACCATTGATATGTGTATTACTCTTGTACCTCTACTCTGAGAGTTGTTACACCTACACCCTAGTCCCTTATCCTAGTCCCTCATCCATATCCCTTGTCCCTAATCCTAGTCCATAACCGTAGTTCCTAGTCCCTAATCCTAGTCCCTCATCCATAACCCTATTTCATAACCCCAGTCCATGATCCATAATCCCAGTCCCTCATCCATAACCCTAGTCCATGGTCCATAATCCCAGTCCCTACTCCTGGGTCTCACCACTTCCATGACGTGGGCGCTCCACTGGGAGAGGAGCTGCATGCCCTGCAGGGCGAGGTCAAACAGCTTCCTGTACTCAGAGTCCGTCTTCTGGGCCTCTTGTCGCCCCGACCCGGTGACCACCTGACCAAGTGACGTGGAGCAGAGTCAATACACACGCACACACACACACAATAAGAACATGCAAACACAATTAAACAGAGATCTGTGTTTGAACCCTCTGTTGTACTGCGATTTCAGGATGACTGTGAAGAAAAGTGTTATTTCGGACGATTTATTCAAGATTCAAAACTCAATGTGTATTTGTGACATGCGCAGTTATAGATACGTTTTTAAATAGTATTAATCTGGGGAAAAGATTATTCAAACAGAAGAGACGTTACTAAAGACAGTTATAGAAGGTTTTTCATAACCTAAACCTACGTTTACCTAAAGAAGTTCCAGCTTCAGTAGGACTTGTGATGCAATTCAAAACATTGTACATATCCATCTAAAAACGTATGGATAATTGATGTCTATATCGATAGAAGGCTGGATCAAACAGGGGGAACAGCCCATGTGCTGTGAGCTTGAGCATTGAACACATGGCTGCACTCCCCTTAAAAACAGTAAGTGTCTACTCTTTTACACGTTAAATATTGTGCCGCTCGCCGCTATTCAACCATTCCCCCCAGTCGGTCTGCAGTGGTGTGAAAGGTCGTGACCCCTTGGTTAAGGGACCCCTGCTGACCTCGCTGTTGCTGTAGCGCGCCAGCTCGGAGATGAAGCGCATGTGGTCCTCCCGGATCTGGATCATCTGCTCACAGATGTTGTACTGGGGACTGCTGGAGGGGGACGTACAAGACCACCTGCAGGGGAGAGCCATTTTAGATTTAGACGTTTTTTTTACAAGTTTAGCTTTTAAGCTTTAACTTGTTTGATTTGAACAGACTGCAAGAAATTGTTGTTTTTCCTTTGTTTACATCTTAACCTGGTTGTTGATGGTAAACACTTGATTCTGCACTACAAATGTTCTTCTCTCCCAAGTGACTCTGTAATCCCCCAGTAGGATCCAGACAACTGGGCCTTAGACCTCCTCCCTATAGGTGCCTCCTTACCTGGACTTGTTCTCCTCAAAGTGAGCGCTGGTCTTGATGTAGCGGGATAGCTCAATCTGCATATCCCCAAACAGAGGCACCACCTGCAGTTGCTGTGGGAGACAACAAATGTATTGTTGGATTGGAACATCTGCCAATGTTTGTCTTATATTTTGTATTGGGTTTAGTTCATTTTGCACGTAGTTTAAAATGTAAAAGAACCCTATAACAAGTGACATCACCTTAAATCAAACTTCCCCCTTCATTACCTTGAAGAATTTGTCGATCTTGGTGAGGTTGATTCTCTTCTTGGCGTCTAGTTTGTAGATGTTGCTGTTGGTTCCGTCAATCAGATACAAGCCAAAGCCCATGACCTAGGACATGACAAAGGTTTAACTGGATATGAGTAAACAGAGGTAGGGTTTGCAGGGTTAGTCTAGTGTTAGGCTAGCGTTAGGCTAGTGTTAGCAGGGTTAGGCTAGCATTAGCAGGGCTAGGCTAGCATTAGCAGGGTTAAGAACGTTTTAGTAGGGCTACGCTAGTGTGAGCAGGGCTAAGCTAGTGTTAAAAAGGCTAAGCTAGTGTTAGCACTAGGCTAGTGCTAGGCTAGTGTTAGCAGGGCTAGGCCAGTGTTAACACAAGGCTAGTGTAAGCATGGTAAGGCTTGCATTAGCATGGTTAGGTTAGGGTTAGCATGGCTAAGCTAGCATTAGCAGTTCTAGGCTAGTGTTAGCACTAGGCTAATGCTAGGCTAGGTGTTAGCATGGTTAGGCTAGCATTAGCATTGTAAGGCTAGCATAAGCAGAGCTAGGCCAGCATTGGAGGGCTAGGCTAGTGTTAGCAGGGTCCTGCTACCTTCAGCAGCGTGTGCTTCTCGTTGGGCGTGAGATACATCTTGTCCTCGTAGTAATCCGCACACAGGTTGACGATGTCTGCTAGCAGCTCGTCGTAGCCGTTGATCACCTCCAGCTGCTGCTGCAGAGACTGGAGACATACATCACAGACATCAGTCATAGATGAAAGAGTAAAAATATAATCATTAACACCAATCAAAGTCACTGTGAAACATCTTGCACTCTGTATTTGTATGTTTTTGTATTACTGTGAAGCTCTAAGTCGCTGGACGATTAGTACACACATCAAAGTATTAGTAGAATCATACTGTGTTGAACAACAAGTGATTAACAGCAAACCATGTAACTTTACGCCTATGAGCACCAACCGCTTGTGGTTTTATAGCACTATTTTAAACAAAGCAAAACCAACAGAACTGGCATTAGGAAAGCTAGTTGGCTGTAGATTGTATCAATTAAACCTAAGTGAAGGATGTGAGTTTAGGCCATGAGTCTGTGTCTGTTTTTGGGCTGACTTTATAACCTGTCTATCTGACCTGGGTGATCTTGTTGTGGTTGGCCAGGAACATGGACAGGTTCTGAGACTCCTGGATAGATGACGGCTCAGACATCTTCCTCAGGAACTGGGCTGCTCTGGTGGGGAAGAAGACAGGAAATAACATGTATTAATAACAAAACATAACATGCATAAATTAAACATAAGTATGAACATCCGGAGGAAAATAAACAATATCCTCTAGAGGAGAAAAAAAAAATAACATTTATTAATAAGATGACATGAGCATCTCCACAGCCAAACACATTGTTGTTGTTCTTCTTCTACATAAGTGGGGAGAAAAGGCAGAAATAGCCTTAGTGCAGTTCCGTAGACCAACACTGCCCTCTTGTGGCCAGTATGTTTCATATAAGAATTATATTCAGACTTTATTTACAAGTTGACGTGCACATGTTATAAACGATGTATGCGTTACACAAAAGTTGTAAGTATGTTGGTATCCGTGTATATTATGTCTTTATGTTTTTATAGTGAATGTTCATGTTGTTATCCATGCGTTATAAGTACGTTAACATCCTTGTATTTTTTCTATCCATGAGTGTCAAATAAACATTTGTTTTAAGTATATATATATATAATTATTATTATTATTGATGTATTTTCCTTATTTATGTTCATGAGGTTTTGTGTCTTTATGGACAGGACAGTGAAGACTGCTGCATGTCGGGAATCAAACCCACGCGGCGTATTGCCTAAATGGCTAGCGCGTTAGCGGTTTGAGCCACCAAGCCGCCCGGTATTTTGTTATATATTCCAAGTACGTGCGTACCGCTTGTAGGCGGAGTGGTCGTTCTTCACGCTGCACTTCATGTTCTTGAGCTCGTCCAGGACGGCGAACATGTTGATGAACTTCCCCAACGTCAGGAGGTACGCCTCCGACACAAAGTCCTTACGACGCTCCGCGTGGCACAGCCGCCGCACCTCCCCACAGAACCGGTCTATAGCCGTACGCTGGGAGGGAGGAGCAGGAGCAGGAGCAGGAGAGGGGGAGGAGGAGCAGGAGGAGGAGGAGGAGGAGGATGACGGGAGGTAGAGGGGGAGGCAGAAGAGGAGAGGGGAGAGGAGAGGAGGAGGGAGAAGAAAGAGGAGGAAGAGAGAGAAGAGGAGGAGTGTTTTTAATCATATATTGACAGTTTATTTAGACTAGAAAGAATTGTATCTGGATATGATAAACTGTAACTATAAATTGATATAATAAATTGATAATAAATGGATAATGCATAATACATACAACAACCAATCACACTGTATCATGGGCGGGCTCTTACTCCACCTGACCAATGGGTGGTTGGTTGGTGTGCAGGTGGGTAGGGTCAGAGCGTTACCTGGAAGTACATGAAGTTCATGAGCTTGGTGACCTCTGGCTCCAGCACCTCCACGGTCTTCTCGTAGATCTCCACGCGGTTTGGCTGCTCGTTACACTTCACCTGACACAGGGAGGGTGGTACACAGGAAGTTATAAAAAACTGTTGGGAAAGAACCACAACAGCTTGTGCGGGGAAACCACATGTTTTCTAAGACCACACACACACACACACAGTAAATTAGTTTTAGTTATTCGGAAATTGTTGACAACGTTGGGTATGAGTTACTACTGGAGGCCATCAGTAGAGGGCTCAAGAAGAGAATTAAGGGTAAGGCTCATGCTAGGATAAAGTATTAAGATGATAGAGGGATCCCAAATATTGCAATGTGTAAAATGTAAACTCGTGAAAAAGGAAATGTCTTGGGTGTAAACAGGAAGTGACATCACAGGGTCACATGGTACCTGTGGGATGGCCCTTGAGCAGCTCCTCCAGGTGTACAGCATGACCGCGTACTCCTGGCCCTCCTCCAGCATCTCATTCTGGTTAACACATGTAACAACACATTTATTTTAAATCAGTAATCATCGTCATCTCGCTCAAAGATGCCTGCAAGTAGCCTGGTGACATTGGGGTTTGAACCCAGAACCTTTCGGCTGGGACCAAATATCCTCCAACTTAAATCTATAACATTGAGAAGACTAAAAAGGCCGGTAATAGATCCTAATCTTTATATTTGAAACAACAGATAAGCGATCAAAAAGGTTATATTGACACTTAATACTAGTCTGAGCCAACAGTCTGCATCTCTGTCCATGTTAAATGTGAAGCAATGTCAAAAGGAAAAAGCTTGTCAAAAGTAAAAGGAATTAATGTATAATTAGCTGCCATGTGTAATATTATAAATAAAGTACAATGAACAAACAATCTAGCTAGATTTGGAATCAAACATATAACAAAACAAAAAATAAAGTTCAACAACGTCAAGCTGGAATGAGAACAAAACACGTGTTTATATTTTTCAACCTAAAATACAGAAAGACAATAAAACAGAGATTCTTCCAGAAGGGTTGGATCCAAGATGGCGATAGATGTTGGCAGTTTGGTGCGGTCCACGGAACACTAAGAGCTCTTTAACGCCGTGCTTACGCTATAAAACAAGCAATTAGCCACGTGCTAATTAGACTCAAAGCACAAGGCAGACAGGCCACTAAGCACCCATTTGGTCCGCAGCCAGAGGGCAGACAGGGTGGTCAGGCCTGGAGCTAACGCTACATACACAACAGGATGGACCATCACACAAAGCCATCGTCCTCTGGAAAATTCTAGCCCATCATTACAGTGCAAACGCTGCAGTTAAATGAATAAAACCGCATGGATTGAAGTGTCTGCCAAATGTAAACGTGAATATTTTAATGCAGCCTTTTCTCTTTTAATGTGTTTTTACTGAGAGCAACATCTGAATGAGCCTACTTGAAGAGTTATAGTATTACTGTACTTGTAATACTGTTCATACAAATTAAATTGGATGTTAATTGTTTTTTATGAATAACGTTTTTAACTGTTTTGGTTGAATAAAGTACCCATGGAGGAAGAGCGATAAATAGGTGATCTTCAGTAGACGAAGAGCGATAAAGAGTTGACCTTCAGGAGACAAAGAGCAATAAAGAGAATATCTTCAGTAGATGAAGAGCGATAAAGAGTTGATCTTAGCTGAAGTGTCTAGTTTTGGTTTACCATGCTGGAGTGAACGGTGGCTTGCTCAATGTAGCGCGCGATGCCCGTGACAAACGCATTCCTGTCCTCGAAGTTGGTGTTGAAGTTCGGCTAGGGAGAGACAGAGAGAGAGAGATACAGAGCGACAGAGAGAGAGAGAGAGAGAGAGAGAGATACAGAGACAGAGCGACAGAGAGAGAGAGAGAGAGAGAAAGTTCTTAAAAAGTTAAAAAACTTTACTGACTTAAACTTTACTGTACAACAAAGTGCTTCACAACAATATGGGATACCTGGGGCCAAGGCGGAGTAGACAGGGGGGCTGAAGTTGTATATGAGGGAGGAGGGGAAGGGAGGAGGAGGGAAGGACTGACCTGGTAAATAAGGGAAGAGGAGAGGAGGGGGGAGGAAGAAGGAGGGGGGACGGTGGAGGGAGCAGGGTCTGACCTGGTACATGAGGGAGGAGGGGTGAGGGAGGAGGGTCTGACCTAGTACATGAGGGAGGAGGGGTGAGGTAGGAGGGTCTGACCTGGTATATGAGGGAGGAGGGCAGGGGTTCGATGCAGGGCTGCTGGTCGGGGAGAGGGAGCTCCTCCAGGAGGTCCACGTTGGAGAGGGCGTCCTCCAGGGTCACCGTGGAGGCCATTCTGATGAGGAGGAGGGCAGGAGGAGACGAACAGGAGGTTTTTAAACCGTTTTTATATTAACCTTGGGGCTGCAGTCAAAGGGAGTTAGCACATAAGAAATGTAACTCGCTCCTTTAAACTTGGTGATTACAGTTTTATCAGGTGCTTCAATCTGTGGTCTAATCATACAAGCCAGCATTATCAACACTGTATGTTGTACATTGGTTTCGTTCTCCAGGAAACACAGATTATTCGGTGCAGTAACTTACAGCAGGAAAATAAATACCGTAGCTGTGTTTCCTTTTTTTTTTTTTTAACCAAAAGCATCAACAAGATATCACTTAATAAATAACTAATAATTATGTATATTCTCAAATGTTGTTTTACTTTCAAGCCCAACTTCTTTTCTCTTGAAGCGCAGGATCCTGACTTCAGAAAAAATAATATTGGGGTATAAATGATCCATTGTTCTGTGGTACGGCACAAATGTCAACTTGTAACTTGTATTGCACTTTAGGATTGTGCACGGGACACAGAATTAGTTTCCAGTGATAAAATTAGGGTTTGGGCAAAGAAAGAGGAAGTTCACGCAAATGGTCTGAAAGTTCAACTAAAACGTAGGTTACAAATGTCTCCACCCCTAGAATGAATGCAGAATGACAAGGTGTAGTGTAGTGTGACAGAATGTTCTGTTTGATTGACAGCGTAAGTATTTACGGTGAAAATACAAACCATTATAAAACCATAAAAAACCAAAAGGTTCATGTGTTTCGTTAGAGATGGTGGTTACAACGAGGGTTTGGCGTGGTTGAGATTTGGTTTTGGGGTGGTTACTTTCAAGGGTAAGGCTTTAATGTTAAGGTCTGGGTAGTGTTTAGTGTGAGGTAAAGGTTTGGTGTGGTTATGGTTACAGTAAGGTAGCATTTTTAGCAGCAAAATATCTCTTAATTCACTTCTTGTTTTCCATACTTATCAACTCTCAATGACTAGAGTAAGTTAACACAGGGCTATCAGAATTCATTTTTTATATTTCCTTTTTTGTATATTTTCATGTACTTTATTCCTAATCCAAACTATTGTCATTAGTATTATTACTATTACCACAGTGTATTATATGCGTGTGTTGCAAATACTTTTACTTCCAGGATCAATAAAGTAAAGACAAACCCATTCATCCACCCATCCATTTCACCCATCCATCCATTTCACCCACTCATCTCAGAACTACAGCCTGGAATACATGCTCCTCTTCCTTCCGCTGCCGTCTCCTTCAGAGTACATTCACTGCTGAAAGTAGTGCATTTAATCAGACTTCAGTGCTTCCTCCCTGTCACAAGCTGTCCTAATATAAACACAAACAAGGAACTAAGAGCGGTATGTAACAAAATACGAAACGGTTGGTTTACAAATGGAATCAGGGTCGAAGTCAAACCGTGCATCACAGTTGAAAGCTTTATGTCCTGAGCAACAATAACAGGAGGTGGGAAAGAAAGCCATGAAATAAGTGACATCAATGTTAAGCTGACGACACTTTACACATTTTACACACTACATTACATATCCAATACCAGCTTGGACTAAAAGCGCTCTACAAACAACTAAATGTTTAACGATAAGGGAAACAGTTGATCCAAGATGAAGGGTAGATATAAAGGAACTTGAGGAAGAACAATGAACTTCACACTTCAGCTTTTTAAATGCTGAATATGTCGATGGTCAAAATCTTCTTTTTAGGCTCGAAACCAAAAAACTAAAACGGAAGCTAACGGAACCTAAAAGAGTTCCTCTTAAGGACTATACAGCTTTACTCTTCTGCCAAACAGACGTTGCTAAGAAACCCAGATCAATTCTATTCAAACACTAATAAATAAATGATTGACCTTTCAGATTGGATCAAATTATTACCACTTGATACAATTATGAGCAGATGAAAAAAGACCCCACAGCAACACTGTGTTTTCACCAGGGGTGTCAAGACAGTGTGTGTTTTTTTCCTGTTTGGCTACTTTCATAATTACAATCAATAAGTTATACTTATAGTCTGGTTGGCACACGGACAGAATAAGTAAGAAGAGGAATTTGTCAGAGGAACAAATTAGGGCGGTTTTGTTTGTTATGGTGCTTGAGTAGCAGCCTTCATGCCAACTCTGTGTGGATATTGTTTATTGTTCTAGAACTGTTCATACTTGGTGTGTGTGTGTGTGTGTGTGTGTGTGTGTGTGTGTGTGAAATTGTGTGTGCGTGTATGAATGTGTGTGTGTGTGTGTGTGTGTGTGGGCACACCTTGTAAAGTATGCCACCACTAGCGCATACTTTGACCTAGAGAAAC
>JAOPJO010000017.1:4224752-4239614 GCA_027123675.1 Molva macrophthalma | reverse complement strand
TGTGTGTGTATCTGTGTGTGTGTGTGTGTGTGTGTGTGTGTGTGTGTGTGTGTGTGTGTGTGTGTGTGTGTGTGTGTACCTGGTAGGCCTGGGGGCTGGTGAGGCAACGGGCCAGGGGTCCACAGCAGGGGGGCAGCGTGGTGGTGAGGGGGGGGCCGCTGTGGGTTAGGATGGGCTTGAGATAGCTGGGCCATCGTCAAGGAAACCCGGATGTCCAAAGAGTGAGCAAACCATACCTAAAACATGATGACTCATACCATTACCTAACCATAACCTAACCGCAACAAACCAGCAATGACTACAATTATAACAACCTAACCGTAACCAAACCATGATAACTAAACCATAACCAACCCACAATGACTACAACTATAACAACCTAACTAACCAAACCATGACCAAAACATAACCAAACCATGATGACTAAAACTACAACTACCTAATCATAACAAAACAATAACCAAAGCATCATGACTAAACTATAACCAAACCAAAAACAAGCCACGATAACTAAACCATAACCTAACCATAACTAAACCATGATGACTAAAACTATAACAACCAAATCTCTAGTGCACTATAACACACATCATTCTAAGGAGATTTATTTACCAGTCAAAAAGAAAGTATTGATTAAATGTGTGATTAACATAAAGATCTCTGTGAATGGAAGACACTTTTAACAGCATGGTGAAATGAAGGTTAATTAGGTTCAATTAAACAAAGGCGCAGGCTTCCATACTTCCAAACTACCCTCTCTCACGTTGACCTCCTCTCTCTTATTTAAGTACGACAGAAAGTGGTCAGCTGGTCAACACATCTAGGGGCAGGTTTAATAGATAGAAAGCATTGCATACCGCCACATTCATTTGGGGGCCTTATCTATTCGTACGAATAGTCGTTCGAACTTATCACAACGACTACAAAACCACACGAGACAGTGTGGTTTTATATATACTAAACTGTAACTTTAGTAAAGTTATACTATATTTCTCCTGCAAGCGTCTTGCAGGAGTTGCTATAGCAACAGTCCCCACGGTCCTCCGACACAACAAGCAGCTTCCCGGGGAGCCGGAGGGGTGGGTGTGCGTGTGCGTGTGCGTGTGTGTGTGTGTGTGTGTGTGTGTGTGTGTGTGTGTGTTTGTGTGTGTTAATACTTTTCTATAATCAGCTTTAATCAGCTAATCCCAATGGACTCAACACCCAACGATTATTTTAGGTTATTTTTAATATGTGTGAGTGATTCTCTGGAGACGGTTGTCTTTACAGCATGTGAGTTTAATGTTAGGAGCCATCAGTTTTGGCCTCATCTACGTATCCCTCGATATATCTCTCTATCTATCTATCTATCTACCTACCTTATATCTATCTACGTATCAATAAATACACACTTATCAAACATACACCAGGGCAATATGCAATAACAATAACAACAACAATAGCTAGCTGAACATGGATAATTACAGTAAATGAATGAAATAACAAGTCCTATTTCTACGGGTTTGAAGAGCTGGTATGAGGAAGGATACTTGTGGTCGAAGGAGTACCACAGCCGGAAGAGCCAAGCACTTTCCTGCCTGGTCTTACTACGGCCCTCAGCCTGTGCTCCCTCCTGGGGAACAACAAGACAGAAATCACATTGTTAGATAGCTCCACTTCAAGAGAGAGATGGTGCACTAATTCAGCTTCAATAGAGAGGCGGTCAGATAACTCAGCCTTAATAGAACATCAAAATATACAGAGATACTGTTAAATATGTCTGCTTTAAGATATAAGATGAACTACAGAGCAATTCTGTTCGATAACTTTAGCTTCAAGAGAAGATAAATACACAAAGCGATACTGTTGAATACATCAGCTAAAGAGAGATCATTTGAAATTCCTTAGCCTAAAAATAACATGGGAATACCCATATACAGGCCATTTGCTTTAGAAGCATTTTTTGTCATATTTGTTGAAATTCTCTTTACATCCCGACCTTAATCCATAGATCAAATGCTCAGATAAAAGAAAGAAAAATATCTGGTATTGCTGGCTATCACAGGTAATAAGCTAATGAGCTAGTCATGTGTTTTGGGGGAGTAGCTTTGGAAGGGGGTCCCCCTTCCAAAGCTAGGGAGGGACGGGATTTTTTCAGTTGAATGCTTTCAAAATCTAGCTTAATCTGGCTAGTTTCTCCAAATCGCCTACCCTAACTTTAAATATATCTGCTGTAAAAGAGAGGTGGTCAAATATCTCAGCAAATATCTCCATCTCAAAGACAACATGAAAACACGCAGAACAACATGAGGTAAAATCATCAAATCAGCTTCAGACAAGATGAAATGGTCAAATATCTCAGTTTGAAGACAACATAAATATACAGAGATACTGTTGACATGACATGAAATGCAGAGAAATACTGTTAGACATGTCAGAATAAATGAGGACATATATCTACACTTAAAGACAAAATGAAAATACACACAGAGAGAGGTTAGCAAATATCTCAGCTTCATGGTCAAATGTGGTCAAATATTTTATAGTTTCAAGACAACATGAATGCACAGCTTTAAGACAACACAACATTCAGACCGCATCTTGCGTCCACAATGTGTCGTGACTCAATAGTGTGACACGGTTCCAGGTCAAACAGGAAATCAGGACAGGAGAAAACGTAAAACGTAGGGTGGGTGGGATTTAGCCTGTGTAATGATGGGGGCACACTATGCCTAACCCTAACCCAAACTACTGTTAAAAGTAACTCCTTCCCACTCACAATCCCTTTTTGGCAAAGATAAGAGGATTTGAATTTTAAGGAAGTTAAATAATGAAACATTTCCTTTCAGACATGCATCTACACAGTGCCTGAGGACCATGATTCATCAGGAAGGAAGTGTTTGTCTGGACAATATGGCCGGTGGCAGCACCAGAACACCCAGGTGTTGACGTGTTGGCTTTGGAGCCTCTCATTAGCGTTAATAAAACAGGACAGAGAGAGAGGCCACGATGACATCACTGGACCTGGGAGGGTTCCAGAAGCTTCCAGGGTGCTATTCCGAATGTTTTGTTTAGTTTTGAGGTAAACAAGCATTACTCACTCCACCCGCCCAACATACCCACCCACCCACCCACCCACCCACCCACACCCACAGACACCCACACACACAAGCCAGCCATTATGGGCCAGGACCCTAATAGTTAACTAAGGTATGGATGGCTGGCGATCAATCGTAGCTCAATCTTGATCTCAACCCAAATCCAAGACATTTGAGTTAAGCGGTAGAGGGAAGTACTATGCTAGCATGAAGCTACTTTTTTCAAGTTTTCTTCTGTCTGTTCCCTGATGGGGCAGTATAACTTCCACATTTCACTTAGGTCAACACACTTCTGCAACTGATGCCTTCTGGACATTTGGTATTTGGTTGACGATGAAGCCAAACACAGCAACTACGGCACGGCACACACACACACACACACACACCCCACAAAACACTACACCAAACACAACACAATAAAATACACCAGCATATCCAATACCAAACACAACACATGTGTGTTAGTTCACTAAACACCACCAATCATGCTGAACAGACCAGATCAGCTATGCAAATTATTCGTAAACTCTGTAGTATTTGTATATGTAAAGTTGTATATTATTCTTACCCCTTGGAGGACGAGGAAGTTGTCTACTGACTGTTGCAGATCTTGATCTGGATCAACTCCCACCCTGCACATAAAACAAAACAACACAGTGGGAACTTAGCCAAACCCCAGATTATTAACAGCACATGCTGTTCTTAAACTATAATAACACCCATTTCAAAACCCCAAAGAATTCAGAGAGTTCCTAGCACGCACGCACACACACAATCAAGCACGATAAAACTAAAACAGTTTGAGGGAATGTGAACACTAACAGCTGCATAAAGAGAAGACGATAGCGATAAGTTAAATAATAACTAAAATAATAACTTACCAAGCGATAAGTTATTATTATTTATTATTATTATAGTCATGTTTAGTATTAGTTATCATTAGTGTTGAGAAGGACATAATGTGCGATCATGTTAAGCAAAGTAAACACTCATTCTGAAGGGCGTACTTATCCAGTATATAAACTAATCATAGATGCTTATCACAACCCCAAAGACCTGACTGTGGCTATAATTATCTTTTATTTTGAAGTGCTTGGGTTAGAATTATCCCAAGCACTGTGCTTTGCATCATCACCTCGAACCAGTCAGTATGTCCAAACAATTTGTACAGAGACTCATCAATTTGTACAGAGACTCTCATTTCTTAGTACTGGAACTGCTATTACCGAGTCCCAGACATAATGAGTTCTCCTTCTCCGGTCCACTCTCTCCACTTTCTATCCCTCCACTCTTTAGATTTTCTGTCTTTCACTCTCTACACCACTCTCACTCTCTCTCTCTTTATTCCACTTTCTCTCCCTCTCTTCCTCCCTTTCTCTTCATCTCTCTCCCTCTTTGTCTCTCTCTCCCTCTACTCCGGGCGTTCCGCATGCAGGTTTTACAAGGAGAGGAAATAAAAGCAGAAAAAAAGAAATCCCCCTCACCTCCCCCCTTTCTCCCTCAGTCCCTCCTTCCTCTCCCCTCCTACTCTTCAGATCCCCTGTAAGAATCTTGTGTAGGAAGGTTGTGTTGAATGGAGACTGTGCGGAGGAGGTTCGGTTACAGTGAGGCCGTGTTGTGAGGACTTGTGTGAAGGTTGTGTTGTGTGGAGGTTGTGTGGCGGTAGTACGGAGGTAACAAGAATAACGCTGGTGGGCGGCCGGTTGGAGGAAGGGTCTTGGAGGAAGGAGTGAGAGCCAACACCGGGAGGATCATGACACAGGAGCACAGGTCACCTCCTCCCCCTTCCACCTCCTCCTCCTCCTACACCTTCCCACCAGCTCCACTTCCTCCACCTCCTCCCCGCCCCTTCTATCTCATTCTCAATGCCGACAATACCGGGCTGATCAAACCATCTTAGCTGTCTCTCCTGGCTTCACTAAGAGAGCCGTTACCAATATCATTTGGCAAAATTATTTTGATTTACCAATTCTGCCGAGCATTCGTGCGCATGCTAAATTATTGAGCTAAATGCTCGAGCTAAATGCTTGAGCTAAATGCTTGAGCTAAATGTTTGAGGTAATGGTAGCAATAGCTCAAACCAGCAGCAGAACAAGTGCCACTTCTGTTTTTTACTTCTGTATATGTCGTCAGCTTCCTCTGAATACTGCTGTGCCAGTGCTACAAATCAAGTAACAAGTCTAACAAGGCTGCTACCAGTTCAAGCTACCGCTACAAAAGTGCTACTGTTATTGTTTACATTCATGGTGAGGGTACACTCACGCAATGTGTAGATTTTTAATGTCTTGTCATGTTAGTTAGAGCAACGCAACGGTCAAACCGTGCTGGGCCTGACGAGGCCCTGCTTAGGATTAGGCTTGCGAAAAGAAGAACAATTATATAAATATATAAAAGTGAGGAACCACTGGGAACTCACTGCTTACTGAGTAGAAAGCAACAGGATGAAGCCATATTAACAGCAATCTCTCAATCTATAGAAATTGCAATGAATATTTCTAATATTAATTTGGATGTTAAAA
Source organism: Molva macrophthalma (assembly GCA_027123675.1). Taxonomy (NCBI): domain Eukaryota; kingdom Metazoa; phylum Chordata; class Actinopteri; order Gadiformes; family Lotidae; genus Molva; species Molva macrophthalma. Next base: position 4,234,018 of record JAOPJO010000017.1, on the reverse strand, counting down.
ATGAATGACAATGAATGCCTAAATGTCGAACCATGATAAACCAGAATACAAAAGTTAAATTTATGTTAAATATTATACATTCTGATGTATAAAACAATGTATCATGTATATTGGTTTAGTTTCTTTACATTTTCATATTTTTAAAAGTATCCTTTTTTTAATTCTTATTACTGTCCTGTACTTTCTAATGTGACACTCCAATTTCCTGTCTGGGATTAATAAAGTAATCATATCTCATCTCTCCTGGTAATCAACCCCAACATAGTTGACATGACACATGAAACCCCTAATCTCTGAGGTTTAACATGTCTTGCACCATGTCTTACACCTGAGGACAAGGCCCTGGGCCGCCGTCCAACTGGGACGGCCCGGTTGGAGTGTCCTGGTTACCAAGGCTAGAACAGTTTTATGGGCAAAGGTTTGAGAAAAATCGACAAAATGCAGACAGACACAATAGCTGCCGCTAGGTACTGGGTCGCAGGGTCAGGCCAGTCGACACCATTCGCATATAGACCGTAATCTGCTTGATCTGATGGACATCAGCAGTAAATACCCAAGCTCTATACAAACATATACTTGTTACAAACATATACAAACATACACCAGAGCACTAACATCTACGGAGAGATAGGTAAAGACTAGTTTGAGTCTTTCTATGGCCCTGATTTACTGGAAGTTTGACCACTACCTAATTTGTTTACTAAAGGTTGGTAATGTTTACAGTTATTTATACATCTACATTTCTACTACTTTTATTGTGTATACAGACATATTTTATATTTATTTTTAGTCATTTATTCTATGCAAAAATCTTTTCTGGGCTGATCTGAGGCTAGCTGTGACAGTTCAAGAGATTAGCTAGCTAGCCAAGGAGCACGGACCTCTGGCGCCCTCTCCTGGACAATTTCATTCGACAGTTGTCAATAGAATTCAACCGTTTGTATTGGTCCAAGCATGCATGTGTGTGACTTTATCATTCTGCATTAACATCGAGGTCCATTATGGAAATAAGTCTTCAACACGTTCAAGTGCCAACTTCCAGATCTTTTTTGTAACCTGAAATAAATCCCCCCAAAAATATCTAAAACTGTCTTGTTGCCTTGGTAGAACAACTTCCCTTATCTCACTGTTGCTAAGCAACACATGTTTGAGATGCAGCAACTCAACTAAACATAAGGATGAATTTGCAAATGAGCCTTGGGGCTTTTGTTATACTGTGCTTTTAGAAAAATAAACTTAAGGTACTTTGGCGAGAAGGGTAAACAAGAAAACAACACTACTTTTGGAAACAGGAAGTATAAGAGAACCCTATAAATAAGTAGCAGATGGTTGTGGGCGCTACCTGATATGGAGTCTGGACAGCATGGGGGTGGTCCCGCCCCCAAACACCCAGACAGTGAAAAAAACGATGAGGAGGGTGGTGGTGAACATCATTTGCCTTGCGTACGTAGCCGTATCCCGGATTGCCAGGGCAAATGCCATCGCCCCCCGCAGGCCTGGAGTAGTATTACACACGCAAACTTTAGTGACATAACCACCATAAACCCACATGGTTATGATCATACTGTCTGATTATCTGTAGAAAGACAGAAGGATGGAGAGACAGAGACAGAGACAGAGACAGAGGAAGACAGCGATAGAGAGAGAGGAAGAGAGACGATCAAGAGGAAGGGGAGAGCAAGAAAAAGAAAGACAGACAAACAAAGAGAACAAAGAAAGGAAAGAGAACATCTACTTTCCTTATGATAGGACTGACAGACGCGTCTAACTTCCTCCTACCGGCAAACATCATCATGTGCTGGAAGTTCCCAGTGATCTTATGGCGACGGCCAAGGTTGAGCATGAAGGTGAGAGGGTAGATGTTGCACGCTCGCCCGATGAAGATGGCAATCTGTCCAGCAGAGTGAAGGACACTAAACACACAGGTCTGACTCTTATACTAAACTAAAGGTCTACACTACATATAACATGCTAGGCACACACAGAACATAGGAAATATTCTACAAAGAAGGGATGGAACCGGCATCTACAATTGTGGTGTGCTCATGATTAACTTGTAGTTATTTTGCTGTTATTTAATGTATGGCCCCTCGCCTGCACTCCTAGCCATCTCTGGAAGGCAGGAAGGTGCCTCCATTATGTTCCTAAAGTTTATTTGTATTAGGTGTAGTACAGTGCCATTTGGGCTTGTGAATTCTCTTTAGGCTGTAGTTGTAATTACTGGATCTACAAATATCAGAATTTGGCAGACGCTTTTATCCAAAGCAACTACTGTTCGTAGTTGCTTTGTGTATAAACTGTTTGTTTATACACAGTTCATTTAGGAGCTGGATGGGGTTAGGGGCCATCTTGCTCTGGGATGCCACAGGTTGTGGACATTGAGGATCGAACCCAGTACCTTATGGCTGAGACCCAACCCCACTAGACTATACAAGTAAGGATACGAAGGCTCCAGCAATGAAGATGGGGCTGAAGACGTGGTTTTGGAAGGTGAACAGAGCCAGGCCCATGTAGGAGAAGATGAAGTTCTCAGCCAGGAAGTGGAGAACTTCAAACAGCTGTGGAAGAAACACACGCACAGATCTTATTCAACACAGTATTCAATAACACACTTCTGTAAAACGATCACCCAGACTTGGAGCCTAATTTAAACCTAAACCGTGACCATCTGAATTTCTATTGAACTGGAATCTAGCAAAATAAAACCAAAGACCAAATGTCAAACAACGTTAAACCATTACACAAGGTAACATTATGTTGTCATCCCAACATAGTTGGCATGACACATGAAACCCCTAATCTATGAGGTTTAACATGTCTTACACCTGAGGACAAGGCCCTGGGCCGCCATCCAACTGGGACGGCCCCGATAGGAGTGTCCAGGTTCCGACAAAATGCAGACAGACACAATAGCTGCCACTTTGTACTGATTTGCAGTGTCCGGCCAGTTGACAATCTAGCAAAATAAAACTAAGACTACTACACTATCTGTCTAGACTTCGAACACTCCCGCCATTTAAAGAGATGCTAACTTGAGCTGAGAGCTGATGACGGGGAACAACCATGACAGTTTTTGGTGATGGTATAGTGTCTGTTTTACATTAAAACAATTAAAAAAATTGTTGTTTTGTTTTCAATATTTTGTTCAAAACTACAGGTGAAAGCATCACTGAGAAAATCCATGAGCATGGTTTGAAGTGCAGTTTGGTCACTATTACAAAACATTTAAATTGAAGATGTAAACACGGTAAGCTTTAGAAAAAAGACTCAAGCGGCTTTACCTGCTTGGTGCGCTTGGTGGACTCCTCAGACAGGTTGTTGTACGTGTAGTGAGCTTGTGTGATTCCACAGAACAGAACTGCCACCACCCCTGGAGACCAGAACACACACAGAGGACATGAACATAACACAAACACCTGGTGACCTGGTCACAACCAATAGGTGACCAGCATTTAACCACCAGGTGACCTGGTCACAACCAATATGTGACCTGGATATAACCCACAGATGACCGGTATAGGACCAACAGGTGACCAAAATAAACCCCATAAACGACCAAGTAATAATCAACAGGTAATGAACATGTGACCAACAGGTAACCAACAGGAAACCAACAGGTGACCTACAGATGACCAACAGGTGACCAACAAGTGACCAACAGGTGGCCAATGGGTGACCTACAGGGGACCAACGGGTGACCAACAGCTGAACAACAGGTAACCGATAACTAGGTTAAAAATTCTACAACAACATTCAACAAAACTAGACTTCAGTCAGCAGGATATCCCAGCATGTTCTTTGAGAGAACATCCCGCGATCTGCAACAAGATTACAGATTGCAGCTTTGAGTCTCCGCCCCCAGCCTCCCATCTGCCTCCAGGTAAACCTATGCCCCACCCCCTTGGTGACTAACCTGTGAACCCGCAGGCCTCGGCCAATAGGAAGGTGCTCCAGGACATGAGGAAGAAGAGGGCGGTTTCCAGCAGGGGGAAGCAGTGCAGCTTGGTGAACTTGGTGACGTGGGGGACAGGAGGTTAAAGATAAACACGTCTGGTCATATGACCAGCTAGCATGACCAGATCATTTCAATATTTAAGTACATTCAAACACAAACCCTTTTACAGCTGACTTTGGCTGTGTGTCGGTTTGAAGTTTGCGGTTGAAATACAACACGATCCTTGCTAACACACATGTATTACATTTTCCACACTGCTATACAAAAACAAGACAAAGTAAATCTTTATCAACACCTGTATGAATGACAGACAAATGGTGGACTCTAATAGAGACAGTGATTGGCTGAAGAATGATGATGATTGGCTAAAGGATGATAAGGATTGATTAAGGGACACTGGTGATTGGTTGAGAGATAACGATGATAGACTAAGGAACAATGGTGATTGGTTGAGAGATAACAATGATAGGCTAAGAGGCACTGGTGATTGGTTGAGAGATAACGATGATAGGCTAAGGAACAATGGTGATTGGTTGAGAGACAACAATGATAGGCTAAGAGGCAATGGTGATTGGTTAAAGGATATGAGGGCAGTGACGACCCCGGTGACGGCACCCATGGCGAAGGATCCGCTGAAGATTCCGAGGAACACGCCCACCGACTTGAAGAATGCCGCAGCATCGAACATGTGAGTGTTCGCTCCACTGGGTTGGTAGGCCACGATGGACCTGAAACCAAACATCTGCTTTAACACCCCTTTCACTGTTTAATGTAAAGTTAAATATAAAGTACCACGAGTTTGAATAATAATGCTAATGAAATGAAAATGTTTGTTCGTTTTAATAATATCACGGTCTTTGTATTTGTAGATAAATGTGTTGTTGCATATTTCCACTTCTCCAGGCAAACCTGTGTCTCTGCGGTGATTCACGTCAGTGTAGAATTTCAACATTTGTTGAAAGCAGAAGTTCCTGGAAACGGCAGTGCTCATTAGCTGATACCAGATGTGGCAAATACAAAGAGAAAAGGAGGAACAGGACTCACGAGGAGAGTACAATGGCGACAGCGTCGTTCATGACACTCTCTCCGAACAGAAGGGCGTAGAGGTCTACGTCCGCATTGAGCTCAGTGAAGATGGCCAGCACCGTCACTGGTCACACGGACACACAGACAGAAAGGTGGACACGGAGTTAGACAGGGAGGGAGGGAGACAGAGGGACAGACAGACAGACAGGCAGACAGGCAGGCAGGCAGGCAGGCAGGGAGAGGAAAGGACAGACAGACGGACAGAGAGAGAGGGCCAAACAGGCAGGTAGGGAACCGACAGAGGAAAGGACGGTCAGACAGACGGAGACAGAGACAGACAAAGAGACAGAAAGGCAGGGGGACAGACCGGTAGGGAGACAGACGAACAGATAGTCAGGGAGACAGAGAGACATAATGGTAATTATGGAGCAGGTAGGGGTCAGACATCTTGCACGTGTGTGCGCGCGTGTGTGTGTGCCTGTGTGTGCCTGTGTGTGCATGCATGGTTGCATGGTTGTGTGTGTACCTGGGTCTGTAGCGGAGAGGATGGCTCCGAAGAAGAGGCAGTCTGTGTAGTAGAACTTGTCAGACAGCTGGCCCACCATCTGCATCAGCTTCACCACGCCATACATCAGGTTCCTGAGAGGGTGCATCAGTGTTTCAGGTTTAGTTGTAATGTGTTAGCTCATACTTTATGTTCCTGGGGGGTTGTGTTGTGTTTTAGGTTTAGCTGTAATGGGTTGGATTGTACTTTAGATTCCTGAGGGCATTCAATGTGAAATTGTATTAAATTATGGTTTATTGTATGAGCTTATTTATTCCTGTTGTAGATCGATTCAATTCTACTCTATTCTATTGCCAGGGGCAGGAAAGTGTAGTGGACAGCCAAAAGGTTTTGGGTTTGATCCACATATACACAGTCTGCCTGTAGGCATCTTTGCAAGAGATTCCCCCTAACCCCTACCTGCTACTTAATGACCTGTATCTGTACTCACTGTCTAACCCCTACCTGCTACTTAAGGACCTGTATCTGTACTCAGTGTCTAACCCCTACCTGCTCCCCTACCTTAATGACCAATTTGCAAATTCACTCAGTCAGTCATCTTGGATAAAAAACATCTGCCAAACCCTAAATAGTCATGTTTAACTTAGTGTACCTCAATACCTAATCACCTCTGGAAATATACCTCAGTGAATGCAGACTCACGTTGTCTTTAGGGTAAGGTTTAAAACAATGGTTAGGTTTGGAACTTGGAAGTACCAAAACAATAAATGTTAGAGTTAGGGTGAGGCCCAGTTGGATGACCAATCTGAGATTGTTGCAAGATCTGATTCATGATGACTTCAACTCCTAAGCCCTACCCGTCTGTTAGAGGAGTCAAGCAGAAGACATTTAGTAACCTCACCCGATAACAAAGCACGAGATGGCTGTACCCAGGAAGGCGTAGGTTATGATGGAGCCCAGGTTCCTGAAGAAATGCCTCTGGAAGCAGACAAAAAGCCACATGCATGTTTTGTATTTGATTACATCACAAATACCACCCTGAAACAGATCTATTATTACATTATGTCTATTATTACATTATACATAATGACCGCAGTCTAGGCAACCATGAGCCAGAAGGAGTCCATCTCCTCCTTAATGACCTGCACATAATTACAGCTGTGAGTCTCTTTGGATAAAACCATCTGCTAAATGACTAAATAGTTAAATAGGTAGGACTATTTTACTATTTCATCTAAGTCTTTTACTAATTAAGGGGCAAGATGTTCTCATTTTTAAAAGCAGAGCATTCCAGATCAAGGGACACATTGGATGATCGTTCAGATTAGGCAATCAATATGATTAGGAATCAATAACTAAAAATAAAACATGTCCCTTTAACATGCCCTAATATCCAACATCTTCACATCAACATCAACATCAACTATCTCTCAACAACAACAGTAATTAGAAGCACCTGCCCAACAAAAGATGAAGATCGATGAATAAGAAACGATAGGAGAGAGAGCGAGGGCAAGAGAGAGAGAGACCAGCCAGGGGAGAGGAAGTGAAACACAGCTGCTCTCGACTTCCTCTCAAAAGATCCATTTATTTTCAGACAACACTGAACCGCTCTCACTGCTCCGGCCAATAGGAGCCCTTCTCGCCCCCCCATCTGTCCAATGAGGCAGCCGTTGGTGACAGCCTGTCAAGTGTTCCCCACCTGGGTTCCACCGCCACGCCACCAGCTCAGGTTGCTAGGCAACGCCTGGAGTCCTCTGACCCAGGTTAGTGGCCCATGTTGACAATGTGAAACTGTTCAAAATAATATTATGTATAAAAATATACAAAAAATGTTACTACTATATTGTCCTATAATATATTATTCATTTGAAACCAGAAATGTGAACACAATATAATTAAATAGACTACTATTTAGTACGGGTTAAGTTTCTTGCTCCTTAAGGTAGGCTGCCGAAATCGGGCATTGAACCTAGTAGCTTTCGTCTGGGAGACACCCTAGCACTATACTACTTACACTATATACTATACTTAACTACACTATACTGTACTACAGTATACTATATTGTACTACACTATACTGTACCTCAGTATACTATAATGGCAGTAGTAGGGAATTACCTTTTTCAGGCTGTATCCAGCATGGAAGATGATTGGCGGCAGCAAAATGTTGAAGAATACTTCAGGGTCGAAGGTCACCTGAGTAGAGAACAGAGGTAGCAGGAGATGAAATCAACAGTCAACTCATTAAACATCAAAGTCAAACATTATGTAAAATACTATATCATAGCTGAACCTTGCGCAGCATGTCGTTCTGCTCCACGTTGTGGATCTCGTGGGAGTTGATCTCCCCTTTCAGCGTGTACTCAAAGAACTTCCCGCTGACGTTGAGCAGCAGGGTGCTGCTGGGACCCTCCGTCAGGACGCAGCTGGGGGGAGTCTTGTGGTGGTAGCTGGTGGCCGGGATGCCGTAACGCAGGATCACCCCCACCAGCAGGCCTGAGGGGAGGGGGTCAGACGGCAGTGTGATAAGGCCCTGAAATACTTAAAACTAAATCAGTGTTTGGCCGGTTTGTGTCAAAAACAAAGGCATTCTGGCTTTGATCTCTGCAGTGTGTCCAGTCAAAACAGGCAAACTTCTGCTGCATATTGAAGTGAAAACTGTGTTGAAATTGCCATATTCTACAGCAGTTTCAATGCCCATGCACAACAACTCAGATTTTGTTGTAAGTAAATAGAGGCCTTTAATAACATATTTACATTTACCTTTAATTAAAAAAACACTAAATACAACATACTGGTCTGTATAAGACAAAATAGTAAGAGAGCACGTTTTTTACACAAAAACACACACGCCCGCAATCATGCGCACACACACAAAAACACACACATGCACTTTCGTGTGTGCACGTTTGCCTCTTGGGACACTGTGGTAGTGCATGGCTCCTTTCCCCATACTGCCATGTTTTTTTTGTCCTGGCTCTACAGATAAACTGTGCTGTGATAGTGGCTGTGTGGGCAAGCCTATCCATACAATGACGGAACAAGGAAAAGGAGGGGGAGAGGGACAAAGGAGAGGGAGAGCGGGACAGACAAGGGAGGGAGGGATGAGCAAGGAAAGAGGGAGAGAGGGACAGACAAGGGAGGGAGGGATGAACAAGGAAAGAGGGAGAGAGGGACAGACAAGGGAGGGAGGGACAAACAAGGAAAGAGGGAGAGAGAAAAAAAAGAGGGAGAGGGAGATGAAACAAGTAAAGAGAGAGAAAAACGAGAGAAGAGACAAACGATGGAGATAGTTAGGTTCCTGGTGAGGCAGCAGTCCTTCTCAGAAGACAGGGCACAGCTCTCTGTGTCCTTCAATGCCCCTGCCAGAGGGCAAGCCACAACACAAACACAGTATTTAAAAAACCTCGCTCTCTCTCTGGCTCTCTCCCTTGCGTACACACACATCTCTCCCCTGTGCCAAATGTGTGTGTGTGTGTGTGTGTGTGTGTGTGTGTGTGTGTGTGTGTGTGTGATAATAATAGGTTCAACATGTTGGTGTACTATTAACAAGCTTTAGGGTAGAGAGTACACAGATGTGATCTGACTATGTACAAGTAGTTTATAGAACACAGTTAGTACCATAGTACTTAGTAAGTACTTCCTCCTAGTTGATAAAATATTTCCTATTTGGAAAGTATATTTTTGTAATACATAGTGTTCATTCCCTGTGTGTGTGTGTGTGTGTGTGTGTGTGTGTGTGTGTGTGTGTGTGTGTGTGTGTGTGTGTGTGTGTGT
>JAOPJO010000017.1:4171451-4207323 GCA_027123675.1 Molva macrophthalma | reverse complement strand
TGTGTGTGTGTGTGTGTGTGTGTGTGTGTGTGTGTGTGTGTGTGTGTGTGTGTGTGTGTGTGTGTGTGTTATGCTGAATTGTTATTCTGGTTATAATCTGCTGGGTTTCTAAACAATTGAGTATTCATTGTAATAATATATCAAATAATGATTTTAATTCACTTAATGGCTTTGCGTGTTCGTGTGTGTGTATAAATAGGTTATTAATTGACCTATAAACACAAGGATTATGTTTAAAGCGTGTGTGTTTCTTCTGCAGGTGAGGAACCTGTGCTACATGGTGAGTCGCAGGGAGAAGCTGAAGCTGTCTCAGAGTAAAGCTCAGGAGCAGATGTTCAACCTGCACATCAAACTCCTCAACCAGGAAGTGACTGCTGGTAGGCCCCTCCTCCCGTCTCAATTTAATTCCCTTTTATTTAAGTTACTTAAATGTATACTTAGCAACTTCAGGACATGTCCACAGCATGTCAGCTTAATGGCTTAATAACGTATCTTATTTTATAAGATAAGATACTTCCACACTAAGACAGAAAACATAAAGACGGAATATGGTGATGCTTAATGCTTTCCCAGTCCCAAGGGACTTCATTAAAGTAATCCTCTTCCTGGGCGCTTCAAAGGAACTCCAGGGAATGCCTCCCCTGCTGAGTCATCATGTGCTCTTAGCTAATGAGTTTCATCAAAGGTTGTTATGCTACAACAAAAATCTGGATACTGGATTAGGATGTCTTAGTTGTATCAATATTTCCCAGTGTTAGTATTCTAGTGCTACTTGTTAACTTGTTGGAACATAAATAACAGAATAATTGGGATGTTTGATGTCCAAATGCGTCTCATTTTATTCTATGGTTGAACTGCCATCATTTCTGAAGCTCCCGTTGTCGGCCGTAATAACGCTGGGCTTCTCCGCAGGCGTTCCTTTGTCCTTCCCCATCGAGAGTCTTCTGTTCCACCCTCCGCCCAGGATCACCCTGAAGCTCAAGATGCCCAAAGTCCAGCTGCTGGGCAACGGGAAGAGCAGCTCCAAGTCGGGGAACGGGCCTCTTTGTCCGGATAATAGCCTCAACGTCCACGAGCACGGGCCCGGCGGGGCTGCTGGGGGTCTGGGTCTGGGGAAACCTCAGCTCCACAGCCGTGGCAGGAGAGAGGAGCGCTCCAACGGCCTCCTGCTCACCACCTCCTCCTCGTCCTCCTCGTCCTCCTCGTCCTCCAGCCACCGGGAGGCCAACACGGTCACCAGCAGCACCTCCGCGCCCGTCAAACCGGGCAGCGGGAAGCCCCTGGCGCTGCACGCCGCCCTCCACAGCCAGCACACCTCCAACGGCAAGCCCTCCAAACCCAACGAGCCGGACCGCAGGGGGCCCGGGGCCGGCGGGGGCAAGGCCAACGGCCTCATGGAGAAGTTTGTGGCCCAGAAGGACATTTCCTGCCAGACGCCCGGGGAGCAGGACCCTCTCCTGGCCGAGGCGCTGTGCCGTGGCAGCCAGCCGGCGGGCTTCCGCAAGGCGGGCATGGAGCACTTCAGCCGGTCCTTCAAGGAGGCCACGGTGAGCCTGGTGCGCAGCACCGAGGACCTGCGTGGCTCCGACAGGCTGGGCCGCAAGTCCTCCTCTTCCTCCTCGGCGAAGGAGCGGCTCTGGTCCAAGCCCGCGTCCTCCTCCGAACACCCACCCAACGGGACGCGCTCGCGGCGGGAGACGGACGGGTACTGTCCCGACGCGGAGCTCAGTGACTCGGAGTCGGAGGTCAAGGGCCGCCACAGACAGAGGAGGGGGCCCAAGTCGCCGGCGCCGGCTCCAGGGGCCCCCCTCCCACTGGGTGACTACCACAAGGGCCCCGGCACCCGTGGTAAACAGGCCCTGGCGTCGAGAAGCACGGTTCAGAGGTGACGGCCATGTTGGGAGGTCTAGCGACTGCCACGGCTGCGACACGGCCTTTCACAGAGGGTCGCCACAAAGTGCTGCGCCCTCACGATCTGTCATAACTGGCAGTCAAACTCTGGGTGGGGGGCGGGGTTAAGGGACCATAGATGCTATCCAGGAATAGTGAAAGACAGATGCATGATGGGCAGTGTAGGCCGTGAAACATTGTACTAGATGTGTCGAGTCATGTCCCCACCCCCTGTATCGCTCCACCAGTGAGTCTGGTTCGGGAGGAGTAGCCTCGCCCAAGAGGCCGACGTACCGCCCTGACTTTCTTAGCTAGCATTTGTAATCACACCTTTTTGAATTTGCATTAAATTCCAGAACAACTCCACAAACTCCAGAATTCCTCTACACAAAAGGATAGATTTGCCTTTTAACAACTTTGACTGTTGTTGTACATATGTTCGCTGACCACTGGGGCTTGTTGGTTTAAACTGGAATGTAGATCATTTGTGTTACAGAATCCCAGAGAGGGAATTGAGTTTAATGCGCTGACTACGTACATCACAGGTGGGGGGACCATTAGAGCAGATGTACCACAACTGATGAGTCATAGTGAAGGACTTCCTCGTGCTCTCCTAGTCGCATTAAGATTCTCCTGTCTGACATATCTTGCCTAGGTATATATGCTGGAATACAAATGTGTACCAAATGTTCTGCATTCCCAGGGTAATGCAACTACACAGATCAGAGTCACGTATGAGGTGTGTATGGACTATATATATATATATATATATATATCCAGCTGAATGCACTACCTTCTCTGCAGTGGGGAAAACCAGACTTATCTAGGGTTATGGTGAAGATTACAAACTAAGCTATACTTTAAAAGAAAGCTGGCTGGAGTTATGGGAGTGAATGTCTTCCTTCTGCTGACTGACTTTATCGGAGACCCACCCCAGTACCACCTTTCCATACTAAACAGTTCTATGGGCCTTATTCACCGAGCAGCCATCTTGGTTCTAAACTCTTGCTGGATTAGGGAACTCGGGGAACTGAATGCGGCATTCGGCAGCCATCTTGGTTCTAAGTGCCAGCTGGGAGGGGGAACTGAAGGCAGAATTCTGCATTCAGTTCCCCCATCCTGCTAGCGTTTAGAACCAGGATGGCCGCTTGGTGACTAAGGCACATGGAGCACTTCGAGGTGGTAACGATTTGAGGTAATAAAAAAAACGTTATCTTTTCCAATTAGACCTTTTTGACCTCACTTATCTTCCATTGTTATGGCTTTCATTGCCAGAAGTTTCCAAGTGTTAAAAAAGTGGGATTACATGTCACAGTATTTTCCTTTAGTTTTTTTTCAACAAATGCCTTGGCAAGACTCCTTTTTCTTTTTTTGAAGAGTAAACGCAGTGTACCGCATTTTTCATTTGACTTAAAAACATGTTTGTTTGTTTTACTTCTAGATGGCACCAAACGCACACATGTGGTCTAGTTAGTAGTTTATCTTTAATCAGCTCATCATACTATTGGATCACAGCGTTTATCAACACGCAACATGTGCCAAAACGTCAACTGTTCACGATACAGACAAATGTATCGTTAGCTTCCAACCTCTCTAAGGAGGTAACAAGAGCATTTCTCGATGCATAAATTACTTTTGTTTGTCGTTTGTCAGCTCGCGACACATTTGACAACTTTTTCCAATTTGAAGAGAAGTAAAGTAGTACAGATACTTTTGTTTTGTATACGATCATACTAATAACCTGTTCTACTGTGAACTTTCTGCCTGGAGCCAGCGACAAACACTACATCCTGACGGGGACTGTCAACCGCAGAGGGAAATATTCAGAGCTACACGTTTTACTGTCAGAAAAGGACCTAATAATTGTATTTTCTTTTTTAAGTACATTTTTAAATAAATTGTGAAAATGCAATATTCCATTTTGTGTGTTTTGGAATTATTTTAGATGCAGACTATTGGTACTCTTACTTAGCCTGGGAACCAGATTCGTCTGCCGATGCCAGGCTAACTCTTACTACCATCATATTAAAGGGCCTCTATTTTACCATTTTGAGTGACGTCACAAGTGGGAATGTCCATCTAGATGTATGATGATAGATAAGCAACATTTGCTACAGTCCAATGGTTGGACTAGTAGACTGATTTATCCTGCATACATCTAGTTGGACACTCCCACTTGTGATGTCACTAAAGCACAGGGAATGGCAGCTTTTGAAACGGCTTATAATGGCTAATCACACACCTGGTGGTAAAATAGGGGCCCTTTAATAGAAAGGGTTTCCAAAGAAAAACCAACTTCTCTAATTGACCGCTAGATGGCAGTGATCACCAGCGTAAAAAAACATCTCAAGCCGTAACTGATGTATTGTAAACGATACTTAAAGTTTACACTATACCTTCCCCTCCGAATAAATCAAATGTATTCTTGTAGTAGGCTGTGATCGATTTGTTAAATTATATAGCAATATTTACTCTAGGGATATTTTATATGTTGGGTCAGATTTGGCCAGTGTGTAGAAATGACCTGATCAATTAACAGATCAAATTACCCAAAGTCAGTATCTATCTACACACAAAAACCAACACAACACGATAACACAAGACTACATTTTTATTATTTTTATATATATATTTAATGATATAGACTAGATTGCCTCCTTTATCATAGCCGGCAAGATATGTAGTCTACAGATATAGGCCTATGTTCTGAGTTGACAGATGGAATTTGTAATATAATTAATTAATCGGTCACTTGGTAGAAATTGGAAGTGTAAATGAAGGTTAAGGCGGACACGGCCTAACTTAACGGAATCGATTCGGCTCTTTAAAAAACAATAAGTAGGGTAGGAATTGAAAGTGCCGTGGGGGCACTGATCAGCCAGTGGCGGGGTCCCATCTTCAATCCTCTGTTCGCCGGTCGCCAAACCGCCATACACCGCCCTACCCAAAGCAAACACCCTGCACGCAAACACCGCGCACGGCCGCCGGGGAGGAGCGCCAGGCAGTGTATTATGTGTGAAGAATCATGACTATTCCGTCTCGTTATACTGCGTAAAGAGGAGTAGTTATGCGGCTTTTTTTATTTTATGTACAGTTCGGTCAAGGGACGGGTTTTAGGTTTTCCTGGACGTGGATTCTCGGCTGCTGACGCTGTGTGAGAAAATGCCGGTTTAGAGCATTTTGCGAGAACCCAACCAGGAAGATCCCGCTGCGGCACCATAGCGCTGCCAATGGTTTATACATGTGATATTTTTACGGATGTTAATGTTATTCTTCTGCTGTATTGGAACCAGGGACCATTTCAGAATATTTATTGGAATACATTGTGAATTGTGTTATCTCGCACTTCGGTGGTAACGACGTAGTTGAACATGTAAGTAACACTGCAGTCAACCCACATTCCATCCACTAATAATAGTTTGGGCTGACTGTTTGCCATTCACACTTGAGTCTCCGCGTCATGAAGAACGAAATGCAAGTCAATGACTGAACTAATACAGTGGCCGATCTGATGTTCATTTGCTTAACAAATTTGTGGTTCTGCAGACATCGGATCCTACAATGTCAGCCAAATTAACCCTGAAGGAGCTGCCGATGGAGGACTGGATGGCACACTTGCCCTGTACTCTGTGGGACATCCCCTTGTGCAATCTGGCCATCCCAGGTCGGATATATAACCAAGTGAATGTTATAACACTGTTGTATGGGTGACCAACGCGTCTTTTTCGAGCTTGGAGTGGCAAACATATCGCATGATCTAAAACAAAAGCCATTCAGTTAGCATTTTTCACTACTATTGTTAAACCCATTTACTATTTGCTATTGTTGAACCATGTGTAATCAAACAGACACAGAGCAACGCACAGTTCAGCTACATAAGTTGGAGCAGGTAGGGGTTAGGTATATTGCTCAATAGATAGGGTTAGTGCATCATCCCAGTAGGTCGCCACAAAGCTGTGTGTTTAGCTGTGTAACAATAAAATAGCCGGCGTCATAATTAAAGTTGACCCCCATCAAGTAGACTAATGGATTCTCTTCATGTGTCTCTCTTACCACCAGGCAGTCACAACGCGATCACTTACTGCCTGGACATGAACGACCGATCCCCAGTGGACCTCACACAGCCAGACATGCTCCAGAAGCTGGACAGATACATGAAGCCCCTTATCAGGCCCTTTGTTTACAAGTGGGCAGTCACCCAGGTAAGATTGGGGGGGACGAGGACTGACATGTGAGCTAGTTGTTTTATACATGTTGAGAAGGCGGATTAAAGATATGCAAGTATGTATAGAATCTATGTGGACACTCCCACTTGCGATGTCACAAATGGATAGATTCCGAAACAGCTTGTAATGAGTAGTCAGCCTCACACACCAGGTGGTAAACTAGGGGCCCTTTAACCGTGTTCGGCAGGAGCACGGCATCCAGCAGCAGCTGGACTGTGGCGTGAGATACTGCGACCTGAGGATCGCACACAGACCGACCGACACCTCCACTGACCTCTACTTCTACCACGGAGTCTACACCACTGTTACTGTAGAGGTACTTTACTAATACTACTGCTACTGTGGATGGTATACTTTATGAATAATCCAGTTACCTAGAGGTATGTGGATTTGAAATAGTCAAAGTGGTTTTAATTAGTCTCCTGTGTGGTCTTTGTCCTTTTGCTAAGTTGACTCAGCCATTTCAAAACCATACATTCAAGTTGTTATAAGTTGATTACAACTTAATAACTGTTCAACTGTCCCCAACATTGACTAAAGATGTGGTGGTCTGTGATGTGTGAGTTCTTGAGGAATATATGAAGAGCTGCATAAAACACATATATGATGGGGATCTGTACATGCCTGTGGCGGTCTTTAATGGTCTATAGTGAGCCGTGGTGGTCTGTAGCGGTCTTTGGGGGTCTAAAGAGACCTGCGGCGGACCCTTACCTCCATGTGGTTCCCTACAGACGGTGCTGACAGAGATCCGAGCGTGGCTGGACACTCACCCCAGGGAAGTGGTCATCCTGTCTTTCAGCCACTTCCTGGGTCTCAACCAGGAGCTGCACATGCTTCTCATCACCGCCATAAGAGCAGCCTTCGCCACCAAGCTCTGTCCCAAGACAGTAAGGCTAGTGGTTAGCGGCACCGCCACAATTGCTGATATGTTGTTCGATATTTACGCTTAGCGTATTAACAATAAAACTGGTGCACCAAGAAGTAACTTAGCGTACAACAATTAACGGAGCCTACAAACAGTAAAGTTAGCAAACAAACAATAAACTAAACATACTAACAGTACAATTAGCGTCTGCTTATCGTCAGTATGCTACATTCATTGTTTGTATGGTAATCTTATTATAAGTACCTTATATTTGCACAGTTTATACATTTTAACCTTTTCTTCCTCTGCCTTTACTTCTATTGCTACGGTTTTGTGGATCAAGTATATATATATAAAAGTATATATATTTTTGAATCCATCATCTATAAAACCGTATCTTATATTTTACGCTCTCTCATGGTGTTTCTTCCAGGAGTCAGTGACTCTGAGGAACCTATGGGCGATGGGCTACCAGGTAATCGTGTCTTACGAGCACAAGCTAGCGAACGGTCAGAATGACCTGTGGGCCCATATTCCCTACTGGTGGGCCAACAAATGTAAAGCCGAGGCCCTCATCCAGGAGTTTGAGCACCGGAAGCAACATGGCCGACCGGGTAATTTCACCGTGACAGCTAAAACTGTGTCAGGAAGAGCACTTTAAAAAAGAGCCAGCGATTGCAAAAAAATAAACGTACTGATGGTAAATTCTCTGCTTTCAACACAAAGGGATGCATTGATACTGATAATCTACTATTACTGCTGAGTCCAAAAAGTCATATCAGCCAAGGTATCCAGTACCGTTTTGATCTATTTGTATCTTTTCTCTGAAAGGTTTCTTTCTTACATTTTATCTATTTATTGTAGGTACCAGAAACTCTTGATATCTTTAACATTTTTATATGACTCTAGGTTGGTCTGAAGTGGCTGTTGCTATCTCATTCTTGTATTTGGACTGTCCCTTATGTATTCAAGACGGGTATAAGTCACTACTACTAGCATTTTCAATGCGGACCTAGTTAAACATTTATATATATCATTTTTAAATGTGTAACTTTTCTGCCACGATACATTTTCTAACAAACATTTTCTGGGTGTGATTTGTTCCCCCCCAGGGGGTTTCTTTGTGACAGGCATCAACCTGACGGAGGACCTGAAGTACATCTGCTCCCACCCGACCGAGTCGCTGAAGGACCTGGTCACGTCCACGTACCCGGCCCTGCTGGCCTGGGTCCGCGAGCAGAGCCCGGGCTCCAAGGTGGGCTCCCTCAACATCATCGCCGGAGACTTCATCAGCGAGAGCCAGTTTGTACCGAGCGTTGTGGCGCTCAATGAGAAGTTGCTGAATGACAAGATGCTGAACTGCTCCTCCTGAGAGTTGGACTGCAATAAAACCGTTCTTGATACGTGTCCATATGCACGTTGATGCGCATCGCATATAGATTTGTATTGGTCTGCATATGGATATGTGTCAATATGAATATCGCTGCGTATCCGTCTACATATTGATACGCATCAGTCTGTGGAAAATGTGAAGCAATGGCATGAAAACCACGGGTGCTTGTGTTAATAAGAGAGAAAAGAATGTTCAAGTGGTTTGAATTAATGCATCTCAGACGTTATTGCACTTCCTGATGACGGAATATGAGAATAGAATATTTTATATCTTTTAGCTGCTTCTGAAAAACACTGGGTCTCTTGACCCGCACTGACCTTTATCTGGATTTGTTTACATTTAGTTCACTTGAGTACTGTGTCACCGTGAGAAAAATGTGTAATAATTAGCAATATTTATAACTGATAGTCTCTTTAATTTCAAGGGAATCCTCTTGATGTAGGCATTTCATACACGCAAGCACAAAATTAAAATAAGCTGGCTTTAGCTAGCCATAGACCACATTGCAAATTAACTAAAAAAAAAAGTATGTCTAAATGATTGTTGAACACAAGATTTAAAGCAGTTGCCAAGTTGCACTCAGTAAATAAGTTTATGCAAAGTAGGCGAACACTTAGGATGCCACAGAGAACAAGCATGTGGTATATATATATATTAGCATGAGCAAACAACCATCACGGTTGTTGTAGCTTTTATAAATTATACTTTCCACCCGGCGACATCGGAGGTGCCTCCGAGCCTGTGGTGCTTTTCAATAAAATGAAGAAGTGAATAAAGACTTTATAGACAAACAACCAGTCTGTCTGTATTTGTTGTCCATAGTTGAAAAGGGGATCATCTATAACAAGTGGTCCAACTTAAGGCTTTAAAGGCCTTAAGCACCTTGTTGTGGTAAACCAGTCATCGCTCATTGAGCAGTCCTTTATCCAACACAGCTTACAATGAATACATTCAGGACATTGAGGAGCAGGTGAATGGGAATCGAACACCCATCCACTAGACTAGACTATTATACCCACTCTATTGTATTCATTCACCCCTGCTTAGCAACACGCCAAAACTGTAAACAAGAAAGTTCACCTTTTCCTTTGGTTTGCATGGTGGCCCTGCCCTTAAAACCACTAACCCCTAACTACATTTTCAGCGACATCAAGATGATTTCATTGTGCTCAGTGAACAGCGTCTTCATATGATGGCATCTGCATAACAGGTTATACGTGTGATTACTTTGTAGCCAAGCGTGGGTTGTGGACAATATGATTTCTAGGATTCATATTGCATCGCAGGTATATAAAGGATAAAACTGATAACATGGAAACAGCGCCCTCTGGTGGGTCATACTAGTAGACAAACAAATCTCGGATCAACCCGGTACCCTCGACACACTACAGTTTGCTGTATTTTGGTTAAAGAGACAGGCTTAAAAACAAGAGGAGATAATGTTTTTCGCATTAGATTAAAACTGGTTTGATCTAATTGTGGTTTAATCTTTAATCTTCATCTCACATAAACGAGCTGTCACAAGGCGAAACTTAACAACTACATTTTTTAGACAAGATGATTGCATTTATTTTTGCATTTTTTCCAACAGTGGCCACATCTCTAATCGACCTCTAACCTTTGCACACAAATATAACCTATAACCTATAACCTGCCCTCATCGACACACGATCACGATAGGATATGCAGATATTTCTGTATGAGTCAATGAAAAGCTTTATATCAATGGAAAGCATTTGTATGTTTTTCTATTCATCTAGGGTATGATTTTGTTGTCATTTTTTCTGAAACTAATTAAAGTGCAATAACCTAACTGGATAAAAAACTGTCACTGAAGAGCTTTTGCGATCTATTGGTTTGACGGTAACCTTGCTGGGCTTTAACTTTCGACCATCAGTAAAGATCAAGAATACCTAGTCAGGTGACTTTAACCACTCTGACTACTTCCTTAAGCTAAGAACTAGAACCTGGAATCTCTTTTCTCATTCCCTCCGCAGCTTCATTATGATAACGTTTTGTCTTTAAAAACCGTGGACTATAACAAAGGGAAGTGAATCTCAAGTTTTTTTTTATCCAAACCGATGGACTGAACGCTTTTACTCGACGATGCGCATCCACCATGTCCGCCAACAAACATTCTCCCAAGGATGGCTTTTTTAACCAGGACTACGAGGAATGGATGTCTCGTTTACCAGAGGAGCTATGGGACCTCCCATTATCCAACCTAGCCATACCGGGTATTATTATATTATGATCGGTAATGAACTACTGAGAAAGAACGTAACTACAAATATAATTCAAAACTTGCGTTTGGTCGAATGTGTTGTGTTGATATGAGATCAGGCAGCCACGACGCGATGAGCTACTGTCTGGATATGAAGTCTCCGATGGTCCAGTCGCAGCCCGTCTTCATCAGACTCCTAGACCGGCTGTTCAGGTGTCTCACACGGCCCGTGATCCTCAGGTGGGCCACCACGCAGGTAAGACGTTTGGACAATAACAAAAACATACAAAAAAACCTATTAACAAGTAGTCGATGTACTTATTGGGGGTTTATCAAGTGACGGCTTGTTTGTGTCTCACTGTATATCGTTACATATAAAACACGCAGAAAGACAGAACAAATTCATATCGTGTTTTTTTGCGCACCTACGTTGTCTTCTGTGATGAGCTATGCTCTTGTGTACCATTATCACTTTTAATTGTAGTGTTCTCACAGAACAGGCTCTTTCTACATCTTTCACTGCTCTGAGCAATATGTTATCTTTATTATGATGACGTACAACGTTAGCTTTGTTTCATGCTTGACGATTATGTAAAACAAAGGGTAAATCAAGTAAATTGCATATTCTTTATTTGTAAAAATGTTAAATACCAAAAGTGAAAATTAAAAACTTGCAAATTTGTAACACGCATAGCCTATCCTTCACAATAGCTAGTTTGCATATCATCTGATCTTCCTAAATGAACTGATGGTTATTCCGTCTGCAGCATAAAAGCATCGGGGACCAACTTTACATGGGGATCCGATACTTCGATCTCCGCATCGCACGGAAACCTCACGACTCGTCCAACAACCTTTTTTTTACTCATGTCATCTACTCACATCTAACCGTTTTGGTGGGAAAGCGTCAACCTCATATATATAATATATATTTTTAATTCAACACTGCATTTACTTTCCAGTACACACAGATAACCTTTCTGGCGAACGCCTCACCTTCCGTAGGAGACGCTGGCGTCCGTGGTCACGTGGTTGGATTCCCATCCCAGGGAGGTGGTGATCCTGTCTTGCAGCCATTTTGAGGGAATGAGTGCTAAAGTTCATGAGTCCTTCATTTTGTCCCTCAGGAAATTGTTTGGCTCCAAACTCTGTCCCAGGAAGGTGGGTTACACATCATATTTCAACTCTAAATGTCTCTAAATCGACATGGTATCTTTAAAAAGCCAACTCGTATGTGGTCAATGAATTGGCCACCAACTGGTGTTTTGCCCACACAGGAAGCAGTGCCGACCTTGAGGAGTCTGTGGTCCAATCGTTGGCAGGTACTGCTGTCCTACGAGGACCAATCAGCAGCCAGACATCCCGAGCTCTGGCCAGCCATCCCCTACTGGTGGGCCAATCAGGAGACGGCTCAGGGCATCATCAAATATCTTGACTGGCAGAAAGCCATGGGGCGCCCAGGTGAGTCTCGGGTACATACCTGGTCCAGGTGAGTGTAGAGTATACCTGGCCCAGGTGAGTCTCCGGTACATACCTGGTCCAGGTGAGTGTAGAATATACCTGGCCTAGGTGAGTTTCAGACCAACACGCAGTGTTGCTTTCTGGTTCAGCAAGTGATACAATACGTTAATGTGTTATTGTTTGGGTTTCATTGCTGTGTGTCTCAAGTCTTGTTGTAAAATAAGGCTTGTTTGTGTGTGGTTCTAATAGAAGGACTGTTTGTGTCTCTCTGTATATCCTAACAGACGGCTTGTTTGTGTCGGGACTGAACCTGACGGCAGATACGTGCTACATGGCCCTGGAGTGTAACCAGTCCCTGTGGACCCTGACCCAGGAGAACTGGGACCAGCTGAGAGTCTGGCTCCAGGAGCAGACCACCGGGTGTTCCCCCCAAAGCCTCAACATCATTGCAGGGGACTTTGTTGGGCCCATCCCCTTCTGTCCCCTAGTCATCGCTCTGAACCAGAAACTTCTCCTGCAGACCAAGGAGATGGTGCCACCTTAATCTCTGTACCATTAAACCCTATCATTAAACAATACGATTAAACCAAAGCCTTAAACCAATCCTTAAACCCTGTCCTTAATGAACAAACGCTTGGTCCACCCTATTTCACCATAGCCTTTATCCCTTCCCTTAAACCCTGTCCTTAACTAACAAACGTTTGGTCTACCGTATTTCAACCATATCCTTTAACCCTTCCCTTAAACCCTGTCCTTCACTAACAAATGTTTGGTCTACCGTGTTTAATCGGTAAAGTATATGACGATTTAAATGAGGATGATGGATCAATGAACAAGAAGTTAAATATTATTTAATTGTTACTTATATCTCAATATAATTGAGATAGGACTACACTCCTGATTGCCTAAGAATTAAGTTATTTTAAAGTTTTTAACATTAGATTTTATACCGTTTATCAACCACTGTAGACAAAAGTTCATAGTTCAACATGAAAGATCTGTATAAATGATAGTTGAATAAACTGTATCCATGTGCATCCATTAAATAAATTACTATAAACAATAATGTTCGAAACATAATTTAGTTTATTTCTAAGAAAAACAAATAAATGAGATATGATGAACATAAATGTATTTTTCTCTCCGTAGTGGAAAGGGAAAATAGCCAGGGGGAAACGCATGAAAACAGAGTTTTGAAAACACTGCTGTATGATTGTGATGTTACCCTGACATCGCTCACGATGGGCAAAAATTGTCTAAATACTTTTTATTTAATTTTTTACTACAACTTGAGGGATGTGACGTTTCACTTATTAGCAAAAAGACGATCCGATTAACACCCACACGTCTTTGCATCACCTAAATGTCTTTGTGTACCCCCGACCTTTTAGACTTAGGAGCACAGTGCTCCTCTGGAAGAAGACTGAAACGGTAGTCTCTGCGAGACAGCGTGTGACGTACGGTAGCAGAAGGGACCCCGCGGCGCCGCTAGGATCTGGCTGAGAACATCTTCCTGTAGCGCCCATATGCCGCCGTGCCGATTATCACCATGACGACCGCCGATCCTTCGTCTGCATCCACGGTCACTTCCTGTACGGTGGCCTCCCTGTACAGCCAACTAAACCCACACGCACGATTAATAACCGCTTTATTAATTGTAGTGCTTTTTTTAATATTATTTTTTATTTAATTTATACATGTTTATGATTATGATTATTATTGTTATTTTCCATTGACAATTCTATTTTCCATTTACCTGGGCTCGGGAATTTTGGATGTTACATCATATTTAAAAAAAAAATTAAAATCCAAAATAAACTTAATTAACAGATTTTCTAAAACCCCATTGCCCAACAAACCCCGTCAGACTCACCTTAATTGGGACGAGCTAAGGTCCACTTTGAGGTTTAAGATGAGCTTCCCGGTGGACCGGACCACTTCGTCCTCCAGGACCATCTTCAGCCGGTCCAGACCCTGCTCTGTCAGTGCCGACACAGGGACTACCCCAGGCTCTGATGAATGGTAGCTGAGCACAACAGAAACATCATTACCAACTACCTCCGTAAGAGCCAAGTTAAGTGCATGTATGATTAATATTAGTCTTGTACCTTAGTTCGTAGTTTCTTCCACAAGGGAGATTGCTAAATCTTTGTGAGACACATGTTGACCTAGTTCCACCCCACATTTTAGAGGATACCCTTTGAGACTTTAACTGTGATTAAGGGCTATACAAATTAAATTAAATTATATGAATTCAGTGGCACACTTGGTCCTCTACAGTTAACGGCAGCTTGGACATAAAATATAAAGGCTCAACTCTCGACATTTGGTTCTACATTAACTGCAGCACTAGCATTGTCTTACAACAAGTTTAGAAAAACTTGTTGTCTAAAACAAGTCTAAAACATTTTTAAATCAATCATCGTTCAAAAATCTATTTGCTACAGACGTTCCCCAGACTGGAATTGACCGGGGGGTGCCCACCTGCAAGATGTTCTTTAAAGCTACGTCAGTAAAGAGAAGGGCCGAGCGGTTCTTACTCGTGCACCAGGTCGATCTTGTTGTGGACCTCGATCATGGAGCTCATCAGGCGGTCTGGGATCTGCAGGCTCTTCAGGACGTTGAGGACGTTCACCTTCTGGTTCACCGTCTCTGGGTGGCTGATGTCTCGCACGTGCACTATGAGGTCCTGGAACATGCACGGGAACATGAGGGAGCCATGTTTATGCATCGGTCACTTCTTATTAAAGGGCCACTACACTATACATTAATGTGTGTTTGCGGCCAACTATAGGTCAGGATCTGGAATGCGTGGAACACTGTAAACAAAAGATTTGCACATCAAATCCTGACTTTCCCTTACAGAGTGTTTGACGTCCTCCAGGGTGGCGGAGAAAGAATCGATGAGCTGGTGGGGCAGCTGGGACAGGAAGCCGATGGTGTCCACGTAGAGCACGGTCATGTGACTGGGCAGCTGGCCGGCATGCACCGTCACGTCTAGCGTAGCGAAAAGCTGGTTCCTGGGCTGGAGACCGCGGTCACCTGTCAGTGCTTTGATCAGACTGGTCTTTCCTGTCCCAGAGAAGAAGAGTATTCGATGTCCGCAAACGGGAGATGGACGATTGCTATTTCATTTGTTGGCAGCAATAGAAGGATATATTTAGCTAAAAGTTATTTAGCAGTGAGTTGTTTAATCATTTTAGATTTAGTCATTAAGGAGCAAGTAGAAGGGGTGGGCATCTTGCTCAAGGACTATTCTGGGAGTCAAACCAGACAATATTGTCCTATGTTTAAGAAATGCTGAAATACCATCCAGATAAAGAGGGATAAAACCCATGTAAAAAGTCCACGTCATCCACCATTTTCAAAAGATACCAATTTGGGAAAGAACTTTGGCGAGGATCCCTGTGATTTCTGGTCAAGATTTAAATGACCAAATGTTACCCGATTGGCTTGTACATGTTACTGAAAAAGTGAGTTTTTCATGTGTTTTGGTCAAATAGCGGTCTGTCTTCAGCCTCTCACCACAGTTGGTGTATCCCATCACCGAGACGACGGGGAAGTCTTTGTGTTTCCTCTGAGAGCGCAGCAGGTTTCTCTTCTTTCGAAGATGCTCAAGGGCCATGCGTATCTTCATTTCCCGCTCTTTCAGGAGTCTCTGTTGGAACTCCAGCAGCGTCTCGCCTGGGGAGGAAGGCGACCCATGATCAATAACTAATCAATAATCAATACCAGGGCAGTCTGTTGTTTGGTGATAATGTGGGTTCATTGATGGCTCACTCAACACTGCATCTCAGTGTTGGAATATTAGGAAGATTATATTATCACACACATCACAGCGACTATTGAGTTATATACCACCATAACTGATCAAACGTATTGAAAAACAATGTTAACCCATTTGAAAGAAATTCTGTTTCTTTCCTTGTGATGGATCCTATAGAATCTGATCGAATAATATGTGAATGTGATTTTTTTTAATCACAAAAAAAAAATAGTTTTTTGTGTTTACGGCAAGATATTTTGTTTTAATTACAATAATTAAGTCTTCTTGCAACATAACAATATTGTGTTTATTATGACCATGTCACAGTACAATAAGGCTTTAACACGATACAATAATTTCACACTTCCTTATTTACCCCAGAACCGACCAATAAGAAGCAGAACATACCTGAGCCACCGATGTACCTGTTACCGCCGCCCTGCTGGTCAAAATTTGCTATTTCGTTTTTCAGGCGAGATCTGTCAAGGTCATGAATTTCCAAGCTGTTATTCATCCAGAATTAATTACAGGTACATTACAGGTAATTCCAAGTACAACAAAACAGACTCCAAGACAAAAAGCACAAGAGAGCAAAAATACATAAATAGTAACTAGATAATTGTAGAAGTACAAGTAACTAAACTACATTTATTTGGCAGTGTTTTATTTTTTTAACACTGGCCCCTCAAACACTGACAATTAATTTATCATATTCACCCATTCATAAGCCAACAGTGGTATCAGCCAATGGCCACAGTTAGGGGTGACTTGCTCTATGGCACCTCAGCACTCAGAATGTGTCAAGGGATTGAACGAGCAACCTTTCAGCTGCCAGATTACTCAATAATTTATAAATCTTAATAAATGGCATTTTATCTACTATACTTTTAGTGAATACATTTCTTAACACAGGAGGCCCCAGTGGGATTCAAACCCCTAACAGGAGTGTGTTAACGGCATGCTGTACCAGCTGGATTTTAACCTCTTACCCTGGCAGTGTTAATGCCTTGCTCTAGCAGTTGAAAGCTTATCTCCTGACCTGAGCAGGGGGATCTCCGCCAGAGAGATCTGCAGCTTGGCCTCACGGGTCCGGGCGTTACGGCGGAATATGTGGAGGACCACCGAGTAGCGATCCAAGACCTTCACACCCCAAGCGTCCTCAAACTCTTTCTGCAACAAACATATAGTCCTCCTTAAACTCTCTGTAACACAAACATAGACCTCCTTATCTCTCTCTGTAACAAACATATAGTCCTCCTAAACTTTCTCTGAAACAAACATATAGTCCTCCTAAACTCTCCCTGTAACAAACATGTAGTCCTCCTAAACTGTATCCACATCCAACACAAGAATATGTCTTCACACTCACTCCGTAACACTGGGCCCTCAAACAATCTCTCTCTATAACCCACTGCAAAACGAGAACATGTCTTAAAACTATCTAAAACACAAACATAGTCCTCAAACAAAATCTCTCTATAACCCACTGCAACACAAGAACATGTCTTAATACTGTATTTAAAATACAAAGTCCTCAAACTGTATAAACATTCAACACAAGAATATGTCTTCACACTCACTCCGTAACACAAGAACACAGAGCCCTCAAAAAATCTCCACAACACAATATAGTCCCCAAACTGTACTAGAAACACATAGTCCTCAAAACTCTCTCTATAACCCAGTGTTTAAGCGACGTGGACCCCAACCCCTCTTTAATGACGGTGATAAATCCCAATACCTCAGACAAAGGAGAAAGTCGCTCCACGTTCACAAACACAGCAGTGATCCCTGGGGTTTGTCTAATCTTTTCTGGGAGGTAAAAAATAACACTTGAGTTGAAATGAAGTCAAAGATAGCTATAGTTAACTAATTAGTAAATGATAACAAGGAGGATCAAAGTGAAATAGTCATACAGATGTTACCTGTGAGTAACTGGAAGTTCCCTTTGCCAAAAATCGTCCTTTTCTCCGGCGTCTTGGTGGAGAGAATGATCTTGGCCACGACTCTCCAGTTTTCCAAGGTGTTCACCAGACCAACCGCCTCGTCCACCATCAGCTCCGCTGCAATGCCCCCTTAGAAGTTATTCGGTTGTCATCGGGACAGAATAAATATCTAAAATTTACAATTATGTTATGTTATGGAGTCTTGTATTGCGGTCACCCGTTGTGTGATACAGCTTTCTGCTTCCCCATTTCACATCGGGGTGAACGATGAAGATCCTGTGTTCTCCGTCTCCGATGACTTTGGGAATCTGTTGATGGAACAGCTCGTCTACCTCGGCGTCATCTATGAGATCGCCATCTTCATTATCATCATAGTCTTCAGTGTGGCAAGTATGACGTCCACCAGGGTCGTCGCTATGCTTGCATTGGCTGGCAGACAGCGTTAGAGATCTGGTCTGGTTGTATTTTAAACTGTTTTGTGTAGCGACCCTATAACATTGGGGCTTCTGACATCTCCAGGTCACAGTCGTCAGCCTCTGGCTTCTCTGGCGGAAGCCTGGCCACAGTGAATACACCCTCCTTGCCAAATTATTTATAGTCATGGTGTGGTCTTTAACTGTTGTCTTGTTGAAGATATAGATACATAATTTACAGAAATACTCTGCCTGTACCAGTTTAAAAGGTCCAGATATAAATGCGTAATCTGAGGAAACATTTGACAAACCGTAGCAGCAGAAGAATAGGTAATTGAAGACCAAGGACCCTAGTATCAGACACTAGTGTCCTGAGATGGTGAACATGCTTGTATGTTGTTGATGTTGTCAACCTGCACAGCAGAGGACGCAGAATGCATGGCTCCATTTACTTCTTCACGGCTTCTATGATAACACAGTATGCCTACCCTCAACCCGCGTCTGCCATCTAGTGGCTTCAGACGATATGTAGGGGATTTTATTGCCAGGTAAATTGGCAGACATGGAGATTTTTCGAATGTTTGTAATATGTTGGCGTAGTGATTGAAATTATGTACTGTCAAAATACAAAATACAAAAAATATAAAAGCAGCTGTACATGGACATTAAATAAGAAGTCAAAGATACATATTGTTGTACTATAGGTCTACTTTCTAAAATAAATACAAAAAAGTATGAAGTACAGTGCAGGTGTGCAAGTGGCAGGGGAGGCAGACTAGGGGATGAGAGGTAAAGGGGTTTGTATTTGATACTAGAGACACATGTTTTTGAGCAACTGTTAAACCAGAAAGGCAGGTGCACAGACGGCAATATTATTTGACTAGCCTATTTATAATGCTGTCAGGCCAGTTGGACCGCTAAATATGTGTTCCAGAATGTTGATCCGGTTGTCAGCCGGTTTCTCTATTTGTATCATATTGTTCAGGTGAGCCAGGAAGACAGGGTACGCCTCCGCTAACCCATTCCTGATGCTCCAAATTAGCGTTATTGGTGAGAGAAAGGACGGTTACATCTGTGTAGTATCGAAAAGCGAGAAAGAGGGAGGGACTTCTGATAGAGGGGCATCCGTATCCGTTACATGTTTTGGATATTGCTTTGTCGAATTCTTCATAAAAAAAACTCCATATTATTTTCCTTGTAGTTATTGTTCTCTGTCATTTTCTTATTGTTCTCGCCCCGGGGACTGTTAACTGGCGTACTCAGCTCACCGGAAGTAAGATACCGGAAATTGCGTTCCGATAGACCGGGATAACTCTACAATTCATGACCCTCTCTCAGTCTAGCCTCTGCAAGTCTTGACAAGTCAAGGAATTCCTTGGTTGGTGTTGATGCATGATGGACCCGGTAACAGGGCGTGAAGAAATCATGTCGGGAGAAACGACGGAGCCTAATTAAAAAAATATTTGTTTTTTCATTGACAACTAGCCATTTGGGCTACGGTTCGTTGGAATTGTCCAGTCTCCCAAATGCGCCTTATTGCCCTAAGTGGAAATGCATGTTTTCTGGAGCACCACACTCTTTCTTGGACTCTTGAGTTACTGCGCTTGTTATGGTAAGACACCGCTTTAAAAATATGTCCTTAGAAACAATGCTTAACTAACACTTTTTTCTTTCTCCCTTATCATTCACATTAGAGGAAGAATGTATCATCGGCGTGGTCGGAGAACCCATCACGTTGCCGTGCTTCTACAGCGGACACGAACTCAACACTTTGAACTTCTCCGTGGAGTGGAGGATAGACCGCCAGGTGTTGTTGCGGTCCGTGTGGTTAGAGGCCGAACGCGTGGAGCAGTGGCAGACGGGGGACACCAACACCACACGGCTCTCGGATGACGCGCTAGAGAACGGCGACTTCTCCCTGGAGCTGTCCGCCGTCATGCCCTTAAGACATGCCCAAACCTTTCACATGTTTCTGTTCGTCATGGCGGGTGAAGCACGAAGCTCCCCGCTGTGCACCGTGTGTCTTAGGACAGCAGGTAAGTTGAAGGAGCTATAGTCTAATACATGACCAAGGAAGGTCTTAGAGTCACTACATACAAGCACGTACATTTTCTTGAGTTTGAGCAAAACATATTACGTATGTTTTGTATTACATACAAAACATATGTATTACATAAACATAACTAGAATAGTAATAATTATATATTACTAATAATAACAATCATTTAATTAACATCATCTTAAAACACACAAATGGTTCTTATTCGTCATAGGAAGGTGAGTAACTTTTCAAGTTGATGCAAGAAAGTTGATGTTTTAAAGATGATCATATTAAGCAAGACTTAAAAAGAGGATTTAATCTGTCCCTGGTGCTGTGTGTCGTAATAGAAGCCGTGTTTTTCCACGTGTTTGCAAACGTGTCTTCGTTTGCAAAGTCAGTTTTGATGTCCATAACAAGGACAGCAGGATGCTTAACCTTCAAATATTGAACAATACTAAAATATTAAAAAATACAGTCAAACAACTGTACCTTACGGTGAGCTACAGTTTGTAATGGCAAGGGTTCGTGCTAAGATAGAATAATAACACAAATAGAAAAGGAAGTAATGTAATAATAGTGAAATGCTGAAGTACAATAATCATAATCCCAACCTTGCTACCCCAGCTAGCTTCACCCGTCCCTCGGTCCAGAGGCTGGACCCTCCAGAAGCCAACCAGACCACCTTCCTGTGTTGGTCGGTGGGGGGCCATCCCGAGCCCATGGTCCACTGGCTGATCAACGGGACCTGGGCGCTGCCCGAGGGCTCCGTGACCTCCTCCACCATCCCCATGGCTAACTCCAGCCTGTACAGCATCACCAGCCTTCTGCTGGCAAACGTCTCCCACCAAACCACCGTGACGTGTTCTGTAGAGAACCCCTCGCTGAACGAAACTCTCAACGCCACAAGCTGTGAGTGGCGGGCTGTGGCTATGTCTCGTCTGTGTGACTGTTGTCTGTGTGACTGTTGTCTGTGTGTCATTCTGTCTAGTCTGTCCGTCTGTTGTCTGTGTGTCGTTCTGTCTAGTCTGTCTTTCGGTATATATGACTGTCTCTTGTCTGTGTGTCTTTCTGTCCAGTCTGTCTGTTGGTCTGTATGTCACTGTCCGTATGTACGTCTCTCTGACAGCCTTCATATCTGTATGTATCTCCATCTTCCTGTCGGCCTGTCTGTATATCAATATGACAGTTTTTATATCTGTCTGTCTATGTCTGCCTGTCTTTATCTGTACATCCGTCTCTCTCTGTACATCAATCTATTTCTATTCACCTGTCTCTCTGTCTGTCTATTTTGGTGTGTCTATCCGTGCGTCTATCCATCTAGTCGATGTGTGTCTGTCTATCCGTCTCGCTGTCAGTGTCTCTAGCAGCTATCTGCCTGTCTATCTGTCTAGTCAGCGAGTCTGGCTGTGTCTTTATGTCAGTCCTTCTGTCTGTGTGTCTACCGTCTAGTCAACATCTGTCTCTCCATCTCTCTGTCTGTCTATCTCCTCAGTTTGTGTGTGTGTGTGTGTGGTTCTGAGCTGGTTCTCTCCCGTCCTATCAGATGGGGTGAAGGTGAGCCCGGTGGGGAGTCGGGCGTCCGGGGCTCTCTGGGTGTTCAGCACGAGTCTGAGTGTGGGCGTCGCGGTGCTGGTGGTGGCAGCCATCATCTACCAGGTGCTGCTGGACAAGGGCCGCAAGGAGCTCAGGAAGACCCACAGAGGTGGGGATGAAGAAGACCATGGTTTAGTTTTGGATTCATAACTTGGTGGAATTTATTTCTGAAATTACAATTACTACTTAGTCATTTAGCTGACACTTTATTCAAAGTTAATATGTTGCAGGGATTCCTACAGGTAGACTGATGGGACATTGGGGTTCGAATCCTGAAAGTTTGAGGGCAGAAGTCAAACACCTTAGTCAAACACTACTTGCTTAATTACTAATCATAGTTTGGGAACTACCCAAGGTAACATTATAATTAACTGATTTGTCTTCCATCGTATTGGCAACTTGCTTAATTACAACACCAGCCGTAGCTCTACATCAAACTGACCGTCTATATTTTCAGTATCTAAAAAAACAAAACTAAATATTTTTTTTGTATGTATTTATTAAACCTTGTTCAACAGATGCATCATTTCAGCAAGTGTGCAAAATACCTCCTGGATAGTTTTGACCTGAATCATGAAAGGTGTTTTTCTGTATGAATTGATATTTAATTTCCTGTGTTCACCAGGATACAGATATAACTATTCAGGCTCGTCGGAGGCAGTGGGCGTCCATCTGGAGCGATCAGATGGATCCGACTCCCAAAACGAGACAGATGGGTGAATGTCTGGTGGTCGCTCCACTAAACTCAACCAATGAAACACGCACTTTGTTGTAAATATGTACATGTTGAAGAGTCTACTTTGTTGTAAATATGTACATGTTGAATTGTCTATCGCAATACAGCAAACAGTACTTAAATCTGTATTAGGATTCAGGATGTATTGGACATATGTATAGCGAGCCATTTTATGCCAATTCTGTTACATGACACTTTTATTATGATGCTTTCCAAGTCCCACCGCCCACCTCTGAAGCCTTGTGTCTCCTGATGGATGTACAGATTACATTATGTTACTTTTCTCAGTGTTTCAACGTTCAATAAATCAATATCAAATGGATCATAAAGTTGCATTCCTTATAAGGTGAATAATTGAATAATGACTACGATATAGACCCAGTGCTTATAAAAGACTGATCTGTGTTTTAGCTCTGATAGAAAAATACTGAAATGGATTTCAGTAGAACTTGAAGCAATATGGATGAACATGAAATGTAGCAAGGAATGTCAATGCTATTCATAAGCATAAGCATAATACACAATGATAGTTCATTGTCTACATTTCAGCGTTACACCTTTTAATGTGAGCTAGGTTAGATTAGAATTACGTTTGCTTCAGATTACTCTGTTGATACTGGGGGGGAAAAGAAATCTAAAAAATAACTTAAAAAACAAAGATAAAATACTTTTTTCGGCATATTTGTGCATATATTAAACAAACTACAAAAAGTACATTATACACGCAATGTAACTAAAATCTGCTGAGACTTTTACTTTGATATTCCTATTGGACCCGGAACTTGATGTTGCATAGCGCTGTCTAACATAGAGAAGCTGCAGAAATCGTCATTCTACTTCTAGTTTTCTATATCTGATTCTGAAGTCCAAGCTCCTTGGACTTCAGTAAAGTTACAGCAGAGGGAACTCAACATTATTCTGCGTACATGTCCACTTTGGCGAGAGCAATGTCAAGTAAGTAAAACACTACGCGTTTTATCTGTCAATGTTTACATTTCTTAAAATGGACCAATGTATATGCATTCACTATGCATGTACCATTTAAAACATTTTTTGAATGACAAATGCGCTGACGATATTGATATGTCGACTAGCACACACGGCGCTGAATTTATAATTTATTATAAATGTATTTATAATTGAGCATGGGATAACTATTTTTCTAGAGTTTCGGCTGGCCGTGGTCCAGTTACATGTAACGAGCGTGAAGGGAGATAACCTGTCGAAGGCGAAGAGGCTGATCAAAGAAGCTGCCGGTCAGGGGAGCAAGCTGGTGGTTCTGCCGGTGAGTGGTGGCATGGACCATCTCCCGAGGAGTTATACATTGTAACTCCTAAATACAAACATAAACATTATACATATTGTTATTGTGCATCCATCCATAGTTGATACTGGATCAATTATTAAAATATAATTGTCATGTTGTACCATTGGGTGCCAGAACCAAAAGTGCCTTAATAAATACCTTTAATTTTTACAGAATACCATCAAGTAACTCTAGTTTAATAACCGCAGACTAGCAAAATTTTCCAGATCCTAATCTGCAAATGTTGACATAAGAAGACACAATTACTACCAGCAGTAAAACATAACTGCATTTGTGACCATTATATACAGTACACCAATAAAATAATCTTAACCTCAATGGGCTGCTGGCTAAATAGCCTCATACCCTAACGCCTTAAATAAAATCATCATATCATCTACTGAAATTAAACAAGCAGCCTTCCTATCGTCCTATGAGCAAGGCAGGTCTTTGCAACCAGGATGCACACACATCGTCAATGTTTGTACAAAATGAATTGGTCTATTCCCTCCGTTAATGATCTAACGTTATCTAACCTCCTCAGGAATGCTTCAACTCTCCGTACGGAACTGGCTTCTTCCGGGAGTATGCTGAGAAGATTCCCGGGGAGTCCACCCAGATGCTGTCTGAAGCAGCCAAGGAGAACGGGATCTATCTGGTCGGAGGTACATTGATATGTGATATCTACATTTACTGCTTGCATTGCCATCAACACA
Source organism: Molva macrophthalma (assembly GCA_027123675.1). Classification (NCBI taxonomy): domain Eukaryota; kingdom Metazoa; phylum Chordata; class Actinopteri; order Gadiformes; family Lotidae; genus Molva; species Molva macrophthalma. The sequence goes on along the minus strand of JAOPJO010000017.1, from coordinate 4,182,747 downwards.
ATAAATAAATAAACTCACCTTGTATTTCTGTTTCATATGACTTCTCTGCACTCTGTCTTGTTGTTGTTCTTGAAACTAGGTTGTGCGGTGCTGTAACCTTTATTTTGATTGTATACTGTGATTGTCCTCAGCCTCAGCCTTGTAAGTAAGAGTCTCTCTGTGGAGTCTAACTTTAACCCGTTGCTCACTAGGATCCATTCCAGAGGAGGACGGGGGTAAGCTATACAACACCTGTCCCGTGTTCGGTCCAGACGGCACCCTGCTGATGACGCACCGAAAGGTACAACCTTGTCCCACACTACGCTGAAACATGTCGTTCCCATTCTCCCTGAGCGTCTCTTATTCCTCCCGATCCTCCCCGGCTAAGATCCACCTGTTTGACATCGACGTTCCGGGGAAAATCCGCTTCCAGGAGTCTGAGACACTGAGTCCAGGCAGCGCTTTCTCCGTCTTTGAAACACGTGAGTCTTTCGCCTCTCTCTGCTGTGGCTGGAAAGTTCACCGTGTCTTAGTATCTGGAGAAAATCATGTCTTAAGGAAATTTCCATTACATTTTCATCCCTTTTGATCATAATCAAATTACATTATGCATCACACTAGCAACACAATTTCAATAGGGTTTATAATAATCAATCTAAACATTTATAAGTCTTAAATGTTATTTCTTAAATCTGGAACTCTTTTGATGTATTTGATTTTCAAGTCCTTTTATGAGGTACTCCTCATAATGTGTACTAAGCTTGTCAATGGTTGTATAGACCTAGCGGCTGCTTTTGCCACTACATCTGCGTAAGCATTGCCCCTAGACACAAAGTCATCATTGTTAGTATGAGCTTCACATTTGCAAATTGCTAATTTAGCTGGGAGCAGCACATGTACTATGCCAAATGCATAGTGGCTGTCTGTGTAAATGTTAGCTGATTTATCTTCAGCCTGTTTGCAGGCCTCTGTCAAGGCTATTAGCTCAGCAACCTGTGCTGAGAGATTAGATGTTAATGAGCCAGAGGCTAGTGTCTCATGGGGAGTCACTACAGCAAACCCAACCTCGTTAAGACCTGTTTCCTTGTTGCGAGAGGCGGAGCCGTCCACGAACAGTTCCACGTCCGGGTTGGAAAGAGGAACCTCCTTCAAGTCCTCCAATCTGGGGGAGCAAACTTCTGTTACAGCAGCGAGACAATCATGATGTTCTTCACCGTCACCTTCTGTGGGAAGCAATGTAGCAAGGTTTAGCACATTGCAACACTTTACAGTGATGTTAGGCGTTTCAAGCAGGCATGTGTTGTAGCGCAGCCTGCCCATCAGGTTTTCTGATCTGATAGTAATAGAGACACAGCATGGGGAACTAGCAGGGTAAGATCTGTATAACCTACAAAGTCCCTGGAGCTGTGCACTGCCTTCTCTGCAGCTGCCACTGCACGTAAGCACTTAGGCAAGCCTGCTGCCACTGGATCTAATCTGGTGGAGCAATACGCTACTGGTCGTTGTCTGCCCCCATGCTCCTGGAGCAGTACTAATGTCATGTAGCCGTAACGTTCGTCATCAGTCTGAGTAAAAGGTTGAGTCGGGTCTGGTAGACCAAGAGTCGGGGCCTGCTGTAAGGCCCTCTTCAACGCTTCTTCTGCCTCTGAAGTCCAAACCAGCTTGGAGCTGTCACCCCCCGACCTGTGAACGATTGCGCTCAGGGGTCCTTTTAATGAGTTATTAGGGATGAACGTTCTGCAGTAAGATGTGGACCCTAAAAATGACTTTAACTGCTTAACTGTAATGGGTTTGGGAATGGACCTTATGGCCTCTACCCTCTTTTCAGAGAGAGTCTTACCATCTGGAGTGATCTGATGGCCTAAATAGATCACTGCCTTTGTGCACCATTGTAATTTGGATGCACTGGCCTTCTGGCACTGTTCATGTGTGGGTGCGGCTATCATTAGATCATCTACCTATTGTAGTAAGACACAGGCGTCCTGCAGTGTTCATTTATCCAGGTCGCCCTGGAGGGCCTGATTGTAACTGGGGGGTGACTCAGCATAGCCCTGTGGCCATCGTGTCCACATGTACTGTTTACCTTTAAATGGGAATGCAAACCAATACTGACTGTCTTTGTGCACTGGCACACTGAAAACACTGAGGCGTTGCTGAGATCTACCACACGCTTCTGGCACTCCTTAACCCACGATCGGAGATCCAGCCATTGATCCGAGTGACCTTTGGCGAGTGACACGTGGGGAACGGAACCTGGAACACTGAAGGGGAAAGGTTGGGGGCCTGTCCCCCAAAAGCTCCACTCTTCTGTTTAACGTCTGTTTAACCCATGCAGAGCAACCGTGTTCGGCCTCTGTCCCTGTAAAGAGACAGAGACTGCACGCCTGTGCTCTGTCCAATACAGAATCACAAAATGAATGCAAACTGGGTAGACATGTAGCATTAAGGTCTCTCTCTCTCTCTCTCGCACTCTCTCAGCATTCTGTAAGGTGGGCGTTGGCATCTGTTATGACATCAGGTTTGCAGAACTGGCCCAGCTCTACAGCAAGATGGGTAAGGACCCGAGACAAACTGTTAACCCCCTCCCCTTTTGTTAAAATTGACATTGAAGGTACTGGGTTCGATCCCCAATGTCCGCAGCCTTACCTGTAGGTATCCTTGAGCAAGATGCCCCCTTACCCCTACCTGCTGCTCCTCAATAACATTAATCGTAATTCTCTGCAAGTTGCTTTGGATAAAAGCATAATTTACTAAATATTAAATCTTATGAGAGAGGTATAGACATTTTGACCAGGGTTATTTAAAGACAGTGGTGTGGTTCTGGGTCCGGCAGGCTGTGAGCTGCTGGTGTACCCAGGGGCCTTCAACATGACCACGGGCCCCGCACACTGGGAGCTGCTGCAGAGGGCCAGGTCAGTCTGTCACAACACAACACCTGACTGAGGACAAGTCAGCAGACCTTGAGTTTGCCGGTTCGAACCCCAGCGATGACGAGTTGAAGTGCTAGCTTGAACCGGGGTAGGGAGGGAGGGTTAGGGGGTGGGCAGCCGAGTTGGAAAAGGGGTGTCGACTCTCAGCCGGGATGTTCCTGGTTCTAACCCCAATGTCCACAAAGACTAGATAGAATACCCCTTGAGCGATGTACCTAACCTCCACCTGCTCAATGCTGAATTCAGCACAAGTGCTGCTAAATGACTGAATAGTAAATGGTAGGAGCAGTAAACTTCAATCCTAAAGTACATAACGCAGGCAGAAGCAGCAATAGAGTTGGTCTTCCAGTCCTGAGATTGTTGGTTCAAACCCAGAACCCCATACTGTTCTTCTACTTTAACTGTTAAAGAATTCAAAACATGACAGGAAGAACCAACAAACCCAACGAACGACCTCTTTGACCGCTTTTGGTTTAGTAAATAAAAAGCATATCTGCATCTCGTAGGGCACTCGACAACCAGCTGTACGTCGCCACAGCCTCCCCTGCCAGAGACGAGACATCATCCTACGTAGCATGGGGCCACAGCACTGTTGTCAACCCCTGGTAAGAAACATACATGTATATTACTCAGCTTAACGTAGCCCGCAGACTGCCTGCGCAAACTGAAATGGTATTCAGAATAACTTTTGATGTGGTTGGCTGGAAGTTAACGAGTGAATCACAACCAAGTGTGCTAATTATTGTCATTAATGAGTAAGTCGTACTAATTAACTTCCAGAAAATCACAATCAGAACAGAAAGAATTGGAGCTAATTAATTCTGTTATGGTTGTGATTGGGTGGAAGTTCATTAGTTTATCATCACCATGTGCACTAATATGTTACTCGCAGTAATTCACTTCCCACCAATCACAATCTACTCATCTTTCTAAAGGGGAGAGGTGATCTCTAGTACTGGATCAGAGGAGGCGGTGGTCTACGCTGATATTGGTGAGTTTTGACATGGTTTAACAATCTCAACAGAGGAGCCCAATTGATAGTACACATTGTACACATTGCATACATCTATAGTATTATGTGTTATGTAGCACTTTTCAGAGGGATTCACATCAAAACAATAAACCAATAACAAAATGGCTGAAAATGAATCCATGTCTTATTCATAGAGAAACAAAAATGTATGTTCCATTGGAGATGTCGGTTAACGATTCAAATAAAAGCAACACAAACACATGATCCGCAATAGTTTTGTTTGTTCATGCAAACATCTTTCACCTGTTTGTAGACTTGCAGTATTTGGCGGACGTCCGACAGCAGATCCCAGTGAGGGCGCAGAAACGTGACGATCTCTACGCCGTGAACCCAGTTATGGAGCGCTGAGGCTCACAGGGGCTCCTCCAAGAGAAACGCTCACTGGTCAACGTCCAGGATACTGAATTGTGGACGTTAATGATGCAGAAGATGGGTCACCAGAAGAACTCATCACTGTCTTCATCAACTTTTTGACTACATCAAAAGTTTGATCCTACTGTGATTTTTCCAATACCTTGACAAAAACGTCAATATTAAAATGTGTGTTGAGAATTGTGATTCTCTAAAGATACAAACACACATTTAGTGGAATTGTAATATCGTCCTATATCTGTCAATTATGCTATCGGTATTTGTACTAACCACAGATTTGTTTGTGTGCCAATTCATAAAATAATACAATCGTCCCATGCCAATGTGTTTAGATGCAAGAAGGAAAAAAAGTACTGGTCAATATTGGAGTCGGCCAATACATTTCATATCGGTACTTCCTTATAGTTGATCTGTAATTGACATGATTTGACCCGCTAGAAACTGCTGAAAGGGGTTGCTGTAACGTTAGCCGGCCTAGTGTTACTAAATGAAGGATGGCTTTACAATTACATGTAGTAACTCAACATTAATGAAAACAATGGAGGTATTCATACCCGTTGTTGAATAACTATCAATTTATTAAAAACAAAGTTTATTAGAAAATAACAGTTAAGTTAGGTGCAAAATATACAGGAGAATGCAAACGTTAAGCGGCCGTAGGATGAGCGGTGACCGACGCCATGTTTCTTCAAACGATGGGGAAGGGAAATGTTCTCAACCGCTAAGACGTTGACCAGTCAAGCATATTCAAGTAAATACTGACCAAATCACATAACAAATTACAACACGATGCATTGATTACACAGGAATGCTATGTTATGGGAGACATTATTTAAGAATCACCGTTTTTCTTCATCTAACTTATCAGAAATGTACCGAAATATATTTTCACCAGAAACTCCTCATTGCAACAAATGAGATAAAACTAATTGAACACTAATGATGCTAGTTATATATTGAACTTTATTTTCTGTTTGCAGATGTTACAACTCACAATTAACTGAGATCGTGAAAGCAAACAACACTGCAAAGTTGATGGGAAAGCGAGCAAATTATCTTTTCTGGAAAAAATAAGTGCGAAAACACTTAAATATAGAATCAATGACACATATCAAGGACACTATAGCCTATGTCCTAATATATTAAGTTGACTATTAAACAGCATATAGAAATCTATACGCTATATTCTTCCACAGTGAGTCAACACAGCATATGTCTGAGGGCCAGGTACAATACAATCAAAGGTAGCATAACGTTTGCTAAAGACTTTCTCCCACACAAGTGGAAAATTAATCCAGTTCTGGAATTCGGCAGCGACAACTAAAGCACCAAAATAGTTGGTGCTCAATCGGTGAAATAACCAGACTTCCATTTGGTAATACTCAAGTTGTCCAGAGAGGGCGACACGTTCTGTTCTAGTGTGGTTAATCGTTTGCAAAAGCCGACAATAAATTAAATTCGCTCCGTGAAAGAAAGACTGCTTAGTCCTAGAAACTGCAATTAAATAACAGACTTGAATAATCTTGATTAGATGGTTCAAAATTATTTTTCTGCTCAGATATTACGGCAGTTTACACGCACTATGTACATGAGATATTTATAAACACCCTTAAATGACTCTTTATTTAAGGCTGTGCGCTGAAAACAAGAGTATCAAAAAGAGTTGAGGTGGCAGAAGACCAGCGCCATCGGTCAACCACGGCTATTATGGGATGTGCATCTCTAGAGTTTTCAGTTTGTATCAAGGATCATGCTTATTTTGAATCAACTTTGTAATTCCTATAACCTCCGACCAATAAAGGAAACCTTCCTTCAATAATAACAACCTTACTCTGGATAGCAATACCGTTGTCAATAAAAGTAATTAATCAGAGTGTCCGGATTTGTGCCCAGCAAAACCCACTGTAGGATTGGTGTTGAACGGTAAAACGAGAAGAGAAGGGCGATGACCTTTAGCTACGCTGATAATTAGCTGACACACATCCAGCCGGTTCAACCGTTGCTAGATAAACAAGTGGGTTTAAGGCAGGAGGGGATTTGGTTGCGTGGAACTGATCTGAAACAAGCTCAGTTGTTAATGAACACAAAGTCAAAAATAAAACTAAGCAAAGAAAATAAATCTTTAGTTTTAAATAAGAGCAAGTAGAGGGGGGAAGGTTGGGTCGTGGAGCACCTAGTAAAGTATTTCAAAACACACACAGCCCATCCCCAACCAGGTCCTCAGTCTGTGAAGAGCAGGCAGCGCACCACTGGAACCGGTCAGTCCACCCTGTCAGCGGGCCGGTCCGGAGGGGAGGGCAGAACCCTGGAGCAGGAGGAGGAGCCAGCAGGCTCCACCTGAAGACCTCCGCTTCAAGACCTCCTTAGGAGCTCTCCAGGGCGTCCAGGACCTTCATGATCTGCTGCTTGATGACTTTGGTGGCGTCGCCAGCATTGGGGATCAGATATCTGAGGGGAAGAGGAGAGCGTTAACAAGACAGAGTCAATAGCAACGCAACTAGAAATGATTTGACTTGACTGATCTCAGAGGAAGTTCTTCTTAACCAAAAAATGGGTATTTGTAAAGAATTGGCAGAAACTCAGAGTAAATATAGATTATTTATATTTACTTACATTAAATTAGAGACTAAAAGAGACTTCAAGATATTGTGGACTGAAAGGTTGTTAAATTGCTCCTGTCTGTTCTGTATATTTTAATATCCAGAAGAAATGGAAAGCACAAATACGGCTAAAATATAAACCCTTCCAAAACACAAACAAATATTTTGCAAGTGGCAAAAAAAAAGAAAAAAAGAGGAAAAGTTAAAATGGGCAACCAAGCCAGTAGTCAGCTACAACAACAATCACATAAATGATGAAGGGTCTTTGGGCACACAAGTCCCCGATGTAACTCTGTAACCGAGCGTAGAACATGTGACAGTAGAACTATGACATCATCAAGTACCTCTCCACTGCGGAGATCTCCACGCCGGCGGCGGCGTTGTTGTTGCCGAACTTGAAGGTGATGAGTTCCGGATGCTTCTTCTTGGAGGTGATCTTCACCACCGAGTTGAGCGCCTGTCTGGACTGGATGTAGGCAAAGCCTTTACGAGACGCGATCTCCCGCAGGCAGAACATGTGGGTGGCCGTCACCAGCAGGTGGCTGGGAGGGAGAGGAGATGGAGGGACACAGTGGCGGGTTAGACTGATGATACGGTGCTACATGGGGAATACGGTTATTTTTTGGACACACACACCAAATTGCCAAATTGTAACACACAGATCCTTCAATTCCAACACAAACACACAGATCCTCAAATTCTGACACCCACACACACACACACACACCCACACACACACACACACACACCCTTCAATTCTAACACCACCGCACAGATCCTCAAATTCGAACACACACACACACACACACAGATGTTATGATTTGGTGCCTTGCCCCAAGACACTGCATATCCAGGAGGAGGAACTGAGGACCCCCGGACCTACCTGGGGAACATGTGTCCGGTCTCCTTGACCTCGTCACAGGGGATGTGGTGCTTGACGTCAGGCTTGTTGGTCCACGTCTGGAGGTTGATGATCTCCTTCCGGTCGTCATCCGACGTAGACGAAATGTCGATCTCGTCTGGAAGGCAGAACAATAACCAAATGAGACGAGAATACAAACAAACCTTTGACTTGGATCAGTGATTACCAACTGGGGGTACGTATACTCTTGAGAATAAATGAGCAGGTTCCCAGGGGGACTATGTAGGTAGGGTAGGACATTTGGAGAAACCATCCAGAGTAACCTGGATATTGAAAGTATCCAGCTTTAGCTTTTTTTTCCTGCAGCTGGCCGGGTAGGTAGGTAGACAGACCGGTAGGCCATCCAATCATTTCTTTGCTGATTGTTGCCAATCAAGACCAGAAATAGAAGTATGCCTCAACTCTTCTGCCACTACAATTAACAAGGCTGAATGTCCAAAAGAAAACATTTGGGGTTTGAGGTTGATGAAGGGGTACTTAAGCCGTACTAATGGTTCTTATGCCTGGATGAAACATGTACGACATAACACAAAGTCTATTATTCTATAGTAAATAGGCTAGGATGGTGAGAAGTCCATCTCATGTGGTGATGCCGTCTAACAGTGCAGGAGTTTGGATCAGAACTCACCTGTATCGTACTCCTCCTCGTCACCGATGCTGAACACGGGTTTGACTCCTCTGTAGGGCTTACCCACCCGGTCATTGCTGCTCACGTGCCTGTTATGGGAAGGATACGATGATGTCATCACGTCAACATGAACCCCAGTGATGTCACCGACGGCCGTGTAGCAGTAAGTATGCTTTGCTGCCGACTTGTGAAAACTTTAAAAGAGCAACACCACACTGGACTGGCTTTGTGAATCTGCTGCCATCTTAAGGCTAAACAGGGTAAAGACATGCTTATGTGAATGCTAAACCCAACTTTGCTGAGGTTACCACCAACAATACTACCAATTATTGCCAATTATTCTATGCTGCAATTCTATAGATGTTTTTTGCAACCTATAAAATTATTATCGATTTTTTTGCATAGAATAATTTGACAAATGCATAAAAAGAGAGAAAGCTTCTTTTTTTTATTGTAACTTTCTTTTACAAAAGTAAGAAATTTGTATTTTTAAATGTAACAATTGACAGAGTTTAACCTTCATATGGCAGAAATCTCCCAAGTCTAGTGAGAAGTTAATCTTTAAACCCAAAACATGGTTAATATCCATAAGCGAGACAGACAGCTACAATGTCCAGACTAAGCTGTTAAAGACAAAGAAAAGGTAAAACAACATTTACACTGTGAAGACTACAAAGAGGTGCATGGTAGTTATTGTGCAATATCCAGGGCTTTATCGACTGTGAGTGTAGAGGTCCATTCTGACACAGCCCTGGTTATCACCATGAAGACGACTCATGAGATGGAATGCAGAGATCTGCTTCAACCTTCGAGCAACCAGCAGTATTGTTAAAGTTAGACCTCAACTAGCTCATTTGGTCAGACAGGGAAAAAACAGGCAACAACTACAGTTGAACTCGGATGTTATAATGATATATGTTTTGAAAGAGAAAGACGACAACAAACACTAGCACTAAGGCTAACGTGGATAACAGACTATAGAATTGCAGAGTGTTGTTAGTATAAGCATAAGGACAGAGCTAGCTTGCGTGTATCCGTGTAGCCACATCTGTAAACCTGTTATGAGAGTGAGGAGTGAGGACAGATGTTGGAACCAAGCATGCAATACCGTGGCACAGGTCATTAAAAGGCCCCCTGTTTTTACCACTAAGTGCGAGGCTGATTAGCCATTTGTTGGCCCTTTCAAAATCGTATCCATTTGTGACATCACAAATGGTGAAGCAGTCTCTCACTTAATGTCACAAGGGGACAGATTTTGAAATGGCTTGTAATGACTTCTCAGCCTGGCACCTAGTGGTAACATAGGGGCCCTTTAAGTGCATGGAATTGTGGTTGTAATGCAGAGGGGGCCCCTGAGGGCCTGTGAGGGGCCCAACAGTCAGTGGTGGACATGCTAGTGACGTACAGCACGACGCTTGGCAACTCTTACCGATCAGGGACAGCCTTCTCTGGCCAGGGCAGAGTGAAAGACATTCTAGTTTGGGATAAGGCACAGGGTATGGTCAGGGACTGTGGTTATGGGTCGCTCTAACTGTGAAAAATAATGTTAACAATATGCCTGATGGCTATTAATGATGACCATTGTGTGTTGTATTGTCAGAGAGGAGAGATGTATATAAGAATGTGGATGCAGTGTTGAAAAAGCCTGTAAAAAGGCACGATACATGATTTCCTCCACGTTAAAACAACCACATTCTGCTCATTTAAGATTAATCTCCCTATGCGCAGTAAAAAACAAATAAAAAAAAATATGTTGTGTAATCGTAAATATCTATATTGTTTTTAAGACGTTGGGCTGTAGGGCAGACTCTCACCTGTCAACAGGTGTGGCGGTATTCTCGATGAAGCTGATCATCTTCTCCTTGACGTTGACCGACTTGGACTTCAGGGCAAAGGTCATCTTGTTGACCAGAGACTTGACCCCTTTGGCGTCCCCGGGGCCGCCCAGCGACTCGCCCTGTGTGACCAGAAGGGGATCATCGTGACCTCTGACCCGTCTTTCCCCGTCAATCTGGTATTAATGGGCCCCTTTTGGACCACCAGGTGTGATGTTGATTAGAAGCTTTCCACTTGTGACATCAGAAGTAGGAGTGTCCACAAAGATGCAACCTACCACTTGGTACAGTCCACTGGGTAGGCCAGTAGGCTGACACCCACTTGTGATGTCACCATAGGGTCAGTTTTAAAATGGTTTGTGATGGCTATGGGACCAGAAGATGAATATCATGACAAAAGCATGTGCATGTGAGGCTGATAAGCCATTACCAGCCATTGGAAAATCTATCCACTTGTGACATCACCAGGGTGAGTGTTTGCCCGGGAGGTAATTCAGCCTACCAGTATGTACCAACATTCTGAAATGGTTTGAATTGGTAACATCACACCTGGTCGTCAAATAATGACCCTTTATATCTTTATGCCTTTCAGAAACCGCTCAGCTTTTTTGTAGTGTGAGAGAGTCCTATTACATATGCATGTTGCGGTCTGCAACAACAACTCAGTTTCGGAGTTGATGTCGCAGGCCGCTTTTTGAAGCAGTGCTCTTTTGTTACAAAATAGCGGAGCGTTACGGATCCCCTTTAAGTTTCCCCGCTCTTTAACCAGGGGTGGGAGGGGACTCACGTCGGCTGAGCTGAGGCTGGAGTGGGACCCTGAGGTGCTGACGATCCAGTGGAGGTAGGAGGAGTCCAGGCCCTCGATGTTCATGTCCACCAGGTGTTGCTGAAGAGCTGCACAACACAACCAGTACCAGGAAAGAGAGAGAGAGAAACACACACACACACACACACACACACACACACACACACACACACACACACACACACACACACA
>JAOPJO010000017.1:4153465-4169314 GCA_027123675.1 Molva macrophthalma | reverse complement strand
CACACACACACACACACACACACACACACACACACACACCCACACACACACACACACACACACACACACACACACACGAGACTGTTAAAGGTAGGTTCATGAAGAAAGAGCTTCTCTTTCACATGGTGAGGAATATATAGAGAAGAAACACCTACTCATACGTGGTGGTGAGGACATCCAGATACTTACTCATCATCTCTTCTCTGCTGGTGGCTTCTTGTGAGAGAATGGATTCTCTGAGGAACAATACACACAGACAGTTAAAATACACTGAAACATGAACATTCGCGATTTATATTAGAGGTTTTCATTGTCTTTCATTGGAGTTTTAGATTGTACATAAATCCTTGGTCTTGGTGCACAGCTCACATTTATTATTATTATCAGAGAGGTCAGGTTGGGGCTAAAGTGGTTAGGTCAGGTTAGGGTAAGAGTGGTTAGGTCAGGTTAGGGCTAAAGTGGTTATGTCAGGTTAGGGTAAGAGTGGTTAGGTCAGGTTAGGGTAAGAGTGATTAGGTCAGGTTAGGGTAAGAGTGATTAGGTCAGGTTAGGGTAACAGTGGTTAGGTCAGGTTAGGGCTAAAGTGGTTAGGTCAGGTTAGGGCTAAAGTGGTTAGGTCAGGTTAGGTTAGAGTGGGTAGGTCAGGTTAGGTTAGAGTGGGTAGGTCAGGTTAGGGTTAGAGTAATTAGGTCAGGTTAGGGTTAGAGTGATTAGGTCAGGTTAGGGTTAGAGTGATTAGGTCAGGTTAGGGTTAGAGTGATTAGGTCAGGTTAGGGTTAGAGTGGGTAGGTCAGGTTGGGGTAAGAGTGGTTAGGTCAGGGTTGGGTCAGGTTAGGGTAAGAGTGGTTAGGTCAGGTTAGGGTAAGAGTGGTTAGGTCAGGTTAAGGGGAGAGTGGTTAGGTCAGGTTAAGGTTACACTCACTTGGCGTTGACGAGGATGACAAGCATGAGGAAGAAGACAAGGAAGGGGTCGCCCTGCTGGAGGTAGTTGTCCCACAAGGCCTGGGTCACTGGAGCAAGGCAGTGGCTGGCAAACAGACTGCCCAGCTGAGAGCATGCACGCACACAAACACGGGTTAATACAAACCTACACACCCATATAAACAAACAGATACAAACACTCTCCAGCTACGACCACTGACACACTTTGATTAATCAACACACCAGTACTGTTCGATTGAGCCTTATTCTGGGCAGAGCCAGGGGATGGACAGATTGTTGAGGACAGAGCGTGGAGGAGAGAGTGTGGAGGACAGAGTGTGGAGGACAGAACGTGGAAGACAGAGCCTAGAGAGCCTGTATGAGAGAGCGCAGAGGAGAGAGCCTGGAGGACAAAGCCTAGAGAGCCTTGAGGAGAGAGTGCGGAGGAGAGAGCCTGGAGGGCAGAATGTGGAGGACAAGGCGTGGAAGACAGAGCCTAGAGGAGAGAGTCTGGAGGACAGAGCCTAGATTGCCTGGAGGAGAGAGTGCGGAGGACAGAGTGTGGAAGACAGAGCCTGGAGGACAGAGCGTGGAGGACATAGTGTGGAAGACAGAGCATAGAGGAGAGAGCCTGAAGTGGACATACGTACCCAGTTGATGGCGTAGGAGTCGGGGGTGATCTTCTTAGTGTCCAGGAAGGAGCAGAGCTCGGGCTCATGGTACTGCAGCAGCAAGCTGCACAGGTGGAAGGGCCGGCCCTTCTGCACACAGTCCCTGCAGGAGAGGAGGGGAGGGGGGGAGAGAGAGAGAGCGAGGGGGAGAGAGAGAGAGGGAGTGAGGGGGAGAGAGAGAGAGAGAGAGGGAGAGATGAAAACACAGAACCAGACCAGAACCACACCGCCGAGGCATGAGAGGGGAGAGACAGAGAGCCAAAACAAAGAACCAGACAGTCTTTGCAGGATGCAAAACGGGTCCAAACAACACAAGAACTAAAATAGAAAAAACAACACCACACAATCACTGGAGGAGGAGAGGGAGCAGAGAGCAAGGTCACACGTGCGTGTCACACACAGAAAAAATGGTCGGTAAAAATCGCAGTGAAGAAGACAGCAATGGAACCAGTTCATGTTCTCTGCTGATTTGCAGTGTGTGTTGTATATAAACATGTTTACCAAGGGCTTACAGAGTCAACTGTCTAATCCAGAATACACATTCAATACAATCACCCAGAAATACGAGTTGGGTCCAGATAGGTGGTCAGACGAGACACAGGCAGACAGACATACAGAGAGACAAGGAGAAAGACAAACAAGACAGACAGTCCGTCTGCCTTTACAGGCAGACAGACTAACAGAGGGAAAGAAAAACAGGCAGACAGGCAGGGAGCAATACGGAGGCAAGGACAAACAGGTAGACAGAAAGACAGCCAGACAGATAACATGTTGAAGCCAACGGATCAACAGATGGACATGAAGACCGAGACAGGTATCTCACCTGAGAAAAAGACACAGACAGACAGAGAGAAAGGCAGCCGAGGCCTCACCTGGGGATGTACTTGTTCATGATGGCGTAGAAGCAGTTGTACAGGTCGCTGCGCGGGAGCTGCAGTCCCAGCAGGGGCTTGAGGAGGTGGGGCCAGCTCAGCTCCGACGTGAACTTGATGTTCCTGGACTTGCAGTAGAAGGTGATGACCGCCTCCACGTCCGACACCAGCTCCCCGCGGTCCTGCTCCGACATGCCAAGCTGGTCTACACACAGGGAACAGGGCCCTGGTTAACACAGACTCTGTTTCACGCATAGTGTAGACTAGGATTTCTCCCCAATGTCTTCCCTTTCCCATAACCATTAAAGCCTTAGGAGCATGGGAGTTGTCTTAGGTGTTAAGGGTTTGTCGTCTAACGTGGGCCTCTGCAAAGCCCTTTGAAGCCCATTGTCATTGTACTAAAAAGGGCTATACTAATAAAGTTGGCTTGATTTGAGGCGACGGGGCCGAACTCACCGATCAGCTGCTGGCTGCGGTTGTGAATCAGCGTCTGCTCGGGGAGGTCCAGGACACCGTCCCAGGGAGAGAGGCTGTCACCCTTGCCAGCCACGTTCAGAGCGATCTGGGAAGACAGAGAGACAGAGGTGAGACTAGGGGTTACAGTACAATGGTCTGAGAGATACACAATATGGCTAGGGTATTAAGAGATACAAAAGTTTATCCTTTTCCACTGGTCATTATTATTGTTTATTAAACGGCTTTGTTGAATACTTGATTCTAACTGATCTATTTCTGTATAGTAGATGCTATGAATAAAAGGCTGTTGCTATGGACTCTATTTCCAACTATTTTTACATGTGTCAATCATTGATTTCTCTGGTAAGTAACCGTGTAATAAGTGTGATAATGTACAGCGACCTGGTCATTATGCCTTACATAGAAACTAATTAGAAATCTGTTACTGGTCCATGACAATGTTGACCAACTGATTAGCAGCTAAAAAGCAATGTAGGCTTGTGCTTGAATTTAGTAACACAGGAAATGGTATGCATTTCTTTCTTAGTAGACACAACCTACCAACCTAAATAAAACAGTAGGTGTGTCTGAATACAAGGACAACGTAAAGACACATTCCTTCTACGTTCCTTCAGTGTCCTGAACAAAGATTGCCTGTTTTTCCAGTCAGTCTGCAATTGTGCATGTCAACTAGTTTCACTTCCATAAAACCCAGATCGTCATACATGTATTTTCATGAGTCGATAACATGGAACAGTTTTGCAAGTTTAAAAACAGAGATAAACTTAAAAATATCAAATGATTCAGGTCAAAATAAATCATGACTCCATTTCCACAATCATAGAAATTATGCATCTATTGGAAAAGGCTTAATACATAAAAATAAAAATAAACCTTCGAGCAGCTTTCCCTACTGCCAATTTCTCAATAAATAGATTCCAATCTTCACATTTCATCCCACCCCTAATATTTCTTAAGTTTTACTTTGGTTTAGCAAGACATGTTCTAAATGTTGTTTAACATCTTCAAGTCTTTAATGTTATTCAGTGAGCAGCTTATATTTATAGGATATCTACATCCTCCACATCGTCATGTCACAGACACCATGCTAGCCTTTAACCTCCCCAGGGCTGTTGAGTGACCTCTCACCTTCCACATCTTTGCTCGTTGTTGAGGAGGGATCCCCTCCTCCTGGATCAGGTTCTTCTCCATCTCTATGTCGGATCCAGAGTCCAAGGCCTCGGCCAGATCCTGGTCCCTAAGCACCACACAAAAATCAACCCCATCCTGGTTATCCCACTTGGGGCCGGAAATGCAGGACATGAAGCCATTAAGCTGGAGCAACCAGACCAGTGTTACTCACAGTTTTAGGACACAAAGCTGGAGCAACCAGACCATTGTTATTAACAGTTTTAGGACACAAAGCTCGAGCAACCAGACCATTGTTACTAAGAGTTTTAAAACATCACAAAGCTGGAGCAACCAATGTTACTAACAGTTTTAGAAAAACACAAAGCTGGAGCAACAAGACCATTGTTACTAACAGTTTTAGAACAACACAAAGCTGGAGCAACCTGACCATTGTTACTAAGAGTTTTAGAACATACAAAGCTGGAGCAACCAATGTTAGAAACAGTTTTAGAACAACACAAAGCTGGAGCAACCAACGTTATTAACAGTTTTAGAACACAAAGCTGTAGCTACCAGACCATTGATTCTTATAGTTATAGAACCATACAAAGCGCTTGGAAACCAATCTAAATCACACAAAAATAACATTACATCCTTCACTCGAGTTACGCTAACTTTCGACTTACGATACATACATATAAATGAAAATATATACATAAATATAAACAAAATAGAAATCCTACGAATCTAAATTCTCCAGAAATGTTACTCGTCTGGATAGAGTATCCAACATGTAAAGTCGGTAGTAGATAGTAGTAGATAGTAGTAAAGTATCCTACAACTGGTGGCGTTACTGGTAGTGGTACATTGACTGTTGTAAAATAATGAATGTATATTATTAATAACAATGTAATAGTGAAATAAACTATTTGTATAGCACATAAAATATATTTAAAAGAAAAACAGACACAGCAGATGGCAATAACACACCGGGTGTAAACCCATCATGTAACACACCGTTTTACTAGGAGGATAAGTTAAAACATAGACGTGACTAGTTCCATCATGTAACACACTGTTTTACTAGGAGGATAAGTTAAAACATAGATGTGACTAGTTCCATCACGTAACACACTGTTTTACTAGATGGTTAACAAGTTAAACATAGGTGTGACAAAACCCGTCACGTAACACCGTTTTACTAGGAGAATAAGTTAAAACATAGGTGTGACTAAACCCATCCTGTGGGTAAATTAAATCAGAGGTGAAATATGACCCATTATGTAAAACACTGTTTTACTAGGAGGATAAAATAAGTTACACAGCCAGTATATGCGGTATTAAATGTACATAATAACCACCTTTATCCCAGGGCGATCAAACCCACAATGGACCCACGTGGGAGACAGGGACTAAACTACATCCATGGACCATCACGCTATCATTTTGGTGCGTTATTGCAAAACAATGAAGCAAAATGATCCAAGATAATTAGCAATTATGAGCTTATGTGGCTAGCTAGCGTTGTGATGTCCGACACGTCCACTCATATCCACACATAAACATACAGCGTCACCGCCAGGTGAACACGCACACAATCGTTGATGATGGACACGACGTGAGTGCGACCTGATCATCATTTGAAGTTATTTGTGTTATCATTGTGTTGAAGCATCGACTCACCAAGTGGCGAGCAGAACTTCCTCCACGGCGTCCGCCATCGTTTTGTTGTGTTGACGCGCCACGTCACGGCACACGTGACAAGCAGACCCGGATGAGACGTAACGTGCGTCACGTCATAGAGCGGATGATGGTGTTAATTGGTTTAATTAGGGACAGAAAATTAGTGGTTCTTTGACCTTTGCATTCTTATTTCTGGACATGTCGCTATCTTTCAGTTGTACAAGTTTGCAATGTTTGCACTATTATCAGTGCCATTGTTTACCTTACAAGACATTGATTGTAGGTGTCCAAGTTGTAAATGAATTGGTTCAAAGATTAAGTGTGCTATGTTACATTCTTTATTCACTTGTCTTAAAGGATATGGTTGGTTGTAAAATGATATTAAATGTTTCATAAATTGAAAATCAGTTTTCAAATCAGGAAAATACCAATTATTTATATACCCTTAGTAAAATGAGACACTTGTTCTCAAATGATAGCCTTCTAGAGATCAACAGAATAAATGGACTGATTTTGTTTTCCAGTAATTATAACTTTATTAGGATTTGTATGTTCTTTTACTTTGGTCGTGGTACATCTCAAAGAATAGTGTTTTCTCAGAACATAGTCAAAATTACTGAAATCTGCAGATGCACATAATTGTCAAAGCCTCACATCCATGTTAAAGGTTACTCTCCGGTTCATGTAATATTCTGATGATTCTTTCAACTGACAGAGGCCAAAAGTGTGTTCAGAATGGAATGTACGGTTTAAATTGTTGGTAGCAGGAGAACTGTCAAATATCATCTTCAATTAGTGCTAGACAGATTGTTGTCAAGTATTGTATAATTACAAACCAAAGCACTGCTCAGTTACTTAAGAAAAATCCAAACAGAATTTCTAACACTTTGTAAATAACTGTTTTTTTCTTAATGGAGTAATTTGTTCCATATGACTTTGTAGTTATTAACAGGTCCTAATTTAGCCTACCAGCAATAAACCTTAGGATGTAAAAATGTTTTGTGAAAAGAACTGTTCCTTTAGAGTGTCAGTGTGTGTGTGTGTGTTACATCTTTACTGTCTTAAAACAATGGTCAGTCTGCAGAATAATCTGAAAAAATTAAATAACAAAATAATAAATCGGCTGGGGAATCCTGTGGGATTAGGAGGAAAAAAAAAGATGTCTCAGTTTGACTCTGCGGGTATCGAACGCAGGTGAGCCCAACTGAACCCAGGTTGCCATGAAACTCGACAACAAGTCCAGAATCCTTATGTTCAGGTTTCAAAACATCAGGGCAAGCATTGCATCAACATCACATGCTGTACAAGGCATAGAAAACAAAACTAGGCAATCCCAAAAAACAAAAGTAAAAATACAAAAAACATAACACTTAAAAGGATCCCTTAACATGTTGAAGCTAATCGCTAAGCCGTACGCACCGCCCACATGTGATTCATTCCAGTACTTACTATGACAAAACAAAAAAACACTCCCATCACACATTGGACTATAGGTCTTTAACTTGCATTCTCTGCTTCGTCATGTTTGAACGTTGGAAGCAGCCGGACAACATAAACACTATTAGAGAGCAAAGGTTAGATAAATTAAACAATTCGGCAATCCAAATTAATCAGACATTGCTCTCAGTATTTTAGGATTACTACATGTCAAATTAACTGAGCATGGTTCCAATTTTTTTTTTTGTGCTACTTTTGGATTGAAAGCAGATAGTAAGCACTGGACAGGCCCTTGTGAAGGATATACTCTTCATTACAGGATAGAGATAATCTGTACGAGAAGATGGAGATTATATGAATGACAGGATAGAGAAAATCTGAATGTCGGGAAAGAGAATGTGAATGACAGCATGGGGACAATTACAATGGCAGGACAGATATAATCTGAATGTCAGGACATAGACAATCTGAATGACAGAATAGAGATCACCTGAATGACATAGATCATTCCCGGGTTTAAAGAAGGGGTGTGGCAAGTCTAATTTAAACCCCAGCTGAAGGCCGGTTAGGTCGAGACCATCTCTAAACCACGTCTTTACCAGGGGAGCTAGGGTCAGGGGTCACCAGGAACCAACCGGCAACCAAAAACCTCTCTCCGATTGAATGTAAACACAAGTGGTTCCTAACCCAGAACTGTATCCCTCATCAACACACTAAAACGTCAACGGTCGCATTTGAATTCATAAACAAAACCAGGCTCAGCTGCGGGAGGATTGTGATTGACGGTGGGCGTGTGTAACCATGGTTACAGCGTGGGTGGTTTGAGGCCGTACTTCCTGGCGACCTCGGTCTGGGCGTAGGCGGCGTCACACAGGGAGTACAGGTGGGCCATCTCCATCTCAGACTTGGCCAGGTTGATGGCCTTGTTGAACATGTCTATTGCCTTGTCCAGGTTACCCCTGAGGAGGAGGAAGACCATACATACATGTTAGTTCCACATGGCTCAAATCCCTTCAGTTGAAGTCCCTTCAGTTAAAGTGAGCTCCAAGTCAGGACCAAGTATGCTCTGAGTCAGCTCCAAGTCTACTCCAAATCACTTGACTAATTTAAAAAAGTTCATGGTCTTTTTAGCATATATTTTATTTATTTATTATTTAATACTTTTATTACTCGTTACTTATTTTGATCAGGATCTCGGGAGAAAGCATTTGATTGGAGGGGCTTTAGTGTAAGCAGGAAGTGGAGGAGAGCTTTGAGACTTGTTCTGACCTTTGGACCTCGATGGTTCCCATGGTCTCATAGGCGAAGTCACACTTGTTGTCGATCTCGATGGCCTTGCTGATGAGCTCCAGGCCAAGGTCCACGTCCTGTTTCCACTGGAGCTGCAGCAACCTGAGGAGACGAGAACATAACAGTGGTTAAATGACACGTAATAACGGAAATGATATCTGTTGATAGCAATAAACTGAAAATGTGCCGTTTTGTTGAATAATAAATTAACTTTTGTCTTTGTCTAATAATAACGGCATTATTTGTCATTTTCTGCAGTAAAAAACGAAATGATTTGTCCTTTTGTAGATTAATAACTAATTCATGTGCGTGTTGTTTTGTGGCACAGTAACTGAAAGTGATCTGCTGAGTAACTGTTGGCTCGCTCACCCCTTGTGAACGTATGTCGTGGCATTGTCTGGCTCCAGGTCAATGCACTTATCATACATCTCATCTGCTTTACCAAACTGCTGCTGGTCAGTGAGGGCCTGCAGAGAACACATTTTCAATGGAAAGTAATATATAGTGTATTTTGGTCATTTCAAAAAGTGTGTGTGCAGTGCTGAGTAGAACACGGCGTGGCGGTGTTACCTGAGCATAGAGAGCGTATCCCTCGGCACACTTGGGGAAGCGCCGTATGACGTCCTCAAAGCCGTCCATGGCGGTCTGCACCTGGTAGGGGTTGTTCCCCGTGTACTGCTGCCGGTACTGAGAACACAACAACACCAACACACGCCGGTCAATCAGAGACAAGCTGCTGTTACTGCTTCAATGCAAACTGATCTGTTTCCGTTTGGTCAAGCGAACAGGAAGTCCATCAAAATCAAGCAAAGACATTTATAAGACCCTTTTATCCAAAACAGCTTTCAGTGACTTCAGATACATGTCATTAAGGAGCAGGTATCGGTGAGGGCATCCTGCTCAAGGATGGCTACAGGTTAGGCTGCGGTCATTGGGAATCGAACCCAGTAGCCTTCGGCTGGGAGCCGAACGAACATAGCTGACACAGAAGACCATGTGGGGAAATAGCATAAGGAAGCTCTCCTGTAATATTGAATACTGTTTGTATCACAGTGATTGGGAAAGTAAGTTTGAATTTATTTTGAAAAAACGCGAGGTTTTGACTTACGAGAGCGAAGCACTTCTGGGCCTGGGCCAGAGCAGAGTCTGGTCGCAGGAGGATGCACTCGTCAAAGTCTCCCACCGCCTCCTCCACCTGGTCCAGCAGGATCTTAAGCTAACGGCAAGAAGAACCACAACCACAACTATCAGAATTTTCTAACCCAAACCAATACCTCCACAACAATATATTCATAGCTTGATTAAAACGGTTGATAACTGCACCCTTACTCTTCTAAAAACCCAAGACTTGATTAAAACCAAATTAGAAATTGGAAATATGTTTTGTTGACTTTTTAAGATGTCTGAATTTTGCCTTATCATTAATCAAAAAAAGTCATACGATACGTCACCCTTTTAATATAATTGAAACGTCAAGGCAAAAAAAAACATTTATTTACACTTGTAATTCTGTTTGTGGTGTGGAAGTTCATATTCCTCCAAAAGGAGGCTATTGTGACAAACACCAATGACCCTCACCTGTCCCCTATGGTGGTAGACGTCGGCGTTGTGAGCGTCGATCTCGGCGGCCATGTTGAAGTCCTGCGTGGAGAGCATGGGCTGCTGCTGCTGCATGTACATGCTGCCGCGCTTGATCAGCGCGTTGGCCCGCAGCTACGCACGGGGAGGGGAGAATACCACATTAATCATCCCACAGCCACAGACAAACAAGAGACGTGATGACAAGGATGTTCTCTGGGTTTGTCTTAAAGTTAACCCCATGACATAACGTTTAACACATTTTTTTTTAATATATTCAATTCACACCCCAAATGCTTTCAAGCACTCTCCTCAAATGACCATAGATATCTGGAGGCAACAGGAGATATATATTTTATAAAGTTCCTTTGGAAAACATGATAATTCCGTACCCATGCCCGTGTCCTTCGACACACTGCCCTCCGTCAGTGGCCCTCTTTTTACAACTACACAGAGGGAATCCCCATCCCCTCTAGATCCCCCATGATCCTTCACTCTGCTCTAGCATCGTAAAACCGTCACCTGAGTTCAGAGGGGGTGGAGGGGAGGGTTGGAGTTACCTTGACGTTGGCATCCTGTGTGTTGATGACACGGTCAAGGTCGGGCTGGGCGGCGTTGGCGTTCCCGATCAGCAGGTAGAAGGTGGCCCTTAGGATCAGTGCCTCCGTGGTGTAGCGGCCGGCCGAGTCGATCTCCTTGGTGCATTCGCTTATTATCTTGTCGTAGTTCTCCTCCTCCATGTACTGCTTGGCCTTCAGGTAGCCAGAGCTAAGGGCAGGGAGAACAAAAATGGACAACAAATCGGTGTTGTTTCTTTTTTGCAGTAGGAGTGAAGAATGAGGAGTTCTTAGTTATATATAGTTATCCATCTAGTCATCCAGCGGTACATATCTTACCATCATGTCATGTTAGCAGAGGACTTTTAGCACTTTTATCCAAAGGGACTTGACTGAGTTGAAGTGAATTCAAAAGCATGTCATTAATTAGCAGGTAGGCAGGGGCATCTACCTCAAGGGGCCCACAGATAGACTGTGTGCATTGCGGATCGATTACTTTTCGGCTACACTATCCTGCCCCACTTTGGTTACGGGCATCGTCAGTGAACTAAGCCAACTCTGATGCCATAAGTGGCATACATTGGAACTGCTTGGCTTAATGTCAAATGCCAGTATTTTCTAATGTTGTTGAGCTTTAATAGAGTGACCGTTGTTAAAGTTTGTTAACGGAACACTCTGCTGCAATGCATCAATTTATACTCACTGCCATGGCTTTTTAATGAAGAACTGGCTTAAGAGACACACAAAAAAACAAAACTAGAGTTTGTGATTACTCCAGCTGGCAAGCCCACGCACACTGGAATTAAACCATTCCTTCAGCTCAGGGAAATATAACATCAAAACAGTACAGGTACGTGTATGAAATGAATGCCACCTTATGGCTTTCAGTAGTATCAACAGTGCACTGCAGGAGTCGGTTGACTTTCTGAGTCATAGGGTTTGTAACAGCACCTAATGTCTATTCAGCTATAAATATTAATTTTGCCCTACCTAGCTCTAGCTGACAGCTTTGAACTGAGCTTTCCCCAGATCAAAGAGTAGTGTTCTTTTTCTGGCTCAACCAGTACAATTAAATTATGGAATGGAATAATAGTAATGTAATTTACAATACTGGAATAATGATTGTGAATTTCATACTTATCTTATCTTATGTTATGATTCACAGCAGTGCAATCAAATCTATCTCAAATAAAAATGTAAATTAAAGTACTGCAAAAGTGAGTACTGAAAGAGCATTGCAACAAAACACTTAAACTAACTAAACATGATTGCAATTGCACAACAACGGCCTACAGTGACACAGCCAGAAAACTGTACACTAATGCCACTTATGCCAACCATCATTACAAACTACACAGAAACGCAAGTCAAGACGTTGTCCCCACGGCAACCGGGCCCTGCTCACTGACCTTGCCGTGACCTCTGCAGCCTCGCCCTCCTTGTCCTTGTCCTCGTCCTTCTTCTCGCCCTTCTGCAGCGGCTGAGAGATGATGTCATCCGTGAAGGAGCTGAAGTACGACTTGATGAACTGTGGCGATGGCATCAGTGGCTCGCGGTTCTGCGGAAGACAACAAAAATATATTTAAAACAAAAGCTCTGTGATGGGATAATGCCTCTCTATAGGATTTTCTCTGGTCTCCCTCTTTGATTGGTTGTCTCCTCTACGTAATTGGCTAACATTCCGCTCTCTCCCTCTGGGATTTGCCGGTTTGGCTCCCTACCTTGTACTTGTCCTTGGCCTTCTCCTTGCCCAGGGACTTGAGCACCTTGTCGGCCAGCAGCATGCTCTGCTGGTTCTGGAAGGACTCCAGGATGCACACAGCTGTCACGTCTGGACGAAAAGAACACACAAACACACCATCATCATCATCCTGTTGAGGGCTACAATCCACTCAATCCCTGGGAATTGTAGATTTCAGCGTAATTCCAGTCTGGGATCAATAAGCATTATCTTATCCTGAGTGGATTTTCAACGCTCTGCGCAGTGGTTTTTCTGTGGGTGGTGGGCCGTAGATGGATCCCAGCAGGGACCAAGTGGATCGTGTGATGGCCACAATAAGCATTTGTATTCAACATTTTGTCCCCCCCAAAAAAATCAATATGCCTGTTTGTTTAATTTGGTCTATTTCACAAGAGGGCTTGAAGACTCACCCTCCAGACACTCCTTCTTGTTGTCTAGTCTCTCCAGGGCCTTGGCGCGTCTGAACAGAGCCTTGACGTAGCGGGGGTTCATCTCCACTGCCTGGCAGCAGTCCTGCACCACCTCCGTCCACTTCATCTGAAATCATACAATCATACACGCATGGTTCATCTGAAATCATCCACGCATGTTACATCTGAAATCATACATTCATACACGCATGTTCTTTCTGAAATCATAAATGCATGTTTCATCTGAAATCATACACACATGTTTATCTGAAATCACACAAGCTTCCTCTGAATTCATGCAATCATACACGCATGTGTCATCTGATATCATACAAACATACACATGTTTCATATGAAATCATACACATATTTAATCTGAAATCTCCCACTAACACACACACCAAATAATACAAAAAAAATCTTGCTCAGTTTCTTGTTACTCTAGAGCATAGCTTAGCCATAGACCCTAGCTTACGCCTTGTGTGGGTTAATAACCCAGACCGAGAGTGAGTCTAAATAACACAAAGGTTACAATTAGCCACAGCACATGTCTAGCCTTGGCTTGCTTTTAGCCATTGATGCTTCTGCACCCATTCTGCATGTGATTACTAGGAAAATTCAATCTTCTTTCCATTTCAGGTTTTCTTATATTAGTAACTGTTTTCTGATTATTTTCATTTCTTTTCAGATGCAGAAATTAATCAAATACCATGCTTTCCACGCAATCCACAGCTTATGTTGGTAGGTTTGAGGCCAGTGTGTGAGTCTGACCTGCTGTTCGTAGGCAGCTGCTCTGTTCTGGTAGAAGGTGGACAGGTCAGTTTTCTGCTCGCTTGGGCAGAGGGAGATGGCCTCTGTGTAGCATTGGATGGCCAGGTCGTACTTCCCCGCCTTGAAGTACTTGTTGCCCTTGTTCTTGGCTCCCTGGGCCCGATCCAGGGGACTCTAGAGGAGGAGATGAACAGACTGTACTTACTCCCCTGAGATGGCAGAAAAACACATCCATGATCTGTCTAACCATAAGAATTTTTTCTGTATGAATCAGACAATAAAGTGATATTTTATCATATCTAGAAACATTTTTAGTGGACAAAAAAGATGGAGGAGAACAGGAAGCTCAGGAAACATTTGGGACAGCCAACTATAACACACTGCCAAGTTACCAAATTCATTCTTTAGACTTTGAATTCTTATCTCAAACAAGTTACAAATTACACCACTGGCACGGTTTGTTAATAAGTCAAGGTTACTTTTTTACCAATCAAAACGGCTCTTTCGCAGGTTACAAACAGTCTTTCTACAGTGAGTTAGAAAGAAAAGATTTCAGAACTACGTTTGTATGATTTGGAGGTGACAACGTTTTTCTTTACCATATTTTGTTGAAAAAGTAAATAATATGTGGAAATAAGCTAACATTGTGATAAGTCATTTGACTCTGGTTCCACTACCGCCGTGGCTGTCGAGGGTTAACATAATACTCTAAAGTCCACCGATACAAACTGTTCAATATGTATAAATAATACGAAACGTTTACAATTATTTTGTATTAGTTTAGACCATTTTAATGCATACAACAAACCGTGAGATCAGTTTCTGTGAAATGCAAAGTGCGAAGTAGTGCTAACGTCAAAGTGTAACAAGATGGTCTTGTGAATAAATGCCATAACGACACTTCAACGTGCCTACAGGTTAAGCTCCCGACCACGCCCCCTCCCCGCACACTGGACCCAATACTTTACCAAATGAGTTATCTATCAACCAGCCTTCACGTTAACTCGTTTCTATACAAACAGTGCGACCACGTTATGTTGCATCATACTGTCGGTGCGCAATATTATTTCTTTCCTGTGTTCATTCATTATGCGAGGCTCTTCAGAAAATCTAAATTTCTAATGACGCTACGTAACCTAGCCACCGAGCTCACGACTAGTTTAGCTTTTGAGCTAGCTTACGAGGCTAGCTGACCGCTGATCACCGCATGCGCGTCTGCCGCTGGCCGAGGAGTCGTCAGTCCAGCCCGGGGACGCTCCACGTCCTTGAGACGCGCGTTCACGGGAACCACGTTTTAGTCAGCGAAAAATGTAAATCGTGCACAAGCATACACAACATTAGACGACAATACGTACTGTGTCACAGTACACAGACATGCACATTTTCCCCTAAAGCAAAGCCCTTCCTTTACCATGTTCTCCAGTTCCCGGTTGGCCCGCGCTGCGCCGTCTTGGCCCTGTACGGGGCTAGCGCTGCCTTCTGGGGTCTTGCGCTCTCCATTCCCCTTCCCCTGCCGGTCCTTCTTCGACCGGCTCCGGTTCCAGAGGTAAACGGCCCCTACTCCGAGCACTATCGGGGTACCGACTAGTAGGGCCAATTGCCAGCGCGGTAGTCCGGCTGCAGACTGTGGTTCCACCGGCTTGGATGCGGCCATGATCCACCGTGACAGCTCCGTGTGTAGCGCTGCTCTTCTTCTTCTGGAGCTCTGCGAGGTCACGGCGGAGTCGCGCTGCGCTTCATGGGATACTGGCGACAACTAGCGGTCACGCCAAGCTCAGCTCTATCCTGATATATGTACATATGTAATGTATTATGATGTCAACACATTATGAATACATGCACTTTGATTGAATATGAATATATATATATATATATTCAATATGAAAAAAAAAAATATATATTCATATTCAATCAAAGTGTATACTGTATATATGTATATATAGCGTTGTCGTGAGCATTTATATGCAAGTAAACATAGATCCTTCAAACCAAGTATACTGTTAGTGTACATAAAATAACATGTTATATTTAGATCTAGATGTCGCGGTTTTCCATCTAATACAAATACATTTGATGTTTTTCTGTAAACTTATTTATCTGCAGCTGAATATTGTTTTTAAATAATGTCATGAAATAAAGATATAGTGACACGATGTCATACTGAATTTAGCCACTAGATGTCAGTCAGAAACGATTCTATCAAGAACCATGTCTGCATTCAATTTTTTACACTTATTGCTTGTTTGTTTGTTTGTTTGTTTGAGAGAGAGAGAGAGAGAGAGAGAGAGAGAGAGAGAGAGAGAGAGAGAGAGAGAGAGAGAGAGAGAGAGA
>JAOPJO010000017.1:4136965-4153365 GCA_027123675.1 Molva macrophthalma | reverse complement strand
AGAGAGAGAGAGAGAGAGAGAGAGAGAGAGAGAGAGAGAGAGAGAGAGAGAGAGAGAGAGAGAGAGAGAGAAGTGATATGAGCAGGCACATGCAGTTTAATTATTTTATATGTGGAAGTTGTGATGGTCTTTCAGGACGATACTGGAGTCAGAAGTGAATAGTTTGTCCTCTGCGCAGCCATCACTCGCAATGCTTTCATATGGCTGCTCAAACTTATCTGTTTCCAATTAATCTAAAGCTTGTCTTTATTGGGAACATTGTAATTTCCATGTTTTTAGATACATATTGTCAATAAGTTTTGAAATAATATAATCTTATGAAATGTTCAATATAATTATGTTGAATCAAGATGTTTCCATCCTATAATAGCACAACCTTTGTAAATGTAAAACAATATTTACATTGTGAGTTATGCATGAAGATGGAGCCAAGCCAGATTAATTATATGATTATAATTATATGCACAATTACTTGTTATCGTGTCATGTTAGATGTTGTATATTGTTGCCACAGTCTATAAATACGAGCAGTTTCAAGACGCTTAAATTATTTAGAGCAACTTAAAGTCTCTTAAATCCCTCAAACTAAATATTATCAAACCAGAGTGTTTAAAATTCCTTTGGAGTATTAAGACTCCAAAATTATTTTCGGGTGAAGAATAAATTCCAACCAGCCTCACCTCACCTAGCGGCCATCTTGGTTCTAAACACTTGCATGGTGGGGCAAGTTAATGCAGAATTTGGCATTCATTTTCACAGGCCCATTGTAGGCCTGTGTATTTATTTATTTATTTCCAGTTATGGCACTGTGGTTAGCACTGTTCCCTCACAGCATGCGGCCCTTGGTTGGAGCCCAGCAGGGGGGCTGCCTGTGTGTAGTTAGCTCCATTAGTGGTTAGATTGTTCTCCTCCATGTGTTTCCTCTGGTCTTTAAGACTTAATAGGACAAACTGCACAGAGAGTGCTGCTCCAGATATTTCCATACTTGATTCTGGCTGATAGGATGAAGATACAAGTTTAATATCCTGTTTGCTTGGCCGCGGCGGCTGGCCCACTGTTTCTTAAAATGTATTTTCCTCCCTACATGGGTTGGTCTTCATATCTATCATCAACACACTCTAATAAGATTAAGTATTGCATTGCGTTTGTCTCATGGAACATGCAGTCATTTGGCAGATGCGTTAATCCGAAGTGCGTACAGTGATTTAAGACCATGTCCTTGAGGAGCAGGTAGGGGCAGTTAGGGCATCTTGCTCTGGGAGGCCTACAGGTACACAGGTACACAAACGCAATACCTTTCGGCTGGGAGTCAAACCACGTATAACACTTCACTATCCAATTTTAGTTAGATTGTAAACACCCCATAATTCAGTTCTATACAGAAAGCATCATGGCATTCTAGACCAAAGCATAACCGGCCATTTAAGGATACATAGATTGCAATCATGAAATACAAACACAAAGCCTGTTACATCATGATACATAAGATGCAAAGAAAAGGGCAGTTTGTTTTACAACAACAACAGGCATGGGCAGGGGTCTTTTATTGTGAAGAGCAGCAGAGATGAATGGTTGAGTCACTGTAGTGACCCGTTTTTTCGCAGGCCCCGGGCCCCTCGATGCCACTGTAGCGACGCCTGCACATAATTATTGACAGGTTTGATGCAGTCAGTGAGTGGAAAGTATGGGAAAATAGATGCCAGCCACCACCAGGCCCATGGCGCAGTAATGGAAAGATTAAAGCCCCTCTTCCTCCTCCTCCTCCTCCCCACAGCACACCTCCTCCCACTTCGTCTGTGTGTTCTCTGTCCCATTCCATTTTTACACACCACTCGCTGAATAGATTATTGGCGGGGATTTACTTATTTGAGGACTCACATCAAAACAAACGCGCTGCAGTGTATTTTCAGCTGCACTAGGATACAGAGCGAGCAGGAGGTAGACGAGGGAGCAGAGAACTCATTCACTCAAGTTACCTACCATCATCTTACAGTGGACTACAGAGCCTCAGACTCGCTGGGTCCGATCCATAACCGAATCAGCAACACACACTCCATCCCACACACACTCACACCTCAATCCCTTGGGCGCTCTCAACAGTCCATTGTAACCATGTCTCTGAGGCTGCTGCCCGCTTTCGTCATGGACAATGACGACGACGACGACGGGAACTTCACCAACTGGATGAGCAGCTACTGGGGCCATGGGTCGGAGGGCCACACCGACAGGAAGAACAAGAGGAGCTTCAGGAAAACCTCCAGGTCCCAGACAGACCGGCGGGCGTCTCTACCCTGTGTGGTAACAGCACACTTAATAACTTTGTTATTAACTAACTAACTGACCAACTAACTGTCAAGTTTAACATCTGACCAATTAACTAACTGAATAACTAACTGACAAAATAACTGACTGACTGACTAATTAACTGAAAAAACAATTCACTCATTGACTTACTACATAAATTATTAACTCACTTACTAACTTTTCTGACTGAGTCACTATCTAAAACTAACTTACAGACTTACTTACTAAATGACTAAATAGATAACTTACTAACAACAAATTACATTTAAATTAAATCATTTAACTACTTCGTGTTTTGTATTTTTTGTTTTTTTAGTTTTATTTAAACAACATTATCTGACCATGGGATGAACATTGCAAGGACTTACCAATAAAGTTATTGGACTTAGTCCAATAACTTTATAACCCTTATAAGGATTTGGAAATGTATCTGCCTTTACGAAATTACGTTAAAATCTTTTTCAAACGTTTAAAAAACATCGGGCTTCTTTTAGTAGTTTTCCTTGTGAGCGGTTGGCCCCCTGTTGCACATCGATATGGCGTGTGGATGTGTGACCCCTGCCAAGGTCATGTAGGCCTACACATCGAACAACAAGCAAACACACATCCATACCACACAAACTACACACCATTCCTCTAACCAGACATTTGGGGTTCCTCAAAATACTTCACTACATAGCCAGCAGTTATACTGCTAGACAAGTGAGTTTAGAGTTGTTACAGTCTGTTTAAAGAGATATTTAACCCATGGTTTTAAAACCACCCAACAGACATGTTGTTTAGTCTTGTTGGTGAAAAAAAAAGATCTTATGGAAGTCAACTTGCTCACTGTAAAACTATCATTGAGGAAAGGATTAATTTAACAAAGATCAGGATCTTTATTTATGATTAGATAGATAAAATATGGTTTAAAAATCCCTCTTCTTTGTAATAGTTGATGCATGCCAGTTAAGCGTAACCCTGGTCTATCCTGACACGCTTTCCCCAGTTCACACTTCCCTGATCATCAATAGAAATATTGTTTCGCATGCGCTATTATGGATCAACTTTACTATACTAATCAACAACATAATAGTGTGGCGCCCCCTTGTGGAGGCTCCCGGAAGACAGAGGAATTCCAAAAGTCTGTCAATATTTTTAGATTAACGTTTGCCATGGACAACATATTCAGTCATCCAGTTAGTAAAGTCCAC
Organism: Molva macrophthalma; assembly: GCA_027123675.1. NCBI lineage: Eukaryota > Metazoa > Chordata > Actinopteri > Gadiformes > Lotidae > Molva > Molva macrophthalma. The sequence continues at coordinate 4,149,868 of JAOPJO010000017.1, read as the reverse complement.
TGGCTATACTGGAAACTGCCACTTGTGATGTCACTAACGGGTCATTTTTAAATGACTTGGAATGTTCTTCTCTCTTCCTCAAACCCCTCCACTTGTCTCCTCCTGGCTACAGCAAACATTTCCCTGTGGCCAACTCTGGCATCGACGCCCAGTCACCAAGTTTAAGCCTGTGAACTAGAATAGACAGACTAACACACTAATACTTCTTCTTCTTCTTCTTCTTCTTCTTCTTCTTCTTCTTCTTCTTCTCAGTCTCAGCTTGATGCCATGAGGCTCTCTAAGCTCCACGCGGGTGCCTTAGGGGCCTCAGCCTCCGTCCACACCAGCCGACCGGGGGAGGAGAACCGCGACGGGGCCCCACGGCCCCATACCAGAGCCCGGCGCTCCTCATCCGACGAAAACAGCCGCGCCCATGTCGTCATCCCTGAGAGCCGCATCCCCACCATCCCGGAGCTCACGGAGTCCTTCGAGAAGAGACTCTGGCTGGGGAAGAAGACCAACGTCTCCATGGTGAGGATTAGGGAGAGGAACCGGCTGATGTTCCCTCACACTGCAGGAAAACTGAAGTTTAACAAATTGTATGAATTTGATGTCAGTAATTACTACGGAGCACTTTTCTCCCAGCTGAAAGGTTCTGGGTTCAATCCCCAATGTCCACAGTCTACCTGTAGGCATCCTGAGCAAGACCCTGTTGGATAAAAGCCTCAGCTAAATGACTACATTTGACATATTCAGTCATGTCATATGAATGCTTGAAGGGGTTAATATATACAGCAAGCTCACAGCAGTTTAGTTTCAGGGGTGTGAGAATGGATTCTGTCACCGATTAATTCTACTGTAGGTCAATCAATCCTGTCTAGCCCTCGTATGAGGACAGCTTCATAGTTGACCCAAAAACAAAATAATCCTAATGAATTCATTGTATGGATCTCACTGTAGAAATGTTTTTGGTTTTCATTCTGTTGTGTCTTTAGGTAGAGATGGACACGCTCCGGTGGTGCTGTTATATATTCTAAACATTATGTTTGGTATGACAACGTGAATTGCTGTTTGTGCGTTTTACAGAACGAGATGGATAGCCTGTGTCTGATTTGTCCGGAGGAGCTTCCTAGCAGCAGAGCTGGGGTACTGGAGGCCCACTGCACTCATCACTTCCACAGGGAGGTAAAACGTCTCCAACTACTCCAACACATGCTTCTCCTCCCCCAAACCTCTACCCTGCTCTGCTTCACTCAAATACACTGGTTCAACCGCCACCATCTGGCCCCCCGAGGATTTTTTCGCTTCTAAAAACCCATTATGAAACACACCCATTCCCAGGCAAGTTGAGATATTATCTCAACCTGCAAGCTAGTCTCTCTCAAAATGGTGGAGGCCGTGGAGACGGGCCGTTCCAGTCTGTTTGCTTTTATCCATGATAGATCTTGTGCATGACAATCGTGGCATCACACGTCTCTGGAACTGCATGATGTCGCCGGTCGGAAAGCATGATGTCGCTGAGAGCATGGCGTCGCTGTTCTGAAATCGTAATGTCGTTGTTCTGAAATCCTAATGTCACTGGTCTGAAAGCGTAACGTCGCTGGTTCTGAAAGCATGATGTCACTGATTTCAAAGCATGGTCCGGTTTTGAAGAAGGTCAGAGGTCAGACTAATGGCACTAACGTGTCGTGCTGTTGTTGCGTGTGGAAGGCATCGCGCAGGCTAGAGCACGGGCGCCCCCGCAGCAGCAGCAGCGCAGCGGCAGAACGCGACGCCTGGAGAAGCGCAAAGGACGAGTGCCGGAGGTCGTCCAAGGAGACGGACTGTCTCATGCCACATCGGCAGTTCTCACTGCGACGACACCGCTGACCAAGCACGCCGATGACATCACACATCGATGACGTCAGACAGCACTAGAGGTCGCTAGAATGTGACAGCGCAGTGGAAGAAATATTTGGCCAGTGCCCAAATATGGAGATTCCTTTGGAACTTGTCGAGTTATTGGAAACTGCCACACCTGGACAGAACCAACCAGCCCATTTTTTGCCACAGTAAATGTGACTAAGGAAATGACCATAGAACTATAGAAATTCTCTAAATGACAACAAGAGTACAACAAATAAAATGGTGAAATAGAATATTGTGACATCTCTGGTTTAAATTTGGGTTTTTATTTGTTCAATTTGTTTTATTAGCAATATATATATATATATAATAATAGCTAGTAGGAAATGTATATGCTACCGTGATGTTCCAATATTACTCAATATATGCCAATAAATACAGTGGGATGTCGTACTTTGTTTGAGTTGCATTTAGTCTCTGTATGTTGTTGTTTTCTTTGCTCAGTCTCAGCATTCAAACCTATACGATAATAATACAATATATTTTGGTTTTGAGTGTTCTGTGTATCATTTAAATAAACCAACCAGCTAATAAAGGGAAATGAAAACATTTGGTCTGATAGACTAATTATTCTGTAGAGGAATCAATTCAGACATTTTTCAATAAAAAATGAAACTTTACGAATCATTGTATGAATCACATTTTTCTTTCTTTTGGATCCAAATTTCCTTTGGGAGATGAATTAATGTATAACTGGAATGGCAAGTGAACTTAACATTCTATTCCCAATGCTTGTGGTTTGCTGTTTGGACTTAGCAGTGTTCAAGCAGCGTTCTACTTTAGCAAGTAGAACGCCACCTTTAGGGCCCAGTAAAAATACAGACTGAATTCACTGTTTTTATGTTTGCTGTTGTTGTTTTTCTCTCCTCAAGTTGAACAAGTGAAGCACTGAGTTAATGAGTGAGTGGCTAGGTGGGGGAGTGAATAAGGGAGTGAGTGAATCAGGGTCTTAGAGAGAGAGAGGAAATAAGGGTGTGAGAGAGAGTGTCACGAATTCTATCAGCTCATAACATTTTTCAGTATTTGGTTTCTGTTTTCATGCCAGTTCACTAATTCCCCTGTCATTTCAGTCTCCCTCCTACCTGGCCATCAATCAATGCTCGTCACCTGCAGTTAATTTTCCCCAATCAGTCCTTGGTGTATCCATCCACGGACACTTACTCCCTGCCAGATTGTCTAGTGACTACTCCTAGCTATCCCGCACTCATATTCCATACTGACCTTATTTGCCTGTGTATGATCCTGTTTGCCTGTTTCCTGGATTTTCCTTACCTGCCTGCCCCTTCTTTTGGATTTGGTTGCCTGTTGGACTGATTACACTGTATTTTGACCCTTGTCTGTTTTTGACCAAGTAAACCTGAACATCATTGAAATTTGCCTGTCTCTGAGTCGTGCTTTTGGGTTCACATCTGCCAGCCTCTTCAGTAGAGCGTGACAGAGAAGGTGAATATGGTAGTGATTGAGTGATTAACATAGTGAGTTAGAGTGAATAAAGGAGGGAGTGAATAATGGAGTGAGAGTGGGTAAACAAGGGAGTGAGAGAGTGAATAAGGGCGGTCTTAGGAATCAAACCCCTCATATTGGCAGAGTTAATGCCATGCTCTCCCAGTTGAACTATACACAGGACCATCTGAGATTCACCGTTTATAACTAACAAATAACAAACTAATAACTAATAAATAACCATTCCTTAAGTATGTGTCATAATCCCAATGTTTATTTTATCATAGTTGGAATAAAACATTTGTGTCAGTGGTTTGCATAAAACGTTTTACTTATTTCCACCCTTCCCCAATGTATGGGTTGTGAATCCTGAGCTGCCAAATACATAGGGAAATCATTCATTTCAAGTATCACATTAATGTTATGGATACATTTAGACATAAAGACAGAGACTGACAAAATGCAACCAAAAACCAGTTTACAAACAATATGTTGTAATTATCCCCATTCAACTTTTAATGGTTTAGCCCTTATGCGTATGGTCTATCTTTAATTAATTAAACAACAATCAGCGAAATAATCTCGGAGTGGTATGCCCACTATGCGTGTTTATCTTGGTTACGGCCTACGTGCTCAGACGCGCGTCTTTCTCTCTCGACATCAATTTGAGTGGAGTGGAAAGTAGCGGTTTAAAGTCTCGCCGGGGTGGGACCTATGGGCGGGTCCTATGGGTGGGACTTTGGGGTTTTGGCAGGCGGGGTACAGATGCACACGTGGAACCCTGCTCGCGCAAGAGTGAAAAGGCTCTAAACCAATGAAGGAAAAAATAGAAGCGGGTTTAGAATAATCAGCCAATGGGAGCACTGGGAGTTTTTTTTTTAACAAACCTCAAACAGTTCACGGTATTCAGGGGGAAATTATCGTCAAACAGCTTTGATTTAGAGGATGTGCTGAGTGTACCCAATCTCGATGGAATAATTGATGTTCAGCAGCCGTTTTAAACTTCAGCACCAAAGGATGTATAATCTGCGAGGGAAATAAACTATTGGTGGATAGTAAAATGCAAACCATTGGGTCTTTTTTCTCTCTCAGTGCCTTCCACTTGTAGGAACTTTTCGTTTCCACAAACAAACCTTTTTGGGTGAGTCTATTTTAATACCTTTGTAACCACTATAAAACGCGTGCGAGTTGTTAGGACGTGCCACGTAATGAGAAGGCTTTGATTCTAGATCAGATAAACATGCGTTTCTGACGGTTTCTCAGTATCCGAGAAACTCGAATTAAACGACCGTATAAGGTAGCCTTGTATTATCTTTTTCTACAATCGCATTGGTCCTTTTTTCCTTTACATATCCAAGAATAACACATTAAAAATATATTGATGATGTGATCGCCAGATGTGGAGAGACGCGTTCATTCGTCTTTCTGTGAAACTCGCTGTTGTCAAGGCCAATAAACCACCTTGGTGTCAAACAAAATGATAGGTTAAGTATTTACTATAAACATACAGACTGTAATTATACTCACACACCCACACGCACCTAAGTGTGTATTGGCCCATGGTGTGCAATTACGGGATTATTTACAGTGTGACGGATTCGTTAGGATAGCCTGTCTTTGTTTTTAAAGAAAGATCTACATCTTATGTGCATTTCAGCACCATTTTAGGTAATTGAGGGGCCAAATAGAATGGGCCACAGAGTGTACACATACCAACTGTTGGTAAGGAAATCTGGCAGGGCTCTTATCTTGAAGGGCCACTTTAGGTGACACGAGGAGGGGATTGCCATGGCGACCGAAGTGTTGGTCCCCTAATTAGAGTGTTCCTCGAACCCGGAGCTATTTTTAACACAAAAACAAACAATTGTTTTGTATATTGTATTGTGTATTATGAGTGCTTGTTCAAAAACAATTATTTTTCTACAAGGTACTGTTCTATCAAAAACTATGTAAAATATTTGAGAGATAGTGAGAGACAAGCAGGCAGGAAGGCAGAAGGACAAGACAGACGGACAGACAATTCCCATTCAGAAAAAACATGATTTTTAGATCAGGCCTGTGTGAGTCTGGTTAAGATATAATGGCTTAAACTATGCAATTCTAAATTATTTTAAGTGTTGTCTATAAACCCACCTTGTTATAGATGAAAACCTCCTTCACTTTGTGTATCTTACTATTTTTATTTTGTCTAGAATCGTCCTTTTCTACATAAAACACATCTTTTAAATAATATTTACTTGAGTTTATATTTAGAACCAGTTCATCTTATTGGCCAACAGGTGTTGTGTTCCTGGTCTGACCACACCCCCTGAGGCCTCCTGGTCTTTCTAGGCCCTCTCATTCATTGTTATGTCTTATTGGTCCTAAACTCTCCCTTTCTCTGGTTTTTACTACCAAGGAAATCTATTATAAAACACTTTGCCCTCGCAATAAGACCCTACAGACTATTAAAGTTCATACAAAAGCAAGTTTCTACTAAATGTTTTTATTAACACTAAATATTAACATTATGACCCTCGCTATTATCTGCTGTAAAATATATATATATATGATGTTAAATTTGTATCTTTTTCTCTCACATTGCAGCAGGCCATAACGTTACTATTCCCTTCATTGACATTCCATCTACATAAAGGATGACAAAGTGGGCTAAGAAAATTCCTGATGACTTTCACTCTTCCCTTCCTCGTTCAGGGTTATCCCAAGGCATCATGGGAAGCTTCAAGGGCCACGCGCTTCCTGGGAGCTTCTTCCTGATCGGTGGGCTATGGTGGACGGGGAAGTACTCCTTCTGGTACGCCACGCGCCGTAACAAGTGCCTGGGCTCTACCCGCCTGGCCAGCAGGGCGTCCCAGCGCCGTCTGGAGATCATCGAGAGCTCACTCATGCTCTTCTTCTCTGTGGTCGGTAGGTAGAATGTCTGCACCAAGAGTTATCCAGCTGGTAATGCTACATGTTAATTTTCTTTAAAAATTCGACCTCTTCTATGATGGGATGTGTGTGCACGTTAGTGTGCACGTTAATGTATGTGTAGCCTACTTATCTGTTCCTGAAGAACATTGGGGTTGCCCGATATGGAAACGGGGTCATGGGAGATGGCTGGTTTATTAGCTATAGATATTTCATGGTCGATTTTTGAGAAAAAATAACAAGATTTGATCATTTGGTTGAAAAGGTCTGCATAAACAAATGAACAGACACAAGTTTTGTATCCATGAGGAAACTACTACTAACTACCTAATGTGCCATGCTTATACAACCCTGGGGGTTTTACACTACAGGCAAACAATTTGTGTGGAAGCAGATGCACAAAGATATAAGAAGTTGGGGTCGCAAGAATTTCCAGACGGAGCCACACCACTGGCCAAAAATGGTTTGGAACCGTTGCACTACAGAAATATTCTCGCCGTTTAGCATTAGCAGACCCGACTGGTTCGTTCCTAGTACCCATTTAAAGGGCCATATATTAGCAGATATGTAGAAGCCGGAATGTGTCATGCGACGCCATCGACCAATGAGAACACAGAACGACTGAAAACATAACGTTTTCTTCCCTGATTTCCTCAGGGATGTTGGCGGAGCAGTTTGCGGCCGGTGGCCCGCGGCTCCGGCTTTACGACACGTCGGAAAACCAATGGAATGACCTGATGAACTGGCAGCACGCCACCATGTACCTGTTCTTCTCGCTGGCCGGCGCCATCTCGCTGGTCGTTCACGCCACGGACACCGCGCCCCTCGCCCTTGACCGGCTGGCCTTGGCCCTCGCCTTCTTTATCGAAGGTATGGGTCGCCATGCTGGAGTTGGTCACATGTTCTACTTCTGTCCATATCAAGTACTTGTACAGGTGCAATGGGGGAGGTTAGTGTAATGAACTGACAGGTGTCCTCCGGGGAAAATCTCACTCCCAATGCCTTAAGAACCAACAACACTTGTCTTCTAATCCTGGGGGTTGCCAATTCGAGCCCCCTGCTGCTTAGAGGAGTGGCGTCAAATATTCTGCATTCAATTAGCATCGTTAGGCTTAGTGACTTAACCTTTTACTTTATAGTAATGGATCTGCTCTTCAAAACCATGTCCAGGCTTCCTGTTCCTGTACCACCTGCATGGCAGGAGCATGCTGGACATCCACGTGCACCAGATGCTGCTGTACGGCGTGTTTGGCCAGGCGCTGGTGGTCTTCCTGGAGGTGTTCCACCGAGGGAACATTACCCTCGAGCTGCTCAGGTCTGCCCTCTGTCTGCTCCAGGGCTCCTGGTTCTGGCAGGTAAACCAGGCCTCTGTGTGGCGATGACCTCCTCAAGTAGTCTACCATCAATTGATAAACATGATCGGCAGCACAGATGAAGCAGGCCGTCCGTCGCCCCGAAGTGTAGTTTTATTTTTTGGTCCTACGGCAACGGCCTCTGTGGGCTACACTTGTGACATAGACCCCCGCCTTAGCTAAGGCGACTATTCAACGCAGAAGTATAATTGGGCCTTAAAATAGATAATGAGGCTGTGTTTATGTATGTTTTTATTTATTTATGTGTGTCTCTCCTCTTGGATCACAGATTGGCTATGTGCTGTACCCACCCAGGGGTGCCGAGTGGAACCTGACAGATCATAATAACGTGATGTTCGTAACCATGTGCTTCTGCTGGCACCTGGCGGCCAGTATCCTCACTGTGGGCGCGCTCTACTGCGCCATCAGCTGGTGAGAAGCTGCACTGCATTGAAATCCACCAAATCCACCACTCCAACTTCAATGGCACAGCCCTTTTGGGTGATAATTCCCATGAAGCCTTCTCTTCACTCAGATCCTTACTCTGAACTTGACCACTCCATGCCAAAAGCTTAACTAATACCATAGACCTATCCATCCCTTACTTGTTATTTATTGTAGTTTGTTGTGGTTTTTAAGAGTATATTGTGTAGTTTAATATAATGTATTGCATTTTTTATTCTTTGGGTAATAGTATTTTGTCTCAGGTATTTTTGTGTTTGCGTTGTGTTTACTTGGCAGTGCGGTGCGCTCCAGGTTGAAGAGGACTCCTCCGGTGGAGATGGGACTCCTCAAGCACAGAGACGGAGAGCTGGAGTCGGACGACGAGGCCGTTTGAAGCCCCTTACCTCCAGGGACCCTCCACTCGACATCACTACCACAGGCACCTAAGCCCCAGCACAGGACCTAGAGATGATAAAGGACAGGGAAGAAATGTTGTCACTCCGCATCGCTTTCCTGAAATATATCTCTACCTCTGCCTAGTAATAATACTAATAAGTAATTATACATATTCAATAATATTTATTAAATTGTTGACTAGCGCCAATTGTATATCATATATTTCCATGTATATTGTTTGGTTTTTAAGAGACAACAAAACACTCGTGGCTTTCATTTTGTGAATCTGCTCGTTTTCCACGGTCATCTTGCCATGCCTGTTGAGTGTGATCTTGCCCTAAATATTTTACATTGTTTACTTCATTTATATATTTACACTGCATTTATTTATATCCCCACATTTATATCCACACATCCAGAACTTGAAACCAGTGTTATGAATAATGTCAAATTGAGTATTTCCATTCTGTTCTTATTTTTGACTATGCATCTAGATGTTTGATAAACAAATGGTCAAGTCCTATTGGAAGCCAAGTAGCAGCTCTACAGATCTATTTGTGTTTTTATTGTATTTTGATACGGTCAAGAGAGCCTAATCCTGTTGCTATTGTTATTATGCGTCACGATACATTTTTTTCAAATAAAGTTTTTAATCATCTCCTTAATTGCGTCCACATAATATAGTCTTATGAAGTTGATATTTATATCACCTCCGCATTGAAGTTAATTGTTTTTAAATCAGGGCAAACAGGTGTCACTTTCAGCTGTGTAACTACCTGTGCAGGTAGGCTGCCCTACAGGTCTCCGATCTTTCATTAGAAGCAGACCAAGTGACGTGGTTTGCTGCCCGGCCCACATATCGGCAAGAAAATCCCTGTGGAACAGGAAAGAAAACAATAATACACAGAGAAGTGAGAGCTGTGTGTGAATTGGTCTTAGATTATGGACAAATTAAAGTCGGTGTTGAGTGGCGAGGAAGGGCGCACTCAAGACAGAACTATTTTACAGGTAAACGCGACTTTTTTTGGCCGAGTTGCCCCTGACTAACTTAATTTGAAGTTTATATTGATATACCGGTATGTACAATCTGAACTTGGTGTTTAGGCTGCCAACGAAGCGTCGACACTCGGTTGGGGCACACGCGTGAAGGGGTTCATCGGCTGTTTCGTGATTGGCTGTGTGTGCACATTATTGGTAAGATTTAGCCGGAATATTACCTCCTGATATGTTTTGTCATAAGCCTAGCTTGTAAATGCCATGCAACAGGCTTGGCGCTACCAGTTTGACTGGCTTAATGGAATGTTGCAAATGTGGTGCAATAACTTTCTTGTCCGTTAGTAAGCGTAAACAAACCCTGTATACAACAGTTACCAATAAGACTGCAATATAATAAAACATACAATACAATCTACAATACCAGGATACAATCTGTTTTTATACAAACTGATACGACCCAAAGGTTCAAAATATACATAAACATACATAAATTCCCGAATTTCCTGTCTGGGATTAATTAAGTAGGCTACATTTAATCGTAAACCTATAACTGTTTATTTTGCAGGGTGTGTGTGTGCTCTTCATCCCGAAGATTGGAATAATTCTTTTTATTGTGTTTTATACATTTGGAAACGTATGTTCGCTGTGCAGGTAAGTCCGCCAAAACCAGGAACATAACCTATAGCCAAGTATATATTTTTACCTATACATTACATTACACTACCTATATAACAACGATATCAATAGCTGTTGTTATCGTGTTGTGTTTTCACAGCACAATGTTTTTAATGGGACCCGTGAAGCAACTGAAAAGAATGTGCGACAAGACGAGAGCTCTGGCCACCACCCTCATGCTGGTAAGTGTCTCATAGCATCACTATCAGTTTCACAGTGCCTGACAGGAAATTTAGTCTTTTCTGTTTTTGCATTGTATGTCATGCCAAACTGAAATTTGACACATTTTCATAAATTATTTTTTACCACCCTATAAAAACTGAATTGTCTAATGGTTAGGTGGCTCCTTGATGGTCCTGATAAATATATTGATTAATACATTGATTAAGTTATATTTTAATGATTAACATATTGCTTCAGACATGTCTGGTGTTGACCCTCTGCGCTGCCTTCTGGGTAAGTCGGAATATTAAGATGATTTTTAAGGTTAATTAAATTAAACATTGATTGAAACCAAGTTTAGGTTTTTTTCCTATGGCAGGGCTAAAATATATATCTTTTTTTTTCTTACAGTGGAAGAATTTCGGTCTCGCTCTGCTATTTTGCATCTTGCAACTTTTGGCGTTTGCCTGGTAAACTAACTTATGAGATAATGGACTATGAGTAGCATTGTTTTTTAATATAAAACATCTTATTGCTTATTTTCCCTCCAATTCTTAGGTATGGATTGTCTTACATCCCATTCATCAGGTTTGTGATCTTTTTACAACTTATATTTAACATTGTACACTGTCCTAATTAACATCATGTACTGTAATGGTTGCAACAGCCATATTTTACAAATATCAAGAGAATTTATATCAAGATGAAAGACATATCAGCCTTCACAATTCTGACCTTTGACCCCCAGGGATGCTATACTGAAGGTGGTGTCCATGTGCATCAAATGAAACCGCTGTGGAGATGCCGGTCTTTTAAATGTTAATTATGGGATGTTCACGTGATTCAGCTCAGTGAGTCGGCTTACTCTGTTAGGAAGCCATTTCACTTATGCTTTTGTCAGTGATGCAATTTATGTAAATATTTACGCTTTGCATTTGCTGCACTGGAGAGTTAAGATTACTCTCACATTAGTTTTAGTAGCAAGCCTGGTACTGTGGTTATGAATAAATATGGTTCTACTTGTTTCAACAAAATGTAAACGGGAGTATCATTACAATGAAAGGCAGGGATGAATGGGGCTTTCTTTCTTATTCCCATATTATAATGTATGTATGTATGTATGTATGTATGTATGTATGTTTTTAAATTTGTGTATTAAAATCATATTTGTTTTATGCATCTTCTCCCTAAATTTCTATGTAAATATTTTATTTTTTTCTCTTAGCCTACGTCTTTAAATCTGAGTAAAATCTTTAATCTTTTATAAAATGTATTTTACCAATCCAAATGGGAAATATGGTGTCACAGCAGAAATAACTGGACAATAATAATAATTACAAAGTTCAAAGTAAAGAAAACTACAAAGAATAAACATTACCTTTCTAGAGCCTTATCTTCTCAACTAGTAGAAAAGCATTGAAATGACACCTGCCAGTATTGGCCTTTCTTGGTCACATGACGTGACCAGGAAGTGCCAAGCATAAACAGTTTGGTTGGCGCGGATTCGCGAGAGACTAGCCTGTACTTCTTAAACTGAGCTTGCTTAACTTTAGAAATGTCAAGCTTTGCTCTCAAAACAAAAAACAGAGTTCCAGCCAAACGGAAGACTATTGTGGCCCAAAGTGACTTGCAAAAGTGGGGGTTACACGGTTTGTGGCAACATTATAGTGGTTGATTTGGTGGTGTAAGAATCTCAAAGCTGCTTAACACTTTATCATCAATATTGCCAATAAAAGCCGTCTTATTGGAATATAATTGAAAGATGTATTATGCATAATAATTTTGAAGGGGTTTGTTTTCTCGGAGCTTAACGATAGATCGAGGTTCATGCTAAGCACTTCAATCAGTTTACTTAGTAAGGATACTCTCGTATCAATTGACATGATTAGAATGACAGGTATCCCCATAATTACCATGTCCTGAGATCTGAAAGATGCGCTTCTCTGCTTCCAGTTTCCCAGAAATTAGTGTTGTTTTATTTCAGGGATTCAGCTGAGGTCCTACCAGCTGGACGGGGTGCAATGGCTGACCCAGTGCCTCCAGAACCAGGAGGGATGTATCCTAGGAGATGAGATGGGCTTAGGGAAAACCTGCCAGGTCTGTGTGTATATACAGTGGTGTGAAAAAGTGTTTGCCCCTTCCTGATTTCTTATTTTTTTGCATGTTTGTCACACATAAATGTTTCAGATCATCAAACAAATTTAAATATAAGACAAAGATAACACAAGTAAACACAAAATGCAGTTTTTAAATGAAGGTTTTTATTATTAAGGGGGAAAAAAATCCAAACCTACATGGCCCTGTGTGAAAAAGTGTTTGCCCCCCCTGTTAACACATAACTTAACTGTGGTTTATCACACCTGAGCCACACCCAGGCCTGATTACTGCCACACCAAAAGATCCTCAAAAGCTAGACATCATGCCGAGCTCCAAAGAAATTCGGGAACAAATGAGAAAGAAAGTAATTGAGATCTATCAGTCTGGAAAAGGTTATAAAGCCATTTCTAAAGCTTTAGGACTCCAGCAAACCACAGTGAGAGCCATTATCCACAAATGGCAAAAATATGGAACAGTGGTGAACCTTCCCAGGAGTGGCCGGCCGACCAAAATTACCCCAAGAGCGCAGCGACGACTCATCCAA
>JAOPJO010000017.1:4115981-4136865 GCA_027123675.1 Molva macrophthalma | reverse complement strand
GAAAACCACTGCTGAGCAAAAAGAACATTAAGGCTCGTCTCATTTTTGCCAGAAAACATCTTGATGATCCTCAAGACCTTTGGGAAAATACTCTGTGTACTGACGAGACAAAGGTTGAACTTTCTGGAAGGTGTGTTCTGCAAAGTTAAGTGGGCCAAAATTCCTCCACAGCGCTGTAAAAGACTCCTTGCAAGTTATCGCAAACGCTTTTTTCGCAAATTGCAGTTGTTGCTGCTAAGGGTGGCTCAACCAGTTATTAGGTTTAGGGGGCAATCACTTTTTCACACAGGGCCATGTAGGTTCAGATTTTGTTTTCCCTTAATAATAAAAACCTTCATTTAAAAACTGCGTTTTGTGTTTACTTGTGTTATCTTTGACTAATATTTAAATCTGTTTGATGATCTGAAACATTTAAGTGTGAGAAACATGCAAAAAAATAAGAAATCAGGAAGGGGGCAAACACTTTTTCACACCACTGTAGATATAAAAACACATTTATTCACTTCTTATGTCGATGGCTGCAATTCAATTAGATTATAGTTTACATTTCGAACATCCTTTTATATGATTGCTTTGATAATTATAATTACTTTAAAGAGATGAGATGGGCTTAGGAAAAGCCTGCCAGATCTAAATATAAAATGTGTTGACAGAATTAAATTGAAAGATTATAGATTATATAAAGATTCTATTATTAATTGCTTCTTTTATTAATAAAATCATTTTCTTAAATGTTTGCACCTTTTAAACCCAGCTTTTGATGTTCCATTAGACTATTTCTCTGCTGGTGTACATGAAAGGATGTCTTGGTGTCAAGGGCCCCTTTTTGGTCCTCAGTCCGCTTTCTGTTTTGGAGAACTGGAGAACTGAACTAGAAAGGTAAAGTGCTCATCCCCTCATCACACTTCATTGTCCTTAAGAGGTATCTCTGTGCTTGTGCATTTTAAACGCCTGGGGTGTTGTGGCTGCAGTTTCGCTCCTTCTCTCACCGTGCTATGCTACAAAGGAGACAAAGAGAAACGGGCAGAGTTAAAGAAAGACACAGAACACATGCCGTTCAACGTTCTGCTCACAACGTATGAGGTGAGAGTAAATGGATGTATACAATATATATAATGTTATAACAATGCTACCTCTCCTACCTCCATACAACTTTTGTTTTTGTTCCCAGATATGTCTGAAAGACTTTTCATTCTTAAAAAGGTTAGTTGAAAACATTGTCACAAACATATTGTTAATAGGGCCCTGGTGGTAGGAGCACCTTTTATGTCGTAAACAAATGAGGAAAAACACAAACATGTAGGACTCCTCTTTGATCTGACAAATGAAGGCCAAACCAAGCATTATTCTAGTTAGTTTAGTGTTGGCTAATTATCTCATCTCTTTGTCTTTAGTTGGAAATGGAAGGTTCTGGTAGTGGACGAGGCTCACCGACTGAAGAACCAGGATTCCTTGCTCCACCAAATCCTGAGTGAGGTACCACAGCACCTCCTCTTCATCATCATCCTCCTCCTCTTCATCCACCTCCTCCTCATCATTATTCTACTCTTCATCCTCCTCCCTCATCATCCTCCTCCTCCTCTTCATCCTCCTCATTATTATCCTCCTCTTCATCATCCTCCTACTCCTCCTCCGCATCATCTTCCCATCTTTGTTGTTCTGTTTGTTGTCCTAGTTCTCGGTGGGTTTCCGGGTTCTGCTCACTGGGACTCCGATCCAGAACAACCTCCAGGAGGTCTACTCCCTGATGAGCTTCATCCAGCCCAGCCTGTTCTCCGCCGACCAGGCCAAGGACTTTGTCCAGTACTATGCCAACCTCCAGAAGCGACCCGCTCTGGGTAGGATCAATAGAACCACCATAACTGTCCCTGATACATATATACATTTATTAAACTGAAAAACTATTACTAACTATTTATTTAAGAAAATAATACATTTTTAATAGCAACTTATAAATAGTTCCCAAGAAAATAAATCGATTCTGTAACAAGATATACTGTAGTAGCTGTAATCGAATACTTCCTGTGCGTAGTTACTAATCTACTTCCTGTGTAAAGTTACTGTAACCTGCTTCCTGTGTGTAGTTACTGTCATCTCCCCCGAATTTCCCATCTGGAATGATTAAAGTACATTTTATCGTATCTTGAGTTAGTGCAACATAAATCTTCCTGTGGGTACTAGTAAAGATAATCTGCCACTCCTGTTTTTGGTAACATACTACTTCCTGTGTGTACTAGTAATGGAAATCGATCACTTCCTGTATGTAGTAACATACTACTTTCACTGAGTACTAGTAACGGTAGTGTACCACATCCTGTCTGTACTAACATACTACTTTCTGTGTGAACTACTAACGGTAATGTACCACTTCCTGTGTGTAGTAACATACTACTTCCTTTGTGTGTAGCTGCAGAGCTACAGAGTGTGCTGGAGCCATTTCTGCTCCGCCGGGTGAAGGCGGAGGTGGCGGCCGACCTGCCCAGGAAGATGGAGCTGCTGGTGTACCACGGCATGTCAGCCCTGCAGAAGAAATACTACAAGGCCATCCTGACCAAGGACCTGGGTGAGAGAGAAACCTGGAAAACATACCTGGAAAACACACCCAGAAAATACACCTGAAAAATTCACCTGTAAACATACCTGGAAAATATACCCGTATAAGATACATGTAAACCTACCTGGAAAATATATTTGTATGAAATACCTTTGGAACATACCTGTAAAACATACATGTAAAATATACCTGTAAAGTCATTGTCATTTTAGAGACACTGTTATCCCCAAAAATACATAGATTTGATTGAACACAACAAGCACACAGCATGGAGCAAAGGCTGTATTACCTAATTGAGGTGTCTCGATGATGGCTCTATTCCCAATCCAGATGCCTTTGGAAATGAGCAAGGCAACAAGACGAGGCTGATGAACATCCTGATGCAGCTGAGGAAGTGCGTGGACCACCCCTACCTGTTCGACGGTGAGTCAGAGGTCTCGGGACGATGTAATGCACGGGGCCGTCGCCTTGGTTACCACCCCACGAGTGACACACACGTTTGTTTCCTATGCGTTGTCTCAGGGGTGGAGCCGGAGCCGTTTATCATGGGCGAGCACCTGATTGAAGCCAGCGGGAAGATGTGTCTTCTCGACAGCTTACTGTCCTTCCTCCATAAAGGGTCAGTAGTCGCAATACTGCCGGTCGCCACCAGGGGCGGTGTAGATACCAGCCGCTCGGTACAAGATTCATACAGTAAACTGTCAAGATGGACGTGTGTTTGTGTGTATAAATATATAAGAATGTGTGTGTATATCTATGTATCTCTATCATAGATATAGATATATGTATATCTTTACTTGTTCCTACCTGGCTTCCAATAGCCATAACCTAAAATAAACAGTATAATATACATCTCATCTTATATACCAAACCATTACCTAAATGTAGGCATCTCTAAGCTAATCTTATACTCAAACCTAAACTACAAATGTATAGCTATTAAAAGTTAAACATACTTGATGGTGTGAAACTCTTTAGTTAGGGCAGATATTCCTGGCCACCAGATTACTCCACCATCCCTTTTATAAATGGAGTGTATTTTATTGGAAATAAAGAATTAGATAGAGAATTAATCTGATTGGTTAGTCCTCTAGTCAAGTTGATCTGATTGGTAATTCCACTGCTCACATTGTCACAAGGGGCCATCGAGTTCTGCTGTTCTCCCAGATGACCAGGATGCTGGATATTCTGCAGGACTACATGGAATACAGAGGTAGGCTACTGGTACAACCACTGGAACAACCACTGGTACAGTCAGTAGCCACTACTTGCAGTCAAATGCAGAAGAAGAAGAAGGGAGGAATTAATGGTTAAAAAGATTGCAAGATGTCCCATTTTACTAGTATTATTTATTTTTAAGCATTTTAATATTATAGGATAGGATAATAAGATATAGGATATTCTAGTGTTGGGGTGTTTTGACTCCCAGCCTAGCCAAAAGGTACTGGGTTTGATCCCCAATGTCTACAGTAGGCATCTTGAACCAATATTACCCCTAACCTGCTCCTCAATGACCTGCCTCTGTACTATCTAGCCCGTACCTGCTCCTTAATGACCTGTCTCTGTACTGTCTAACCCCTACCTGCTCCTTCATGACCGGCCTCTGTACCATCCAACCCCTACCTTCTCCCTAATTACCTGTCTCTGTACTGTCTAACCCCTACCTGCTCTTTAATGGCCTGTCTCTGTACTGTCTAACCCCTACCTTCTGCTTAATGACCTGTCTCTGTATTCACTGTCACAGTCCAACCCCTACCTGCTCCTTAATGACATCTGAATTCACTGCAAGTCTCTTTGGATAAGAGTGAATGACGGAGTAATAAGTAATCTGACTGCATGTCCATGACTGCACCCTGCCCCCTGGTGGACCCTGTGGCTGGCGTGGGACTCTGCAGGGTACAGCTACGAGCGTCTGGACGGATCGGTGCGCGGAGAGGAGCGTAACCTGGCCATCAAGAACTTCAGCAGCAAAGACGTGTTTGTCTTCCTGCTCAGCACCAAAGCAGGTGAGCTCACCACCGCCACCTAAAGGTGGACAGCATGACACTTTATTATTCCTGGGACGGAAACTCGGGTGTTACAGCAAGTACTTGTCTTCTTCTTGTGTTTGTTTGGGAGTGCAGACACGGCACGTCACATGCAGGTGTACATGAGTAGCTATAATGCTATTTAAAAAAGGTGGTATTTAAAAGAATTAGGCCGAGTTTCATTGGATGATGTTTTTTTGTGTGGATTATAAAAAAGCGAGGCTCTCTAAAACCAAAAACTATTATCCCTTCGCTGCTAAAATCAGCCTATGTCGTTTTGTTAAGTCTTCTCTTTCGTTTACGAATGGCACTGCTCCGCACGCGATTGAACAAGTTTAAACTTTTATGCACTGTGAAAAAACGGCAGAAAAATGCAAGGTGCACAACAAGAAGGCAGCTCAGGACACAGCTGCCCTGCCATAGCAACACAATGTTTTTGTTGCTATGGTGTAATCATAGAGAGTTCTATAGCACATCTCCCACTCTCTTGTCTCCGCAGGGGGCGTGGGGATGAATCTGACAGCGGCTGATACTGTAGTCTTCATGGACAGTGATTTCAACCCCCAGAATGACTTGCAGGCTGCCGCTCGCTGCCACCGGATTGGCCAGACCAGGTGATGTGTGGAATATGGTCCAATGATTACCTCTTGTCTGTCTGTCTATCTCTCTGCACACATTATATATTTTTTTGTCTACATTATTGCTATATATAAAAAAATACCTTAATTATAGCGGGTTGTACATATAAATATCATACAAGATAATCCGTTGTGGGAGGGATAGTCTTGTGGTTAGGGTCCCAGCCCAAAGTTTCCGGGTTCGATCTCAAATGTCCACAGGCTAACCTGAAGGCGTGTGTGTGTGGGTGGGTGGGTGTACACACCAGGCCTGTGAAGGTGATCCGTCTCCTGGGCCGGGACTCGGTGGAGGAGATGGTGTACTCCCGTGCCACGTCCAAGCTGGACCTCACCAAAGCCGTCATCGAGGAGGGGCGCTTCTCCCTGCTGGACCAGGCCCAGACCACCGCTGCTGGACTACAGGTCGGTACCTCTCTCTCTTCCCTGGGCCTCCACACCCCTAGAACCAAGTCTATAGTTCCAGGGGAACATAACACATTTATCCAAGTATGAAATAAAAAAGTTAAACATTTGTTTTGTCTGTGAACAAATGTATTCATTTAGACATTTAAGTTAATTCAGTTAATTTAGTTTTTCTGCTTATCCGTCTAGTTGAGTGAGATCTTAAAGTTCGGCGTGGACAAACTGTTGGCGTCTGAAGAGAGCTCCATACAGGATGTGGACCTGGGGAAAATCCTCGGCCATACACAGAATGGCCAATGGGTGGCGGAACAAGACCCTGCATCACCCAGCAGAGGAGAGAAGGAAGAAGAAGAAGAGGAGAATGATTCTGAAGCTGATGTCCAAAGTATGTTTTAGAGCTCCCAATGACCACAGTCATATCTTAGAGACAGATGGCGGCTGTTACAGCGCCATCTCTTGTAAAATCACTATTTCGGTTGGCGCCGATCGTTTCCAAGTGTCATCATTAATTACATTGCTAATTTTAACAGACCACATCTGGTGGACAAATGTCTTCATGACATAACTAATTTAATCCAAATCAGAAACTGTGCTTTCTTGATTGGCTGTTCCAGACCCAATTCAATTACCAATTTAACCCAATCAGAAATTGGCTGTTCCTGTGGTTTTATTTCCTGTGTGTGTTCGGTTGGTCACTTTAAATCCCAACAGATGCTAAGAAGAAGCCCGACCACATGTACTACTTTGAGGGGAGGGACTACTCCAAGGAACCCAGCACTGAGGACCAGAAGAGCTTCCAACGTCTGCAGGAGGAGCAGCTGGCTGAGCTCACAGACGACACCGGGGAGGGCCCATCCCTCAGACACAAAGCTGGGGTAACGTTGCCCCTCAAATACCCTCCCTGGGGAGGTTTGGTGTGGATATGATGGTTATGTGGAGATATGATGGACTGGATTTTAAGTATTGATATTCATATTGATATTCAATAGTGTTTTATAGTCCCCACACGTTTTTAAGAGTCCTCATGCGTCTTGAAAAGAGGTGAGTCTCCTTATATAACAAATAGTTGTGTGTTCTTGGTCATTACATTCCTTTATAAGAGTTGTGTCTTCTTGGTCCCCACATGTCTTTAAAAGAGATGTGTTGTTGGTCCCCACATTCCTTTAAAAGAGTTGTCTTCTTGGTCCCCACATGTCTTTAAAAGAGTTGTGTGTTCTTGGTCCCCACATTCCTTTAAAAGGGTTGTGTTCTTGGTCCCCACATGTCCCCAGGTACCTTTAAGACTCATGTCCTTTCACTCCCCAGGTGTTTCTGACCGGGCCTCTTGGGGTTTCTACGCGGAAGAGGAAGCCTCTGAGTGCGGCCGAGCTGGAGCTACGGCGTCAGAAGAACCAGGAATCAGCCGCCAAGAGGGCCAAACTCCAGCAGGACAGAAAGAGGAAACTGGAGGAGCAGAAGCAGAAGAAAAAGTATGGCCGCCAACAAGTCAAGCAGCACCCTCTTGTTCAGTATAGATTGTTATAGGGTTTTCCAGAATACTTTTAATTACAATTTGAATACTTTTTCAATGCAGACTATTTACTACAACTATTTAGTCATTTAGCTACAGAAGCGTAATGCATTCACTTGAGAAAAAAAAATTGTGTTTTTCTGAATTAACATTATTATCTCAGTTCCAAGAAAAGTTTTCATGGAAAAAATGTATCTGCTATGGTTTTTCTGAAATAACGATTATTATCTCAGAATTCTGAGAAGTTTTTCCAGGAAAAGAAAATCTGCTTGTTTTTCTTAATTGATTAACCTCAAAATTCCAAGAGAAGCTCTTATTCACTTGAGAGCTTGATTTTATAGAAGCAAACATGTTGAGTTGAATCCAGTTTTATTCTCGTTTATGTTTGAGACATTGGGAGATTCTAGTGTCCTTGAGTAATATTGATGGTAATGTTATTAGTTTGTCGACTTTGTTATTTTAGACGGAAAGCCCATTCTGATCTGCTTGACATTGCGGCATTTCTCCAGGATCAGTTGAACCGACAGGGCATGCTTCACGGATATGAGCTGATTCTCTTCTGTTACATGTGGTCAATTGAACAGTTAGATGACATAATTTGGCATGTTACATGTAACTCATACCTAAGATACCTTACCTATATCGACCCCATACTTGAAATCACCTTTGGAGGGTTAGGCTGATTAGCAGCCGATACCGTACTCCAAGCAGGTGACAGTTTCTCGCAGGATTTTGAGGTATCTCGTTATTTCAGGAAAAAAAGCAGAATTATCTTTTCTCCATTAAAACCTGTCTTAAAATTCAGAGAAATAAATCTCACTAATTCAGAAAAACAGGGCAGAATTGTTTTTCCATAAAAACCTTTCTCAGGCTTCTGAGATAATTATGTCATTAACTCAGAAAAACAAGAGCAGAATTTATTTTCTCCAATGAATGCATTACGCTTCCATATTTAGCAGATGTTTCTAGATACAGGTCCTTTTTAGGAACAGGTTGGTAGGGATTTGAACAGTACATTTAGATGCTGGTAGAGCATCTTACTCAAGGATGCTTACAGGTAGGCTGCGGACTTTGGGGATTGAACTCAGTGCTTTTGGGCTGGGAGTCAAACACCCTAACCAATACTCTTGCCCCCAAACATGTCGATATTTTACATATTTCTGTTTATAACCCTTAGGAAGTTTTGATTTGGTTAATTGATAATTAACTGATGATTTATTTGATTGGTTGGTTCAGGATGGCCTGGTGGCAGAGCTCGGGCTACAGGTCTCTGTGCCTTCACTCGGAGGACAGCGACGAAGACGAGGAGGAAGAGAGGGATGACGTCAGCCTTGCCAGCGAGAGCTCCACAGAGTCGGACCCAACCGCCATCAACTACGTGTTGGGGGACGTCACACACCCTCAGGCTGGACGAGAAGACGCCATCATTGTCCACTGTGTTGGTACGAGCCGTCAACTTCAAGCCGCTACCAAAATATCATTAAGTTACCGTGTCTCATGTTTAATAGGGTTGTGTTTTGTTTGTGTGTTTTGCTTGTGTGTGTGTGTGTGTATGTGTGTGTTTTGAAAAGGGATGTGTGTTGTATAGTTGTTTGGCTGTTGAATTGAGTTGTGTTTTTAATTGGGTTGTTTGTTGTATAAAGTCCTGTGTGTTTTAATGAAGTTGTGCATTGTAAGCATTTGAATGTTGTGTTTTTGTGTTATAACGGTTGTGTGTTGTACGCGTGTTGTGCAGATGATTCTGGGCGATGGGGACGAGGCGGTCTGTTTACTGCTCTGGAGATGAGGTCTGATGAACCAAGCAAACAATATGAGCTAGCTGGTAGCATGAAAGGTAGGTTGGAGCTAATAAATGAAGAGCTAGATAGTAGCAAGAAAGCTAGGCTAGAGCTAATCAGTTATGAGCTAGCTGGTAGCATGAAAGCTAGGCTGGAGCTAATAAACAATCTAAGATAGCTAGTAGCATGACAATTATTCTGGAGCTAAAACATTATGATCTAGCTTGCAGAGAGCTAGGCTGGTGCTATTAAACAATACGAGCTAGGGGAATGAAGTGAAGGTGTGAAAGCTAAGGTAATTATGTAGCAAAATCCAAGACCTTGTAGACTTGGTGGGAAAACTTGTGTAGAGTAGGATCTGAGAAGTGGTAGAACAAAATTCTGAACTTATATGTTGAAATGTATGTATGAAAATGTATTGTAAGTCCTACTAGCTGTTTTGAAGTTGTAAACGTATTGTATTTTTAGGTTTAAAGTCATGCTAGATGTTTTGAACGTTAACTCCATGTGTTTCAGACTTGGATCTGGGGAATGTGCTTCTCTTCCCCATCGATGACAAACAGTCCAGGTTGGATGGTCAGGACCAGGTAGGAACAAGGCCAGAGGCCAACTCGGATAATCTGATCCCCTGTCCTAGTGCTTTTACTTTGCCGTTGGTCCATTTGTTGTGTTGCCGTTTTGCGCTAAATACTCATATACATGTCAAGACGATCCCCTGATGCTCCTGGCTGCCCAAGTGTTAACATGCCCTTGAACAGAGTACTGACCTTAACAGGACATTGGGAACTTCAATGGACAAAATGATGAAACTATCGTTTATCCATGAAAGTTTTCACAATGCCACTGCAGAAGCACTGTTCAAGCTTCCACGGGGCATATATGGGCGTGTATGAGTGTATCAAAGGTTATATGGCATTAACCATCAATTATTTATCAAATAGCTTGAATTGGGCCAAATTGGTTAGGAAAACACAATTGCATGCAGTCAATTTGCTTTGAGTGCAGCTGTTACATGTGTAGGGGGGTGAACTCTGTGTTTTGTGTGTGTGTTAGTTGGCCCTCATCGTGGCACAGCAGAGGGACAGAGCCAACAACCTGTCTGGGATCCACCTCAGTGCTCTGGAGGGAGGGCTGAAAAAGATTTACTCTGCGGCCCGGAGGAGTAAAGGTCAGACTGGATGGTCTAGTTACAGGCCGTGATCTAACAAGTGTTTAAATGTTTGGTATTTTGCAATTTTTTCATTACGGTTTCATGCCAGAATTGGGCGGTATATGTAAGTATTTGGGTTGTGGGCAAAGATGCGTAATAAGATGCGGCTTATACTACGGAGCGTTGTGGTCCTAATTTGTGGTATTTTGAAAACACACAACCCCATTTTACCACTCCTGCGGCTTATAGAAAATGCAGCTTTATTTTCGAAAAATACAGTACCCTCACTGTCCTGTCCATAACGGCACAAAGAGACCATGCAACTAAATATATAAAATTTTCTGTATTTGACATAGGATTTATTCTCAAGAATGGACATCCAGTATTAATCAACTAGTATCCCATTTCGAAGCTCATTCATTTTCCCACCAGTTATGTATCGGTGCCAATGCACGAATTCTCTCCTCCCAGCCAGTGTGCACCTCCCCCGCATTGGTCATTCCACCAGAGGGTTCAACTGGTACGGCACCGAGAGACTGATCAGGAAGTACCTTTCCTCCCGGGGGGTCCACACCTTCATGTATCCTGCCACACGTCACACTTAATGACCTCACATCTTCCATGACGTCCTCCTACGTCGCAGTCCTACTGCGTCACCTAATCCATAATAGCACCACCCTACATGACATCAACCTACATCACCTGAATCTACATGACATCATCTACATGAAATCAACCTACATCACTTCATCCTACTTGACATCTACATGACATCAACCTACATCACTTCATCCTACATGACATCCTTACATAACCTAATCCTACATGACATGCACATAACATCAGCCTACATCACTTGATCCTACATGACATCATCTACATAACATCAGCCTAAATCACCTGATATACATAACCTTGTTGTTCTGCATGACATCAACACAAAATCGTCCTATAACACAACTATCATATCACACCATCCTACAGTGATGGTTAACAAAATGTTCAAATGTCATTAACAATGTGTACATTGATTTCTAAGCAAGTTTATTTCAGCCAAGCCTGCCTTGAGACTAAAGTTCACAATAATCAAGTGGGTTAGCCTTGACCTGGCTGCTGACAGATATTACCACAAACGGACCACCAAGAAGACCGCCACAGCTCCACCCCTTCCTCCTCAACCCTCTGTCTCCACCAGTACACCACTTGCTCCCCCCTCCCCCGGCGATCCTGCCCCAGTATCGCCGGGCGGGTCTGATGGACCTTCCCGGGGATCGGACACCCAAGCCCCTGGTGGTGAGACCCGGAGTTCTGCCGTCCTCCCAGACTTCATGAAGGGGGTGTTTGTGTTTTTCTACAACCTGCCCGCGACGGAGAAGAAGAGGCTAGCACGACACCTCATCACATATCCTCACAGCTACGCCTAGAGGGGCTAGCGTTGTCCATCAATTAACCCATCAGATAACCCATCAGATTAAGACCACTCCTACGTTAATTGATGGCATGAGAAAAAACTCGCTATTGAATTGTATTCACCAGTGATTGCTCAAACAGTTAAACTATAGTGAACTATTCCTACATTCACCACCAAAGTAATGTCGTGCAAATGCACAAAGTAGGCAGCTTGTGTTGTATTTGCTGTGTGTCTCCTTAATAACGGTGTACTTATGATGGCGACGAAGAGGACGTCATGAGTCCTACGGTCACACACATCGTCGCTGAGGCCTCCCATGCATTCCACTCAAAGGTAGGCCTGTTAATTATAGGTAGGCAGGCTTGTTAATCACAGGTATATTTATCACAGCTAGGTAGGCCCATTTATCACAAGTATGCCTGTTAATCACAGGTAGATAGGCCTGTCAAACACTGGTAGCTAGGTGTCTTAAATCCCAGATAGGCTTGTGGATCACAGGTGGGTAGGTTAAACACAGGTAGGTCTAAGGTTATTATCCTGTCGTTCGTGTAATGTTTAAGTGTTGGTCTTTTGACTTTCCTGAACGCTGCTTTATGTACAGTATTTAAACAAAAGGAATGTCGTTTACCAGGAGCTCCAGGACTTGGTGCGGCAGTACCCTCAAGCTGTTGCTACGCAGACGGCCTGGCTAGAGACCTGCTACTCCAGACAGAAGCGAGTGGACACCACGCCATTCCTGCACGCCTTCAGATGACAGCGATCCATTATGAGCTTACTGGCAGGAATGTAGATGTATTACTATCTTGTAGTCTCACTCAGTACAAGTGCGTACATGATGTGCGATATTTACGATGATGAAACTTCTGTCATCAGAGCACATGTACTAGACTTTTATTCTTTCTTTATAGTGAGGGTGAGTGTGTTAATGAGTTTTCTATATTATGTTCCTATTTCATTTAATGTATTCATAGTCAGTTCTGATGGGTTTAATAATTGTAAAAGATATGCAATTGAATGTCTTCATCGTGAGTTCTTCATAGTTGTAATGAGTTGAATCATCAAATATATGCAATTCATATTAATCAAATCATATTATCATGATACATTTATATAAATGAAATTTGCTATGTCAAGTCTTATCTGTAAAGCAATTAATCAGTTAGTCTCAAATGGCTTCACAGGCCACATAGACCACCATAGACCCTAACCCTAAAGGACTTAAAGAAAAGGCTCCAAACCCAGAGGGAGGAAAACTCGAGAAGGAACACAGTGATCCCTCCTTCCAGGGACGGTTAGGTTAGGAGTAAGATTTACTTCACTAATTATCACACCAAGAGTAATCGTGTAAGGTGTTGACTTGCATTAAGCATCAATTAACTACCCCTTGTCACGACCAGTGTAAGCAGGGCAGCAGGAACAAAAGGGATAGGACCCAAATGCAGATGAGAACTCGGGGAAATGTAACAAAAAGGCTTTTCATAAAGAAAACTCAAAAATATCAGTTCCACGAACTGGCATAGAAAAGACTAATAACTAGAGAATGGCAAAGGGACATGAAAAATGAGAAATATAACAACCCAACAAAGGAAGTGAACTGGTAAATATGGGGAGAGACCAATGAGGTGCAGGTTGGAAGATTACAAGGAAGCTCAGGTGAGGGGGATGAAGTGATTGCAGATGAGAGTGGCAGGATGTGTGAAGCAAGGTAAAAGTCTAAGGACATCTGGTGGACGGGTGGAGAATGGAAACTAAACAGTCAGACTATGACACCCCTAAACTGATAATTAAAAGTAAAAGTTAATGCTAATTGCATTACATTGAAGAGAGTAGGCCTCTTCCTGGATTAGTGTATGCAGAGAGGATTTTGTTATTTGAAAACTGGCTTCTACCTCAGGTATATATATCAAGTATAACTAGAATATATCTAGGTAAT
The DNA here is from genome assembly GCA_027123675.1 of Molva macrophthalma. Taxonomy (NCBI): domain Eukaryota; kingdom Metazoa; phylum Chordata; class Actinopteri; order Gadiformes; family Lotidae; genus Molva; species Molva macrophthalma. Next base: position 4,123,462 of record JAOPJO010000017.1, on the reverse strand, counting down.
TATTGCATTGATTGCTGATATCTACCGTGTGCTAACGGTGTCTTCTCACAAATGTCAGGAATTCACTTAAAGTTCCTTAAAAATCAGCCCAGTGAAAAACGTTTTTAAAAGCTGAAATTAATTCAGAAGAATATACATACGTATTTACAACTTACACTAAACGCCAGCGTTGCACAATGCTTATTACGCCTGTAGGCCTAGTGTAGTAGGTTGCGCTATATTTACCATCTAGGACACACGGAAGGGTGGAGCTAGAACTCCGCTGGGCGTGTAAAATGAAGTGTGTGACATAAGCGCCTCTTCACAAAATTTCAACATTCATTTCTTTGATCTGGAAGGAACTGATAAAAATGAAGGACGAATTTTGACAGCAAGGCGAATAAGCGCTCTCACTTTTTCTCGTTTAACTCTACTTGGAATCACCTGCTTTCTGATGAGGCGATACAGCGCGTCGTAGCCTACCTGTTGGACTCACGTAGGAAGTCAAAAGGTAAGGCGCTGATGACTTTTGTGGTTATGAAGTTGTTTATAAGATACATCGTTTCCCTTGTGATGATGAACTGTTTTACTCTTTGGAATGTTCATTGGCCTACTTATAGTTCGGTATGTAGCACTATTTATACGGCTTAGTGCATTTATGAAACCCTTATACGCTTTTAATACATGGCTGATTATATATAATGTAAGACATGCTTTGTTCTCAAGCACCTGGCAGTGGTTAACTTTGTCAAATGTTGACAGGAAAGTTTGTCATATCATGATTGTGATCCAGGTTGCGTGTCTGCAGAGGTGGGGGATTTCTGTACCTCCGTTTGCACTTTTAAGCTAGAAGATGAGAAACAGGATGTCAACAAATAACCTATGAAACATAATTCAAAGAAACATCAGTCACAACGTTGTTTTTATGAAGTTTGGAAACTGCGTTGAACCTTTAACACTGAAGTAATAGCACCAAATTGACGTCAAGTATCACACTGAATTGCGGTCACATAATAGGCTACAGGCTTTACCTATTGTTTTGTTTTAATTCTAAGGGAGGGGGAGGGCTGGGAACTGTCACCATGTCACCCATTATCACAACTCATCTTCAATCTTTAGTGCTTTCGTCTTCCACAAGTAGCCTCTTGTCTAGCTCTCGTCATGTTCCTGCCAATGAACATTGAATGCGTGCATTTCAAACCGCATTTAGATGGCTCCACACCAATCCTACAGTTATAGCACAACGCCTGAATGCAACCGCAGTATCTAGGCTACTTATAAACATAACCATTTAAGGCTAATTAATAAGCTCCATTGATGCGCCTTCATTTATGTGGCTATATAATAAAGATAGCAGACACCTTCAACATGTGTATTCCTGTTGCTAAATTAAAAAAATATACTATTATTTTGCTCTAAAGTTAATTTTCATATTGACACTTCTGGCCAGTGAAGAGTTTTGCTGCCTGACCTGGACACACATGGATGTTCGACGGGAAATCCCTGATTATGTTGCCTTCACCTGTCTATCCCACCTCATCACCCAATAGGTAAATATTCAACACAGTAGCTTTACACATATAGACTACACATTCATATTAAGTGTGTACATTTCGTACCTGCCGGTATTCAACTTTCCGAATAAAAGAGGTGGATTACGAATCTAATTCAACGATTGTATCATTATTTTTTATACGATTTGCCCTAAGGTAATTCAAGATACCAGTTTTCTCGCCACCTGCACAGTCGAGTGCAATGCTTCACTTTCCATTTAAAAGTGTTATCGATCAAATAGTAGGTCCTACATGGTATGTACTTTTATTGAGTATTTTAAAAAGGTCTCGGCTGGTGCACAATAGTCCCTTTAAACAGCAGCCATTTTGACATTTTGACAGTTTTATAACATTGATTTTGAACCTGTTCCATTTCGGTAGCCATTTAGGTGTGGCACACTCAATAGAATGGGACCATTATTTATTTGATCAATTACACCTGTGTTTACTCTGCTATGACATGTAAAAATGGCTGCTGTAAAAAGGGCTTATTCCAAATTAACATAATATATATTTTTTGTAAATATGGGGGAAAAAAGTTTTAAAAGTTCTTATTGCCTGAAAAAGAGAGGCAACGACCTTATTCACCCAGCAGCCAGGAAAGTTAGTTGGGTGTGGAATCCTTCCACAATCTAACCAATATGGCTTCAGGGTGAATGAGGCCTGTTGTGTTGACCCCCCTGACCTTTACAGTAGCACCAACTACGTGTCCAGACGCCCCAACACGCCGCAGGAGGACGACGAGACCATGAGCCAGCTCCAGAGAGAGGGTGGGAACATCCCGGACCCCGCCTCCCGCTCCTCCCACGTTCATCATGACAATGGGTGCAACGGCGACCCAAAACAACACGCCCACCGGCCCGCCCACTACCTGTCGGAGCAGTACTGCAGCTCCTACCCGCCGGCCCCCCACCAACCCCACCCCCACCACCCCACGCCGTTCCCCAGCCGCGCCCCGGCCAGCTCCTGGGGGCCGAGTCTCCACCCCAGCTTCGCCAGCAGCAGCTGGACCGGCGCCGGGTTCCCGAGTCGCCCGGCCAACTCCAGTCTCAGCGCCAAAGATTTCCTCAGCCGGTCGGGGGAGAGCGTGTCGTACTCGGCGGACAATAACTCCTTGCAGCCTGGCCACTACAGCCCCAGCATGGGCAGCCTGGAGCAGCCCTACTCACTGCACTCCAACCACCCCTCGCCGGAGCTCTACCACCACACCATGTCCCCCTACTACTGCTTGCCGCCGGGGCCCGCCTGCTGGGCACAGTGCCCCCCAGAGGCCTTCAAGAGGGGGCCCGCCTTCGGCCACCAGATACCCATGCTGGTACCCCACCTGCCCTACGGACCGTTCTGTGAGTGTACTTCTGTCCAAATCATGTAAAGCAGGTGTTCTTGGTCATCTTTGGACCCAAAAGCATTGGGGATTCTTTCGCCCTCAATGGTTTTCTGAGTGTTCTGTGTGTTGTCGGGCTGCGACCCACCTCCAACTGGATCGTGACCCCTTTTGGGTCCCAACCCATAGTTTAAGATCCTCTGATGTAGGCGCTGACTTTGGTGAAGTGATGCTTCATTGGTAAACCCGTTGTAAACACTAACCGTTTCTCCTTTTGATTGGATAAGATCCGAATGACAGCAGAGCTCGAGGAGTTGGTGGCATGGACCAGTAAGCCTTGATATATCATTTATATACAATATACACATTCAATATCATTCAGCAAACCCTTTAGAAAAGCTATTCATCCGTTTTCTTTTCACTATCCAGTCCCAACGACCCAGCTAAACAGAAGAATACAACAAATAGCAGCCAACTATCCCCAGAACAGAGTAAGTATGCGCTACGAGACAGGCGGTTATCGATCACTTTCATGGGGGGAAAAAAATCTATATTCAATATTGTAAAGTAAAGACGGCACAAAAGATTGACAGCAATTCCTATGCTAGTTCCTCGGAACACATCTTAATGTCTGCCCATGATTGAGCCGTTTCCGATAAAAACGACTTGATAACATAACATTATATATAATCACTTGCTTGTTCATTGTTATTTAACAATTGCCCTGCAGAAAGAGTGAGTTAATTGATGTTTCCGAAACAGGGAAAGTGTTCGTAACATACGAAGCCGACAGCGAGGAACACGTCAACAAGGTCATCAACTTTGTTGCCCTGTTGCGACACAACGGCTTTGACACACACGTGCGTACATGCTTTTTTATTCGCTACCATAAATGGAAGTAGAAATACTATCTTTAGTACCCATCATCCTTCAGCTCACATGTGGCTGAGTCACGTAGAAAATGCCACTCTTTTCCATCCATTTCTTGTACACTTTTTCCTTGGCTGGGATATGGGCTATAACTCTTTCGACTCAACTACCATATGTTAGCCTGTTTGTGGTACTGTTTTTACAGTCTCTGAGTCTCTTATGTAAAGCCCTTTCAAACACAGGTTTTAAAATGTGCCAACATGTACATTTTTTAATTTTCTTTCCTGGATTGGTCCCAGATCGACATGTTCGAGCAGCAGTTCAGGAGCATCAGCAAGATAGACTTCATGGAGCGGTATCTGAGCGAGGTACGTCCACATGCACAGCAGCCACTCAACCAGTTCGCCCGCGTGCAGAAAATTGATGAAAGCTAAACCCATGCAGAGTTAAGCGTTGATTTACCATTGGAAATCCACAGTAAATCTCCTGATGGGCTGTGGGTGAATGTGAGTGCGTTGTGTTTGTGAATTAATGTGTGTTTTCAGGGGTGAATGCAAGTGTGGGTGTGTAAGATAGAGTGGCCTAGGTGCCTTTTATAAACCTACTCGCCTCCCCTCCTTCATCACACAGAAGGAATATCTGATCATCATCATCATCAGTCCAAAGTACTACGACACGGTTAGCGCCTCTCCGTTTGGCCTGGAGAACGACGAGAGGACACTCAACACGGTCTACATCCACAAGCAGGTAGGCCTACCTCACAACAGGCCCGGCATCAATTTAAAATGGTTTATCTTTTTTCATCACCACACCCCCCATGTTTACAAGACTTTGAAAGTCACGTCGTTATTGCTTTTGAATACCGGCCAAACAGTTCAGAAGAACAGCAGTGGCTGTTCCCACATTCCCAAACATAACCAAATACACTCAAAACGTAAATTATAAAAACGGATAGAAAAAAACTTGATCCACTTTGTCACGCAAAGAATACTACCTGCGTTCGGAGCAGAGTAGAACGTTAACTGGTTGGCAGAGACTGGCAAAAACATAAGATGTTTTTCTCTAAATAACGGTCTTATTTCAGTAACAGTGATAAAATGGAATAGATCACTATGTTGACGATCATATAAGACATATAACCACGTTTAAAACAAATAAAATAACAAGCCCTTTTAATGCGCTGCCAATTTCAGGTAATAACAATTAACTAATACTCATATTTTTTTGTCCATATCAGCTACAGAATGAATTCATCCAAAATGGCAGCAAGAATTTTAGATTCATTCCCATCATTTTCCCAGGGGCCAGAAAGGTAATTTCAGCATTCTTGATTGTAAATTAACAAATGGTGTATTTTAATTGCCATGCATGCAACTTTATATATCCTGCCATTTAATTACTTCTTGGGTTCTATTATATTACTTGCATTCTATTATAGTAATTTCCTTTTCAGTGAAACGGTACACATTATATTTTATTAGCTATCGTCACTATTTTCTGTATGCATTTTACCTCATCAACATGTAAATGACAATGTATTGCTGTATAAATACTCCCTTAACAAATACTACATACTTGGTATGTATTAGTTGTGACGCTTGGAATATCAATCTAATCTCCTGTGTTCTTCTAATCCAGTGCCATGTTCCCACCTGGCTGCAGAACACACACGTGTTCAGCTGGCCTCGCGACCTCGACGACATCGTCCGGCGGCTGATGAGAGTGGAGAAGTACAACCCCCCTGGCCTCGGACCGCTGCCCACCATCATCTCCAGACCCATCTAGACCTACCATCATCTCCAGACCCATCTAGAGATCTACAATCACCTCCATACCCATCTAGACCTACTGTCACCTCTATATCCATCTAGAGATCTACGATCACCTCCATACCCATCTAGAGACCTACAATCACCTCCATACCCATCTAGACCTACTGTCTCTATACCCATAAAGAGACCCTCCGTCACCATCAGGAGACCTACCAACGTCGTCTATTTACCCAGTGGAGAACCAACCCCTCATCGCCATTCCTATGTCAACTGTTTACCAAAGTATAAAACAAAAGGTTCAACAGTTATTTGTGAGCCGAGGAAACCTGAAGAACTTCTTTGTGTTTGATGGCACGTCTCTGCCCTTGGGTTGTTATTTGGTCTGCTACTTGTTGAGCAGGGATCCCTTCTGCTCTCAGGCTTTGAAATGTGAACATATTGTAGTTTCTAATGTGCTAGGAACTTGTTTCCAACAATATTGGATTGCTCCTGAGCCCTAGCATGGCCAGACGTGAAAGTTAACGCTGTTTTGAGCTGTTGTTAAGATTCATTTTCAGTTTATATATATATTTTTTACCTACATTACTTTGTATGAAAACAACTTGTAATAAGCTTATATAAATAAGTTTGTTTGCGATACAGGAATACTCCTTCGGTTTCTGACTGGTTATGTTACACACATCACATTTAAAGACGGCAATATACGATGGTACAGATTTGGAAATTATTATTCACTGTGCTGCTCAAATAGTACCTTCCCTCCCTTTTACACTAGTTTACACAGGATTACAAGTCAAAATTGATATAGCTATACATTAACATTGCACAGACGGCTATGAAACCATTGTAAGGTGGGCTGGGAGAAAGCAGCTCCTGTGACAGACAGGCCAGGACCTGAAACGGATTGGCCTTCGAACATTTTTGACGTGCGTAGCATTCTTTTGGCCTCAGAAGGCACACTAGCATTTATAGTATGTGGTGCTCTCTGAGAAAAAGAAAAAAATATGCCGTGTGGAGATTTCGGTGTCTACAGAACAAGATTGAAATCTCTCCACTTCTACCAACGTGCTGGTGGTGGCTTTTCTTCAGCGGCTTCAAACAGGATGCTGAACAGAGACATTTGGCTGACGAAGCTCAATTGAGGTAGGCCTACACGGCTCCAAGTAGGTCAGCAGGGCTGTACGCACTGCTTGAGTTCGACACATAGAATTGAAGAGGAAATCGAGCACTCGAGAGTTTAATAGGTTTATCTTCACAAGAGGTGAACACTGCAGACGCAAATCTCAGTACAGTGTTTCATATATATATTTATATATATCTGTATGTTGAAAGTACATGAAAATAATTTTAATAACAAAAAAGGACAAATGACATCTGTAATAAGTGGATTACAAAGTGACAATTTATGTAAATAACTCTTCAGAATTAGATATCGGAAAACAAAAAACGAAGAAAACAAAAAATCGGACAATAAGTTCCATTTTATTGTATGTAAAAACACTGAAGTGCTATTTGTTCAAAGCTAAAAAATAAAATAAAAATACACTTAAAAAGCAGGAAGCGTTTAAATTTCCTTCAAGGAAAAGTACTATAAAATAAGTTACAGTACAGCATATGGTTCCCGTCTTCCGGCTGGGAGAGCGTAGAGACAACAGACAGAAGTAAAGGTACTGTTGTCCCCAGACAGAGACACGGGCAAACAGGCTGCTGTCAATACTGTGTGTGTGTGTATGTTTTCATTTGATCTACATGTATGTGTGCACCTATACATGTTTGTCTGTGCATGACGTGTGTATGTATTTGATGTGTGTGTGTGTGTGTGAGAGGGATGTTGATAAGTATGGCCACACACAAACGCAAAAAAAAAAGAAAAAAAAAGTCTGAAACCATTGAATCTGCCAGGTCGTTTCCTGTGTGTGTGTGTGTGTGTGTGTGTGTGTGTGTGTGTGTGTGTGTGTGTGTGTGTGTGTGTGTGTGTGTGTG
>JAOPJO010000017.1:4047672-4062245 GCA_027123675.1 Molva macrophthalma | reverse complement strand
GAGAGAGAGAGAGAGAGAGAGAGAGAGAGAGAGAGAGAGAGAGAGAGAGAGAGAGAGAGAGAGAGAGAGCGAGAGAGCGAGAGAGAGAAGAAAAAGACCTCTCTCTGACGTTCAGCCTGGTAGCTGGCAGGAATAAAAGGAATACTTGAGATCCCACAAGTCTGTGATGAACAGGAAACATAGGCTGGCCTGGGCCCAGGGAGGAGGCTGGGATCACAACCTCCTCCTCTACCTCTGCACTGGGCTATGATAGCCCAGGCTATACCACACTGCTGGTTAGTATGAAATACTCAACTTCCTCAATATTCATGAATAAGGAGCCGGTAGGGGTTAGTAGTTCCTCTGGCTCAAGGATGCCTATAGCGGTGGAACTGGGGACTGAACAAAAAACCTTTTCGGAAGGAAGTTAAACACCCTAACAAGTCTAGACTCTCCTGCCCCCAATATATCAATATACACACACACAAAATCCAAAACCACAGAAAATAAAGTGACTTAAAGTGCTTTTAGAAAAAGTTCCACTAGCCACTCCCCCTACGAGGAGCTCCATATGTGTGCTGTAGGATGTATGGATGTATGCAGTGTTGTGTGTCGCATGCTCTGTGTGACAAGACACCTGTAGCGGTGTCCCTTACACCTGCTTTGTATCACTAACTGCTCATCAGGGTGGAGTGCGGCTCAGACAGATGGTCCTAGCTGTTGTCATGCTAATGCAGGACCCATGTCCTTGTCATGCCAACACTGGGAGTCATATGGTTGTCATGCCAACACTGGGAGTCATATGGTTTACATGCGGTGTGTGTGTGTGTGTGCTAGCAGTATGACGAGGCAACATCCAACCCCCCAGAGTTTCCCCTGTCGATCCCAAGACCATCCGGGTCTTCACACTTCCTGAATAACTGGTTAAGAGCCACTGTGCATGACATCATCATCAACCAACCATCATCCACCATGGAGTATCTCTCTTACGGGGTCCCTCAAAAGAAGCACAAAAAGCGTGTCTCCAGGAAGATAAAGTTTTTACATACAGTATATATCATAGCCAATTCAAAATCCATATTTCATTCATGTTTGGACCCTGCCTAGAAGCTAATAGCAGTGAACCCGGCTGGCCCTTGAATAAATCGCCATCTCTGCACATATCCATCTTTGTGCATGTTTCAAACTGTGTGTTCATATCAACATGCATGCGCATAACATTAACACACATGACCTTGTCTGTTTTTATAGCCTCTAGCTAGCTAGCTCAGCACTTTTTTGCAGGTGACAGACAGGCACAGCGTTTTAAAGATGCTGCACGTCACATGGTGTGCATAGTGGGCTCCGTTTACCCAGAAATCCCTTCTCTGCAGCGGTGCACAAATATACGTGTGCCCTCTCCATGCATCCCTTCTAGCATGGATCACGTCAACGCTCAAAGCGATTTGGCACCCAGCCATCCACAGACAAACACAATGGCTCCCCCAGGCATTCTTGACTTTTAGAGTGTTATGCTTCGAGTAAAAAGACATTGCTCTAGCAGGTTGATGAAACACTTCCTGTGTGTGGGCCCCCATCAGATAGATGCCTCGCCTACACCACTAGCACACAGCTGAGCCAGACAGAAGGCCTGCGTTGTTTCAGCTCAGCAGAGACTGAGCTCATGGTATGTCCTACAGACGTCACAAAGCACCCACACTCACTGAGTTCTGTGAGAACCGGAATGTTCTCTAATGTTAAGGCCAGTTCAATTCGGCTGGTTCTGGCAAACCCTATTAGAATCCTTATACACGTCAACAACATAGCAGGTTGAATCATATATATATAAGATGTACACATATAAAACATCCAAATGTGCTGCATCAAAACATTTCGTCGCTTATCAAATATTTACCCAAATACTCAGGTAAAGTTGATCACATGAGTAAAAAAAAGAAAAGAATCCAGCAGCCAAGTGATTATGCTTGCTTGTAAACAGATGAATCAGCAGTGAGTTGTATCAAAGAAAGGTGAACTAGAGGTAAGTTCTATAAAATACAGGTGAACCAGCAGTATGTTGTAAAAAAGAAAGATTTATCTGCAATATGTTTAACTTTTATAACTATATGTGGTTCTCCTTGATAATTAAGGGAGTTGTTATTTTCCCTTTAGAGGGCTTAGGGTTAGGGGTGTGTTGTATAATGTGGCCTGTGAAGCCCTTTCAGACTGTAAGTGTGATTAAGGGCTAGACTAATACAATTGACTTGGCTATGAAAGACCTCTCCTCACCTGGTAGAAGTGCCGTGCTGATCTGCGGGTCTGCTTTCCATTGGAACGTACTCTGTAGACTTTCTACCGGTGGCTGGAACCTTCATGTAGATGAACAAAAACATGTACGGTCTTATTTCACGCAATAAGACGGAGTCAAGATCCCAGACTTTTCACCAGCCAAGCCTCTGCTGACAATAGAGGAGGCGATAGTTTTGTCTTAGGGTTAATTTCTTGTTTGGTCTCTGGGCGTGTCATTATGAACAAACATGGGATTTATATTTGACTTGGCACCCTTGGTTGGGCCTTCCTAATGCGTTTCATGAGGAGAACTTGTCTAAACAGGGGATGTCTAGTTTCCTCGAGTGTTGCTTCGGTCTGTTGGCTCAATATTAACTTTGAGACTTGTAAAAATGTGCACGAAGGTATTTGTTTTGTTTAAATAATTATTATATTTGCGATCCATCCAACTATGAACTAGGTAAAGAATACGGGCGCACCTGTCCATAGAAGTCAGCAGAGGGAGAAGAGCGAGACCTCTCGTGGTAGCAAGAAGGTTTGGCTCTGTCCTCCGCACCGGGGTCCAGGATGTTATCTGCCGAGCGGTACCGCCCAGAACCCCTCGTCTCAGAGGACTTCCGCTGGTCACTCCACCGAGCCTCGTACTCTGCGAAGGTGCCCAGCCTCTCCTGGTCCAGCAGGGCCTGGTTTTGATCAGAGTAGCTTCCCCTCCATGCCTCCCCTTGGTTCTCTGTGGAAGAGGTGAACCCACCTCCCACTTCTCTCAGCGATGCTCCGGGTTCACCAGTGGAGGACACGGCGGTAGTACTGTTGGCATCGCCAAAGTTCTCAGAGCGGCTCTGATTGGACGCCGTGGTCTTAGCCGAGACCGGTTGGCCAGCTCCCTCGGCGGGCTTCAGTGGGTTGGCGTCAGTGGGGACATGGTCACCCACGCCCACCTGGTGGATCTTGTTTGGTTCTGAGAAAGACTTCACCTTCCTCTCCACGGGGAAACGCTTCCGGCTTCCAATGCGGGTCACCTGACTGCTGCAAATAGACGATGTTCTGCTGATGCCAGCCTCGGAGACCGTTGGCAGGGAAGGGATGTCTTTGCGAGCCCCCATGGAGGCTGGGTAGCCGGACAAGGTCTCGGCCCCGGGTTGCTCCAGGAGGACTGGCTCCAGGTCTCTCCTCCGGAAGGAGGTGGCTTGGAGCACCCGGGCCTGTGCCTCCTTCAGATGGTCCTTGTAGGTGTTGGTGAAGGAGCCCTCCAAGGAGGAGGCAGGGGAGTTCTCCGTGGGCCTCCAGGATCCGGTCTCCTCCTCGGGGTCGGTGCTGGAGAGGGTGGCGGCGCTGATGCTTTTCTGTAGCTTGGCTTTCCTCATCTGAATCTCGTTCCTCAAAGTGGTAGCGAAGCGGTTGCTCCTTTTGGCCATCTTGGCGTCGATGGACTCCTCTGCCTGGGCCTCTCCGAGGGGACCGTCTCGGGCCTTGGCCTCCATCGACAGAGAGTGGAGCATGGGGGTGGTTTGGGCTCTGATCTTCTCGTGGTCCTGGATCTGGATCCTGAGGTCCTGCTGCATTGGCAGAGACCTCCTCTGGTCCGGGAGTTTTCCAGGGGGATAACCCCTTTGATAGGGATCCGCGGTCTGGGGGTTCAGCCTCAGATTTCCCCTGATGTCAGGAGGGGCTTTAGCGATGTGGTTGTCCGACATGGCCGGTGGAGTACCCGAGCGCTGTCGTGTGTGTTGAGGAAGACTTTCCTCTGGCCGGCAATATCCGTTGCTGTCCTTCCCAGGGCGGAAGCCCTGCTGCTGGGGAACCTGGTGATACTTTGCCTTGTCCTCGGCTGGAGGACTCAGACAATTTATGTCATTTCTTGCTTGCACTGCCTCCACGTCTGACGCACCCATTCTGTCCTCTGCTACCTTCCTGGAGCTGGGCTGGCCCGGCTGGCTTTTGGTGATGCAGTAGTACCGGCTGTGTCCAGTGCTCTCTGGGTTCTGGTCGAGTGCAATGGTCGTCAGGGGAGCAGCAGTAGGCCGTCCCTGGCTGGGAGGGTAGAGAGGAGCAGGGGTGTTGGTGGGCAGCTCCTCCATACTGCTGTAGTAGCCACTGGTGCTCTGGGGCTTGGGTGCAGCTGGGGCCCTGGCCTGGGGGTAATATTGCCATTGATGGGGGGGCTGGTTAGCCTGGGAAGGTTGGCCTGGTCGGACATCTGTCACGGGGTACTGCTTGTTTGAGTTGAGCTGGGAGTGAGTAGAGACATCAGGTGGCAATTGAAAAGTGTTGGTGTCGTTTTTGAATGACGGGACATGACGGCGGATTTCAGTAACATGTTTAACGGTTTCAGACGACTCTGGTCTTTTGTCGGCCGCCTTCTCGCTGGGTTTAGAATGGAGGAGTGCATCAGGACCCTCGGAGTATCCTATGACCAGGCCCCTCTCGTGCATCTTGGTGGCGGCAAAGCTGTCGCTGCGCTGCGGTGGAGGAGGTGGAGGCGAGGAGGAGGAGGAGGAGGAGGAGGATTTCTTCTTCTCAGGGATGTGCCAAACGGGGCCGAAGCTGGCCCTGCTGGAGCTGGAGTGGCGAGAGCCGATCTGCTCCTCCGAACGAGGACTGTCTCGGCCCGTACTCCCACCTACCATATGCAGGTAACCCTGCCTGTCCTCGTGTATCTTCCCCACCTCAGTGGAGCCCTGAATTGGTCTGCCTCCGCCGGGCTTGCCCCCGGAGTCCCACTGGCTGACTTTATGAAGCATGTTCTCGGTGGAGGCAGCGTTGCTCCTGGAAAGGGTGTAGTCTGGCGTGCCAGAGCTGGTGGAGAATGAGCTGTAAGCTGAGTCCCGCTTGCCTCCTCCTCCTCCTCCTGCTCCTCCTCCTCCTCCTCCTCCTCCCAGGTGCTCCACGCTGCCACTGGACTTGGTGGGGGAGAGTTGTCCTGGAGGGTAGGGGTGGGAGGCCTGCTCTAGGCTGTCCATGCTGCCCAGAGAGCTGAACTGGTCTGACACTCGCCGCAGGTTGCTCTGCTCCCAGTCGCTGGAAAGGTCATTTGAGGACGTGCTGAGAAATCGAAGAAAATAACGTAAAAGATACGTGGAGAATGTTATTCTGCTAAATAAACATATTTTTGTAAATAACAAAACTTTATTGCACTTCCAATCCTACTATTACTAATAAATATACCATAATAACAATATGATACTATGTATTAAATATCATTAAGGTATTGAATACAATGTCCAAAACTTAAAGAATTTGGATGTATAACAATTGTTGCTGTTACCTTGCATCATATTGTGTGTGCCACACTGCAGTGGGAGGGGCCTGTGTTTTGGCAGTCTCTGATTGGCTCTCGGTGAACTTGGTGGCATGCCAGGAGTGGGGCCTGCTCATTGGCTCGTTCCTCCTGAAGGAAACGGTGAAGCACAGCTGGATTAGCGGCCCACCCCTCATGGAAAATGGGAACGGTTTGCTCTAGATGTTCATCCATGCGGTCAGAAAGCTAACCACCACAGCTGAAACTCCACCAAACCAACTCCTCTAAAAACAACTGTCAGAAAATCATGTGTCCGTTCCTTTGTTATGTTTGGCTGTTACGGAATTCTAAGTTTGCCAACTTGCTGAACAGATTAACTTCATAATGTGTTTATAGATTTAAAACAATTCTTTCTAGGGAGCATTTTAACATAAGTTTGACAAGCCTGAGAAAAATGTAATATTATCCAAACAAACACACATACACACAAAAGGAAAACATACACACACAAAAAACATGGAAACTGAAAGTACACGTCACTGGCCAGCAAAGTGTAGTTCATGCTACACGGCCTTTAGACGTAGCGTTTCAGCTAACGCGCAGAGCTACGTGATCACCCGAACGGGAATGCAAAAGAGGAAGAGAGGTGGCCTATGGATTCAGGAGAGAAATGGTATGAGGTGGATGAGAGGAGGAGATGCAGTTAAGGGTGACGCAGGTTCTCAGGTGAGCATGGAATGGGCAGCTGCTGGTATCACTAACTACTACTGGTGGACACGCGGAGCCGTACCTCATGGAGCTCCGTAATATCTTGGTGAGGAAGTTCCTCGCCACATGAACGTCATTCTCTGAGGGCATTTTGTTAGCTACAATATCCACCATGTTCATAGTCCTGGTGGCAAGGGGAGGAACACAGAGGCTAAGAACATCGGCTGGACTTTCACACAGACAACATGAGCAGAAGATCACTGGACATGGAGGACTTCTAGTGTGCTGTACTCATTAGGTGAAGATATTAAACAGGCTGGAAACCCTACTATACTAGCCTTCACAGAAACATGTTTTCTAGTGGACTTGTTGCTTATTATTGCCTGTAAAAGCATGGTGTAGGTGCCCCCTCTACTGGTCAAAGCTAGTAAATGCTTGTGTACTCTCTCTGGTCATGCTGTCATGTATTCACCCAAACTAGAGAGAGAGAGAGAAAGATGAGGCAATGTGCGGCAGACAACTGGAACCATAGTGTATTTCTTCCTATGTTCACCAGTGGATACCAAACCAGGCCAGCATTGTAAAGGCTCAGGACTCGGTGAGTCATGGTGCCCTGCCAGCACCATCTGGTCCAACGGGAGGGAGGGAGGGACGTAGCCTCAGTGTGGGGTCAGGGGCTTAAGGGCCAGGGGAGATCTCTTACAGAACCAGCTGATCCTCCTCACTCCTGGGGAACAAGCTGTCGTCTGCCTCTCTGGGCCCAGACAGACAGGGTTCCTCCCTGACCTAACAGGAGATCACACTACACCACCTGACTGGTCAGGAAGAGACTCTGCAAGGGCGACAGAAGGCTTTCCAATCTATCCATTATGATCTGAATGTTTATGAGGATATTCATTCGGTGAAAAGCTGAGATCTGCCTGGGTGTATTTTAGGGGATTTTTTATAAACATGTGTTTATTTTTTATTTTTAATTTCTTCAAAGTGTTTCAACAATTTAAGCACATTGGATGGTGAGCTTGACTCAAAATCTGTAATGGCTTGTGGCACACTTTTAACTTAGTGGTGAGCCGTTTCAACTGAGGATAAATCATAAAAATGCAGGCCTGAGAGTCCAGCACTGGGACAAAGCGGTGCCTTGCCTCCCTACAAAGCTCTGGGGTCAAAGGTTGTGCCCTCCTGAGACACACTGGCCAAAAGCCCTGAATGACTTAGCTTCCCTTTAGATGGAGAGTGATCATTTGGCAGCACAACACTGGGGTGAGGGGACCAAGAACCCAAACGACAATAATGCTCAGATTGGGGCAGAGATTTAGCAAAGCTTCATAAAGTAGGACACATCTATGAACTAAGTGCTGGATTAGAGTGAGGAGTGCCTGTTTTGGGGGGGGGGGACAAAGAGAGGCCAACACAGGGCTGGGGCTTCCTGGACTCCAGTGGCTCCATGTTTGTAGGCCGTGAGGAACTAGCCACAAGGAGCCGGCCATTGGTATGCAAATTAGCATGGTTTTATTAGGCCTATCGTCAGGGCTACAGCTGGGCAGGGAAAGATATGCAAGCGGGGTGATTCAGTTGGCAGGCATGTGTTCGGGGGCTCTCTGGAGGTTGATCTGTGTCTCGCCCCGTCACTTCAAACTGTTGTGTGAAAAGGGCCACTCTAACGAAGCCGCGCTCAAAAATAAACAGCTTACTCATGGCGGCTTCACACTAGAAAAACTCTTAATGCATTTAAAAAAGAGGGTACCTGCAGCATTTGGAATGTATAGGCCCAAGAACGACAATGGTCATTGTGAAGTGTAACATGTAACGTTTACGTTTGAAGTGTCAAAAGATTAACTTGCATTCGTTAGTAAGTGGTAAATCTTGCTGATCGTGGCTTAACCTGAATGATGCGTGGCCTTGTGCTCAATAACCCAAAGGAAAGCAAAATAAGTATTAAGGTCACACAAACACACCATATCCGTCTACCATATGTCAGTGATGATCTCCCACCCCTTTCATCTAATTTACGACACAACAACCTCGTGACAGAACCCGAAATCAAGTACAAGACAATAACAAAGCTTTTGACCAAAGTGATGAAATGATCCATAAAAGTAAATCCAAATTAAATATAGATCTTAAACTCACCAAACATCCAAATGAGGAAAGACACGCTGTGCGTAAAAGAAAGTCAACGCAATGTCAGCAGTATAGAGTCCATCTTTAGATACGTACGACCACCAAAAAGCACAACTCCCAGGGAATCAATTGGAGGATCAGGCTCCAGTTGTGCTCCAGTGCTCCCACTGCATTCCACAGACCCTTCAGTGATGGGTCAAAACAAAGGAGCCCCCGGCCCCAGCAGGCTCCAGGTGTCTGGGCATGGCTGGACCCCCCACGTCACCCGTCCAGCACCGCGGGTCCCCAAACCACAGAGCCACGAGGTACCGAGTCGCCACCAACACCAGCAGCACCGTCCAGGGAACTGAAACCTCCACCACCGCGCAGCGTGAGCACGTAGGCTCACTGAAAGTTTAACTTGTGCTTGTATAGTATTGGTGTTTGGGGTGAGAGGAGATCCCCCTATAGATTATGGGTGGGTGTTTCCCCCTCAACCCCCACCAGAATGTGTAGGAGGAGGAGGAGGGGGAGGGCTGGTGTCGCAGCCAGTCCCCATGGAGTAATCTCCAACCTCATGTCGTCTCATTGGATCTTGGAGAGGGCTGATATGCTAATGAGGAGATTAAACGACAGGCTCTTCTCTTTCCAGCCCTCACCCCCGCCCCCCTCCCTCCCTCCCCTTCTTGTGAGGCAGACATGCATTTGCACCATCGCTATGGCAACCGGTTGATCTCTAGAAGGGTGCGAGGGGCAGAGTGGCTGCTGAAAGCGCTCGGTAACCAGGGAACGGGTGACAGAGCTTCGCCCAGCGACACGTCAGCAGCAGGTGATACACATTCAACTTATATGTTGTTTTGTGGTCAGTTTGAACAGCACACACACTTTCAAAGCAAAATAGTCAAGACGGTCCGCTTTAAATTATTATTTTTTTGTTTCATAATTGTTTAATACAGTTTACAATTGCTACATCATTTCACAAATGTTATGATGTTCTTGTATATGCCCTGTCAAAAGGAGCAGATAAAGAAAACGTGTATATTATCATGAGCAAAAGTGGAGCAAAGAAATAGGAATCTTAATGTGTAGGCATAATGTACATTTGGTCACGTTCCTCATAGAATGTTACGGAAATACATGGGAACAAAAGGGCAACCGAAGTGACCCACCATGTGTGTTTTTATCTGTGATTAAATCTACTCTGGCACTCGAACCCCCGGTCTGGTGATCGGCAGGGAGATTAGGGCAGAATTATGGAGACAAAAGTAAATGGGAGGGCCATAAAAACTACTTTTCGCTATTACTTCCTGAGAAAGGACAGCTCAAGGATGCATAAGAGATAGGATAGCTAAATAAATATTGTTGTAGATGTATATTGCCCAGAAAATGGTTTTCAGCAGCAAAGCTTAAATATTATGTATTCAATTTTTTCCTTTTCATAATCTGTAATCTCATTGATTCATTTTCTGAATCTGGGCATGAGGCTTGTACCATGGCTCTTCTCAGACACAGAACATGCACTTAAGTCGACAACAAATAATTATCAGATTCTGTAGCTGTAGCCTGTTATCCATCATTCAGCCCATACAAATGAAAATGTTCATTTGTCCTTGTGTTGTTCAACACAAGGACATTTAACATGTAGTTTATATAAGATAAATATTAGTAAATGTCCTGAGACAAAGCAGTGAGACTTGGCCTACTTGTTCAGGTAGAATGATCCCAGAGTCTCAAGTCCATTCTATAAGCGTTCTCCTGACCTGGTGGACACTGGAGGAACACTCAAACATCAAAATGGCGGCAGAAGTTTGATTCCATACGCTTTTGTTCCTTAACGTTAGGAGTTCTGGAAACACCTAAATCCAACCCTGATGGGATGGTAGTCTGCTGAGAAAGCCAACATGGCTGCCGTATCAATATATGTGTTAGAGGGGAAACAAGAGGGGTTCATTGGATGCTGCAGTTGCTGTAGAAACTCTACATAAATAGGCTAGGTGTAATTTCCTCTGCTGGACACTAGCCCTAGTGGTGGCAGATACCACACTAACCTTTATGTAACAATGGTAGAAGATTAGACAACAACTGGCAATAGAGTGGTTTCTTTTATTAAATAATCCTACATAACTCATCTAATAAGGTGGTTAGACATCAAGTCATCTGTGACAAATGATTACACTCCACCGCAAATTGGGAACACTTTATAGGAGCGATGCCAACGCCCCACATTGAAGCGCGGCCCGGCAGTTACAGTGCATTGTGGCGATGATCGCGGGGCGGTTTTAAAACGTTGAGGTTGCGAGCGGCCCGCGCACGCCAACAGGTGAGCCTGATCCCGACGGGCTGACAAAGGCCTCCTTCAGCAGGAGCTGCCGGCAGGTGAGTCACACAGGGGTGAGAGAGGTGAACCGTGGGAAGACGATAATGACTGGCACATTCCTGAGCCGAGCAGCATACCAACTGTCAAACCAGCCCTGGGTTACTGCCAGACCCCAAACACCTGGTGATCATGTCTGGAGCCCAGGGTTCACACACCACTCATCTCATTCTCACTGAGCGTCCATCGTTGTTTTTATTTTTTTTGTTTATAATCAACATGGAAATTAATTTGTCCCAGTCATGGTACACACTTTTTCAACTAAGAATGAAAAACGAGCAGCATTAAAGCTGCTCGCAGCCTCAAAAGGTATACACAGCACACACCGCTGACCCCAGTGCCCGTGACCTCAGGGACTGCCCTTTTCCCGTGATACTTGGGGGCAATGAGATAAGTGTCCCCAAGCGAGTGAGTCATTCCGTTTATGTGTGGTTTTGAGCCCCCTGTGGGCGAAGTGGTGCCTAGCACACAGCTGATCACGTAATGAAATCGACCCTGTGACGTCATTTGTTGAGCTATCTACCCTACACAATGTCATCTTTGGGCCTGGAAAGTTTCATGGCCCTGGAACCTTCTAGAGCAGACTTGTGATTGATTGAAGACGATAACTCATTTAAATATTTTGATTTTGCCTGCACACTTTTATTCAGACGTGTCCATAGAACATCTTCACCAAATTTGGTGTAATTTGCACCAGGGGCTATTACGATTTAGAAGTTTTCCCAAAACATTTACTGTAAAGAGAAATCATCCAGATCCCATCCTTATGGGTCCAACAGGCAAACATTTTGGTCAAATTTGTCGAACAAGGCCTATATACCAAGTTCCTGAAGTGTAAGTCCGTAGGGGTGGAGGGGCTGAGCGTTTAACTTTGGCCGGCAATTATAGTGCCCCTTATCGGAAAAGGGGAACTAAAGTAAATTTGAAAACTTTTGAGTGACTGGAGGCAGAGCTATAGACGTTATCAATGAAAACTAATAATAGGGAATCCATAACAATCAAGTTATCCGGTTTGTGAATACTGTGAATACCTAATTACTTTATGTCAAATTCAGAATAATAGGAAAAATAGTGTGTAATCATCTAATTGCAGGACTAGACTCCACGCAAATCTCCTCCACTTAAGAGCACATAAATATTTAGCAAGGCACAGCTTGGAAGCATCACTAATAACCCATAAACATGAGCTTACTGTATCTACAAGAAGATACAAGAGAATTAGAGTGAGCACTGCCTTCTTTAACATGCTGCAGCCGTTAGCACAGCAAAAAACATTTTCCCCATTAGAATTTGAATCTTGTAACTAAAGTTAAAACATTAAAGACTAAACATACCCTATTAAGTTTGTTTCATAACACACGATAGTGAGAGCTGATTTGCGTCTTCACCAGTAGGGGGAAACCAACTGCTACATGTAACGATTCATTCTACAGTTCTTCAAGTTAGCTCTGCTTCATGACAGGCTAGCAGTAGTGCAAATAGTTTACCATAAAGACACATCCAACAAATGTTAAGTAATGCAAAATATATATATAAAGGGCCCTACACATGTATGTACCAAGGTACCATCAGTAAAGATGTTCTCTCATTCTTCAGGAAGAGCAGTTGAGATGAAAAACGAATGACTGGTTTCCGGGTACAATCATGTAAATCATGAAATCAAGACAAGCAACCTTAAAGTGTTGATTGTTGTTGGGATGATTCATTCTCTGTCCTATTGGATGGTATGCTTTGGGTGTTCTC
Organism: Molva macrophthalma; assembly: GCA_027123675.1. Taxonomy (NCBI): domain Eukaryota; kingdom Metazoa; phylum Chordata; class Actinopteri; order Gadiformes; family Lotidae; genus Molva; species Molva macrophthalma. The sequence continues at coordinate 4,049,835 of JAOPJO010000017.1, read as the reverse complement.
AGCCTCACTTGTAAGGGTCGTTTGGTGGCATGTGCAAGTGTATTTCATGACTTTGTGTGCTTGTGAATCAATAAACATAAATGTGACGATGTCAACAGACACTGCTCAAGTATAACAAATACTATTAATTTTTTCTTCTTTAGCAAGGCATAACTTAAGCAGACATGTGACTTATGTTGAGACATGATTCATGTTCAGAACAGAAAGGAGACTTTAAGCCTATTGAGAAAAAAAACAAAAACAGATAGAAGAAAATCAACATGGAAGCGCTGTTTTTCACTGAGCCACACCTACACGGTCTCCATCGCTGCTTTCCTAAACGCCTCCCCCCTGCCTCGAAAATGACCTCACGCTCACCATATTGCATTAGTCACCGCATGCAAAAAAGGTGACACAATTCGTTTAACCCCGCCCACCTCCACCTCCACCTCCTGTACAGACCACACCTGGGAACCAGAGCAGGTTTAACCGACTTCCTGACTCTCAGTAAACATCCACCTGAGGCCCAATCTCTCGGTCTCCACGGGCTCCGGAAAAAGACTGGAAGGTGCCACTCGGGCCAGGGGTTGTCAAGGAGCAATCAAGGCTTTACGAGCAACGTGCTTCGTTGCTATACGCAACCCGTGTGCCAGTTCAGAAGAGTCATGCAGACAGCAGATGTGCAGGTGTCCCTACATCAGCTCAGAGCTGTACTCTTTGATTAAAAAGTATCTGCGCAATGTGTTCTGATTCTGTCTAATGTCTGCCCTGGCAGCCAGGATGGACTGTTTGATGGTCAGACTGAGGTCCAAACCCAGACAAACCTAGAACTTAAGAGTCACTGAAAAAACGGACCAGAAGACCAGAGCAGATGGGCAGCGGTGTACTGTAGTTCTGTGTATGCTAAGGCAGACAGAAAGACAATTTAATTAATCTGTTCCATTCTCACTTTGTGCAGTGAGAAACAGTTCCTTTCAGTCCAAAATAATAACTGTAGACTAACTTAATTTATGACCAATACACGAAAATGTATTGTATTCATCTAGATCCTGGTGCTGATACTGCTTCTTCCTCAGTAAATGTTGTATAAGTACACTGGAATGTACAACATGTGAACTTGCATTAATAGAAAAAATAAATGGTTAGACAGAAGTTTCGCAGCTAAGAGCTAAATGTGAAATGTGAGTAAGAAAGGTTTGCATGTCAAACAAATATTTAGCACAGGAAAACTAATTTGGAAAAAACCCTGCACCCCATACATTATACTGTATACATATTGAGTCATTGACGGCATAATATGAAACACATTGTTTATCTTTTTTGGCTCACACATTCTTTGTATTTCCACTGAACAAAAACACAAACTGTGCATGCTTGAGCAGCACATGGCTCTTAAAGAACCACATGCTGATGCTTACATACAAGTTACAGAGTGTGGAGTGGATGTGGAATTCCACAGCAGGGTGTCTATTGTGCAGAAAACAGCCAGCTAGACGCACAGCCCGGGCCAGCTAGACACAGCCAGCTAGACACAGCCAGCTAGACGCACAGCCAGCTAGACGCACAGCCAGCGCTTTGTGGCAAGAGGAGCGGTGAGTGGACTTCCTTGTACGGCAGTATTTGCTCAGGGCTTACGTTATGATATGATACAACACAGGAACAAATCCCGGCACCGGGGAGAGATAAAGAACTCTGTCTCACACACAATGAGCCCTTTTTTAATAAGGGGCAAGGCTCGGGCCTCGGTTGAGGAACTGTTTGTGATTGTGCAGGTAATGAATAATGAGACGGACACTGCATTGTGATAAGACAGAGTCACTCTTACTGTTTATGAATACAGTGACCTCCCTAATAATACTGATCGTAACAACATAAACTCAACTTCTCAACTACATATAATAAATTCATATCCAACAATTACAATTCATTCATGAGAGTGCATTGCTAAACTCAATAATGCACCATACAAGAAACAGATGTTTGTTGTTGAAGGGATACAGCGAGAACTAGATGCTCTTATGTATACAATGCAACAGGAGAGAAAGATGGGAAAGTTCAATTGAAGTAACGTCACTTCAGATGAGATCTAAACGACATCAGGAACCATCCTTCATTTCCCTCTCTTCTTCAATAACAACCTATCATGTTACTTTCCCTCTTCCACTGCACCAGATATCTACTGAA
>JAOPJO010000017.1:4023263-4047572 GCA_027123675.1 Molva macrophthalma | reverse complement strand
ACCACCTCTAAACTCTAACCAGCTCTCTACTGTAACAAGTTATCTACTGAAACCACCTCTAAACTCTAACCAGCTCTACTGTAACAAGTTATCTACTGAAACCACCTCTAAACTCTAACCAGCTCTACTGTAACAATTTATCTTCTAAAACCACCTCTAAACTCTAACCAGCTCTCTACTGTAACAAGTTATCTACTGAAACCACCTCTAAACTCTAACCAGCTCTCTACTGTAATAAGTTATCTACTGAAACCACCTCTAAACTCTAGCCAGCTCTCTACTGTAACCAGCTCTCCACTGTAAACAGTTCTCTACTGTAACAACCTCAGTAGAGAACGGCTACAGTTCTTTACTGCAACCAGCTCGGAACTTTAACCAGCTCTTTACTGTAACCAGTTCTCTACTCCATCCACCACTCCAAATCTCTAATCAGAAGAAAGCCCAGCAGAACAGAGTCATCCAACTACCTATGAGTATTGATGAAAGCTATAAACATCAGAAGAGGTAATCTCATCCCACACAGATAGAGAAGAGACAGGGTAACCATGGTTAGTTGGGATACATAACCATGGTGATGCTGAGGTAGGCAAGGATGGGGTGGCACCTCAGCAGACTTTCTCAGAATTTTGCCTCATATTTCTAGCGCAACACAAACACAAACTAGAATCATATTTATTTTAGTGGAGCAAAGCACACGGGAGCGGGAATGTAGCGTTACTGTATTTCTCCACTCGCTTGAAAAAGGACTCAAGTCTATTTCGAAAGTGAACATTGTGCTTTTCGCTTAAGAGCAGCAGATGCTACAGGGGTGGGACAGGCCACAGGCAGCTGAGCGGCACCGGGAGGGAACGTACCTTTTCACCACCAGACTGAGAGACTTGTGGGAGCTCTTCACCAGACAGATGGCCTCCTGTCTGTAGCCGCTCAGGGGAATCTCGTTGATGTTGACCAGCTCGTCCCCCACCTGGAGACCCACAACCGATGCTTGGCTTCCCTCTTCCACCTGGAGAACCACAACACAGCAGGAGGTCAAATACAACAGGTAAGATACTACACAGGCGATCTGGTGGATCACAACACAACAGGAGGTCTAATACAACAGGTAAGATACTACACAGGTGATCTGGTGGACCACAGCACAACAGGAGGTCTAATACAACAGGTAAGATACTACACAGGTGATCTGGTGGACCACAGCACAACAGGAGGTCAAATACAACAGGTAAGATACTACACAGGTGATCTGGTGGACCACAACACAGCAGGAGGTCAAATACAACATGTGAGATACTGCACAGGTGCGAGGCCGAGCAGGTGATCTGGTATGGACCAAAACACAGCGCACATAACAGTTACAATGTGTTTAAATACAACAGGTGAGATATTGCACAGGTAAGATAGATACCACACAGGTGATCACAACATTTACAATGTGTTTAAATAAAACAGGTAAGATACCACTACACTGCAGGTACAACATGTTTGTAAATAGTATCCCTTTGACTAGAAAACTAAGTAACAACGGGTGTTTTTATATGTTGCTGAGGCTTATTATTCAGTCCTACCTTACACCGTCACATGCTGTACCTACACAAGGTGGTAACTCAGCAACAAAGACTGGTTTAACGGATCAATGTATTCTTTTTTCAAGAGACTAATCACCTCTCTATCGTAACAGACCCCACTGTATTTGTAAGATCCGAGAGATGTTTTAACGATCAGCATAGTAGCTTCTTAAATACATATACTGATGAAACTCACAATGTAGTGCAACTAAAAAGTAGAGGAAAGGAAGGAGTTTTTATACAAGAGACGGATGTAAATAAATAAAAACCCATTAATGGGCAGGCCACTGCAGGTTGTGCAAGTGAAATAAGTCATGCTGCTCATAACTTATCGTAATCTTGATTCGTTAACAGTGTTTAAAGCCCTGGCCGTGTTTGCTCAGGTTAAACAGGTGAGTCTTTTTCCTAAGAACACCTACAGGAGCTCTAAACATTTTTCAGAAGCACTCGTTCAGAAGCCCATGCCATAATGTGAAAACAAACTGCATTGTGTTTGCAACGTGCACCTTGAACAACACATTTCTCAGAGGGGGGTATGCTTGCAAGAAGGGAACTGGGATAGGCTGGAGCTCAAAGCCACTAAAAGTTTACTACCATTAGTTTAAATAACAGAATGTCAAGCAACACAATTAAAAAACGATGAATACATAAAAGATATATACACTTCACGTCATATACTATGCTTGTTCTACTGTCAGTTGTATAGGTACATTATGTGAAGCATCAGTAAAATACTTGTAGGCCTGTAAAATAAGCATGACATAAATAAACGTTATTTGACGTGGCGTCCAAACCTGTTGCACTATGGGTTAAGTAGAAAAATATGTCTTTGTATTTTTATGAGAAATTGCCCTTTAAGGTAAAAAAGGTACAGGAAGACACCCCCCCTTCAAACACACATTCTCTCTCTCTGAGTGTGGACTAGAGGACCTGGCTCAGAACAGGGGAGAGAGAGAGAGACAGAGAGAGACTACAAGGGCATACTTGGCAGAATAACACTGGGGCCAAACTCTGCAGCTGATTATCAACCTGCATGACTTAACCTCCGAGGTATGTTTTCACGTACGGCCCATTAAATCGTATATGTTCCTCACTGTTCCTCACCCCTACATCTTATAGGTTGTTCACTGCAGACCACTACATCGTATGGGTCCCTCACTGCAGACCATTTTTGGATGCAGATGTGATTTCACACAACACCTAAACCCCTGTCTCTTACACCCTCGTCTAACTTTTCATTCGAATAACAGGGCTAATCTCAGCAAGCTACATCATTCCAGGGTCAAACACGCGCACTTCCTATGTATTCTTAAGGGAAGTACACTAAGGATGTTTAACGTATTCAAGTCATGAAGGAGTAATGTGCGGTACAAGAGGCAAGAGACAGGAGAGTTTTGGGGAAAGCATGGCAATGCAGAGCCGCATATAAGTATACTTTAAAAGGGGGCAGTAAAGGTTTCGTGGGAACAGGATGGAAATTAGCTATAGCCAGGAGAGAGATATGTCCTATTTGCTTTATATGACCCCATCTAATCACAGGATGTACTTATTCTGTCATTATATTTTGATATTACATTATTTTACACTGACATGTACTGCAAGGTTTGATCCGCAAATAGCATGTATCCAGAAACTCTTCATATTACCTACTAGGCTACTAGTAACGCCACACAGGGCTGCATGTGTGTTTTGTAGCGTCTCCTCCACTGAGTAAGACGCCCGGTGTAATAACATGCAACGACAACAATACAGGACGGAGGGATGTGTTGTCACCGCAAAGCAACACATTATCCCCATGGACAATCCAGGCACGCAGCAGTGGTAAAGATACACAGCATAGTCTGTGCTTTCTTCGGCCCTGGCTGGCTTCCTCCAGGTGCTATCACTCCAAACCAAACCGTCCTGACTTCCTCAGTGGGCTCCAGAATAGCCTGCTGTCTCTCCCGGGGACCTGGTGGGAAGGATGTGGTGGGCGACTGAGGTGGTGGGGGTGGGGGGAATGTGTCTTTTCGGCTGACAGACGTCCTGTATGCCCTGCTGACCGAGCCCTGATAGCACAGAGAATGGTGCCTTCTTTTTAAAGAAGGCCCAAGTTTGACAAGGCTGTACTGGCTTGAATTAAGCACTTTCTATCATTGTCTTGATAGGAAGTTAGGGATATGCTAATCCTGGGTCTAATGTTTAATTCATTGGATGGATCTGTTGGATCCAACTGTAATGCCATAAATGGTACCCCAACTACAGAAATGGCAGTAGAAAGAGTGTGTTTGCACTGTCTGCTCCCTTTAGAATCAGTGTTGGCAGCAAACCAACTGGCAAGGTCATTCATATAAAAAAAAAAAACATAAGTGACAGAAGTCACTATTCAAGCACAGTGCTGCGAAAGATCTGCCATCGCCAGACTGATCAGTATCCACTATCTAGATATATGTCTGTCCTGACTGTCCTGTCTGCAATCTTACATGGCAAGCACAGAGGTAGACTGGCTTCCTCCACCAAGGCTCGTCATATACACAAGGTTACTCAAGATACTCAAAGGTTTTGGAATTGTCAGTTACTAAAACTAACTAACTGGTAGGTTTCGGTGTCAGTCTACCTCTGCAACCTGTTTTCCAACCTACAGGCAGAAAAACTCTACTCTTGCTTAACCCAAATGCTAACACACTAAATGGAGCCGTTTGGTGATTCATCTTCATACCAGAAATTTTCCCAATCAAAGATAGTCATAATAACGCCACCCTCAACATGTACCACAAAGGACCCATTAATGGACCAAACCAGTTTACCTGCTGATGTTTCAGAGCATGTACGAACACAGCTTTAAAAACACTGCTTCAATAGAATACATAACTAATGTTTTTCCCCACAAAGAATGCGACATGACTCAAGGGAGCGTATGTACATGGTGAATGCCCAGCTGTGTCGAGTAAAACTGGATTATTTAGGTTTATTGAGACGCGGATTTAAACAAAGTCCGTGAAGACCTTTGGTAAAACTCGAGCTATGAGAGGAATGTTAAGAATTTAAATTAGATCCAGATTATCTTTTTTCTTCCCTTAAAGGCGTTCGAGCTGCCCCAATCTCCTGGCCCCCTCTCTTTATTATCTTTAATTTAAGTATTCGAGAAGAGCCATAAACCAGAGAAAATAGCTAACAGAGCCTGTAATTGAAGGTCCTCCGTGGGCCACTAAAGAACGACATCCATCTTCCCGTCGCGGCCGACAGGGACGTGCAAACAGAGGGTCGGGAGAAGGAACTAAATGGACCTCGATACCGCTTTAAACACCTTCAGACCGCTGGGGATGTTTACAATGAAGATAGAAATGCTGACAGTGCTAAGGGAAGGGGGAACTATCCACTGACCTAACACTCCAGAGACAATGGAACTAGATAGGGCAAGAAATTACTTGGGTGTTTAACAAAAAGGATGTGGTGATTCTACTTGACCAACTGAGAACACAAGCACTGTGAATTAAAGAACTTGGAGAAGCTCTTTCATGAGCCGCTCTTAATAACACCGCTAGACAACACAGACAGCGAGGGAGGTTATCTGCACAGTGAGACTCCGGGCAAGGTTATGTCTGGGCCTTTATCTACTCTGCACCCATAATTCAGCCGACAAACCACATAAATCAAAAGGCCACGAAAACTGTTGTCCACTCCAACATACACTCATCCCCACCAAGCCTAACTCTATCCCTTCAAATCATTCCACCGGGCTCCAGGATGTCAGGGATAATTCAGCAGTCAGACAAGCAGCATTCCACACTGGCCCTGGCACCACGAGTCACCTTCAAACTCTCTGTTAACCCACTGAGAGGGTGGAGAGAGAGAGGCAGAGAGACAATAAAACAGAATGCGATGCTGGGGGCCAACTATCATAAACATGAGTGGTGGCAAATGTGCTGGTGCATTTTGGGTCAATCTGACAATCATTTGTGAAGCCTAACGGTTAATCTCAAATTGGTTAAACATTTGCAGCGCTATCAAGAAGTCACTAGTCAAACCATTAGGCTGCTTAGTATTGAAGATATGTTAACACCAATGATATGTCTACGTAAAAAAAAAAAGGTTTGTAGACACTGAATCTGAACCTAATGGAGGAGAAAACATCTTACCCAGAGATGTAGTCGTTGGAGTTTGGATTTTCAAGCCCCCGCGGAGAGGCTCTGCCAGTCAGTAGTAGTTTGTGACACTGGCAACATTAAACTAAAATAGCAGTAGTAGTTTGTGACACTGGCAATATTAAACTAAAATAGCAGTAGTAGTTTGACACTGCTAATATTAAATAAAAACAGCAGAAGTAGTGTCTTGGCTTTGGCGACACAATCCAGTGGTTTGACCCTCGAATCTTACAGAATAGAATTTTAACTCGAAAGACATTCCACTAATTTGGATCAAATGCTTCTAAACGCTACAGTATAGTGAGGCGCTGACAGTGATCTCAAATCTGAAGCTCCAAGCCTCAATAATGCCACGAATTCCCCAGTTTCGGCAGACTATGGTTGAGTTAGACTTCGGACCCAGTTGGGTCGATACAGAAATAGTTTCTCCATAGAAACATATGGTGGTTTCTACCTTGCCAAAATAACTAGCAAGGTCTTCTGTAAATCATTAAGCAGCCAGTGGATATGTGAGGTTTCGGATCCGTTACCCTAATATGGTGTGACAGAGATCAGACATTCTCTTCCACAGCTCTGCAGCATGGAGGTACACACATCACTCTTCCATAAAGCCATAGAGCCCACATGGACGAGCAACATGGAGATGTATGCTTGGGCTTTTTACAAATGGCACATCGATTTTACTTTCCCTATTTTTATGGCCCACGTGACCTCACATTGTGCCAAATGTTATGAAGTTCCTTGGAAGGCAACCGTGGACAATACATTGAAACAGAAATCATGCTTAAATGTATACATTTGCTGTTATGTCTCAGACTAACTGGGGTCGACTGAGGGGGTATGTGTGGTGGTACGTTCCTAAATATTGTTTGAAACATTATGTTGTTGGCTCTGTTAGTCACGTCATCATCTTGCTGCCTTAAATCTGCACCACCATTTCCCAACTCCAATAAACCAATCATGCGAGTAAGGAGTGAAGGACTGCGGTTTAGTGGTAATACCAATGGGGTTTGGCACAGAGCGACTTGTTGGACAACTCTGACCTCGCTGGTGTTTTTTCAGTATTAAAATGTGTGATAAGTGGACACCTTCCAGCCCCTATGAAGTCAACCCAGATCCGAATAGCTATAAAAGCTAAGTTAAAATGGTTCTCGAGGAATGAAGGCCCACAGGTGGTATTTAATAAATACCTTTTTAGGTGCAGATTCCAAGCGGTACTGTTGATTAAACTATTCTACAAGCTGTACTGTACTACAAGCGGAGTACAGCACTATAGAAGCAGGACTCTTGAATGCATTACCATAGAAGCAGTAAACTTGAATACAGTAGTGGAAAAGAAGTACACTCGAATGTCACCTCTCAGATGTATGTTGAACGTCCGGCCGGATCTAACTATAATAAAACTATTTGGTTCTGTTGCTCTCACATTTCAAGAAATACTCCTCTTGACCAGAGAATCACCACAAACAGGAGACTCACACTATCCAATCACATCCTCACATTTCAGTCTTATGTGGCTGTGTGCACGGGGACAGGCAATGGGAGTATTGTACACAGTGTACCTAATAGTGCACCTAGTAGTAGTGCAGTAGGATTTAAACATCATTTTGGATTATGTAATGTCTAATGGAGCCAAAACGCTGCTGCTGCTGTCCCGTTGCAACCGCATTGTTCCCAAAAGATCTTTATATGAGGAAACAGGTACATTGGGGATCCAGGAGACTTGGTCATGACACCACATAGCGCCACAATGATCACCCTACAGGTCCAACGTCTGTCTGTCTGTCTTTCTGCTCGCCTTATATACATCGCTACCCCCAAATTATATACAACTCATGGCCACTGTGAGAGTCTTGGGGAGTTCTAAGCGCACTGCGTTTGCCAGGACTGTGTACCTTGGTGATGAGCAATGGCTCCTGGTGCTCTCGACCTCCTCGCAGTGTGAAGCCCCATGGTGCTCCACCAGAGAGAAGCACCTCCAACAGCCTCCACCCTCCGTCCTCCCTGGCCCTCTGGTTCAGCTCCCCGGGCCGTGTGTGCAGCGAGCGCCGCTCCTCCACATAATACACATCAGTTCTACAGCCTCTGGCCTCCATGCTGCTGGTGGGATTAAGGAAAAATAGGACAGAAATGTGTTGTGATTAAAATGTTAATGTCACACCAGAATGGTGAATGGTTTCTGTTGTTTTATTTATACACACTCCATTAAACACCAGTGTACCTTACGAGTGTAGTTCAACTGTTAATCTTTTTACATATTTAAGGTGTCAGACACAACACTAGAGGACTGTTTAACCATGAATAGGAGTATTCCATGTTAAACTAGTCAAGTCATAATTAAATGTCGTAACCAAGTAATAAAGAGAAGACAAATATCTGATCAGATTTTAGAAAGGGGCAGTAAACATGTGTGACTGTAAATTTGTTCCAGCGATTTTTAGGATTTATATTTCCATAAAAAATCATCTTTCATCTAGAGCCATTACAATTAATTACATAAGGTTTAGGAGTGATGGTACTTCCAACTGAACATACTTCGTGGCGCTGGGGATGAAACCCGATACATGGTTGTTTTTTTTACATCTTTCGCTAGTAATTAAATGGGCTTTTGGCAGACGACTCAAATGTATTATGACCTAACATTATGAATGTATACTTTTAGAATCAACAACGGCCCTATCATATTGACTGATCGTGAATATGATATCTGACATTGACATCCAGATGACTGTGGTATGGTATAGTCCTAGGATTTGCGAAGTTTATGCAAAATACTTGTTACTAATTTTAGAAATTAAAAAGGCCGTTTAACCTTTAAACCAAATTGAAAGCCCTGTGTTATAAAAATCAAATAAGGAATACCTTATCAAGCCGACAGACTCCTCTCCTCCCTGAATTCTTACAGTTTAATGTGAAAAGCGTCTTAGCTAACTGTACATACTTTGAACACACACCATTTAGCACCTAACACCTGTTGTCCAACTACTACACTACTAACTTAATGCCCTAATGTGTGAGAACATTACATGATGACGACTGTTAAAATGGAAACTCCTCGCCTATGTGTTGTCAAACACGTATAAATCACTTTTAATGGCAACGTATATTAGCTTTGGGACATTTTAGTCCAAATACGAAACACATATATTGCCTAATACAGTAATCACTCTGGCTGGCACGGATACTTTAGACCTGTATCGACTAACATTTGTGTGTCTTAAAGCGATAGCCTTACCTGCAGATACGAGTGGATGACCGGGTGAAGAAGCTTCCCTCGACGCGGTGGCAAGTAGCTTTCTTCTCCGTTCAGTTGTACGCATTATTCATTATTTTATACAAAGTTAAGTGGGCTCGCACTTTTCGCGAATCCGATCGCGGTGAGTTTTGCGATTCGTATTTTTGAATAGAAAACTTTAGGCTGTGGTCCGTCTGGTACACAACAATGACAACACAAGCGAGTTTAAATTAGCAAATGGTGCTAACTAACTCCAGGGACAACATAAGGATAGCGCAGGTAACTGGAGCGCAAGTGTGCCATCTACCGTCTTCACGCTGACCCAGCTTGTTTCTTTGTTTGGTTACGGACTGAACTGTAACTATTACGTTATTTACACTTTACGTAGTTTGAGTGAGGTACACAAAGAGAAAATCGCAACTTTCCTATCTATTAAAAGTGTTATAGCGGTAATGAAAAAGGACTACAAGAAAGAAAGGATGAACGCGTGTTTCTATGACAACGCTTTTCTGTAAGGGTCGCCTAAAGGCCCATATGAAAGTTTCGCGGAAGTTGTCTGAAACGTCAGCGTTGAAGAAATAAAAAAACCTATTAAACTATTTCTACTCAGACTCACTTGTTGATTGTGTGTTTCTATTTGTCATTCATTCTGAATATGCTAAAGAAGTGGAGAACATGGCTTGGAATATATAACGATATGGTGTTATTCCTGAGAAAAGCCAGACAACCGTGGATTGTAATAAAGAAGACACCGAGGGAGTAACAGCATTGGCTACTGAGAAGGATAATATTCCTACTACCGATGCTTTACCTCTTCATCTGCTAGAAAGGGCAAAGGTGTTTGGTGGTAATTAGTACCTTTTTTAAAAGGTTTGTTTTGGGTTTACTTACAGTGTGAACCTCTAACAACTTTCTGGTTTGACAAAAGCTCCAGATAACACTTAAGTATTTTATTGGTCTGTCATATGTCTACAGGTTACATTTAGAATTTTGCCAGCAGTGCCTCTAAGAAAGTATCCATATCGGTAGTTGAAACCGCACAGAAAATAAATAAGAGTATCGAAGAAGGAAAGATTGATGGAATAATTGATAAAGTACTCCCATTGCGTTATAACTGATTTCATATGCCGTCATTGTATACGTTTAATCCCCAAAATGATTTATTTTGTCTCCCAGACCATTCTGGGCGAATTCAAAAAAAGATCAAGAAAAGTTTGTTCATGATGAAAAGCACAACAGACCTCACTTCTTTACATTCCTCTTGTCCAGAATGAAGATGATAGCAAATAAAGTATATTAAAGCAGTTGAACTCCATCTTTGGTGTTGCAGTGCCCCCATGGGTGGGTTTCAATGAAGAGGAAGGCAAACAAATCGTATCTCTTTCAGCAGTGAGTATGGGATTTCCATTTACAATACAGTTGCTGTATTGCTGAGCTCAAAATAATAGAAGTATAAAACAATTATAATATGATGATAGCATACATTTAATTAAGTAAGTTATCTCATCTCTGCGGAACAAAGCCAAGTTTTGACAATGGTCATCATTCAACTTTTCCCACACATTTCTGCTGGTTTGTTGACAGGACAATATAACCAATTAATTCAGATTCATTCATAATTAGTCATTAGGAGCAGGTAGGGGGTAGGCATTATAGAAGTACGTAGAAAGATTGGGTGCAGTTTCCACTATATCTTCCAAATAGACCATAGAGCCAAGATGCAATGTTCAATCCTTTATTCACGGGCTTTTGCAGGATACCCCAACAACCACCACAGTCCTTCAGTGATTCTCTTAATTCTGTGTCCTAATTCTGCAGGTTAATCCTGCATGCTCTCCTATTATTATTCCTCTTTGATTAATCACAAAACACAGTATATCTAAACACATGACAAGGGCGGGGCTATCAGTTACTTCCAATCATTACCTGTTAACATACAAAAAGGTGCAACCTTACTCAAAAGGCAATCACAAACCGCCTACGCCCTCTATAGGTTGAACAATTGGCGGGGTGTGATACCTGGGTAAGATTGGCCCCAGACCGGTTGGTCTGTGGGAGATCTCTTGTTGGACTATAAGACAAACAAAGGACCATTTGGTGCTAATACCAACCCATTAGTTGCTCCATTGATCAATTACTTTAAGAACAATAGGGGGTTAGAAACAGAGGTCTGGCAGGAAGGAGGATGAGACAGGATGAGGGTTAATCCACATAGATTGTTTCAACTCCTCAAAAGTAATTGATGTGAGTGCAGGTGAAGGTGTCATTATATTAACTCTTTGATCAGTCAATAGTGCGGGTCAGAGAAAGGGATCTGGCAGGGAAAAGGTGTCACCAACTAATAGTGGGGGTCAGAGAGGGGTTTCTGGCAGGGAGGGGGATGAAAACAGAACGAGGCAAAACCATATCTAAATGTTTAGCGATTAATACATTCCTCGATAGCATCTTGCTCAAGGATGCCTATAGGAAGGGTACGGAGGCCGGGGTCCAAACCCAGAGCCTTTTAATTGGGAGCCAAACACTAAAGTCACTATCCTGCCCCCACTACATGACTGATACCAGACAGTGAACAGTATCAAGGATGGCTATCTAGGTTGTAATAGTATTTAAGTAAATATATAGACATATTCAGGTTAGTTCAGCTGTGAGACCACTCACCGCTAATAATAAATAATAAATCAATCAATTAATCACTTTGCACTTTTTTTTGTTTGAGACCGGGCATAACCCTTAGTTGTCAGTATAATACTTATATGTTCTGGCTTCTGTATTCGGAAAATTTGACTTTATTATGAATGCTATTTAAGAAACGGAAGTTATCATTAAAACGATTCAAAACATTTTAAGTGGATGGATTTCTTGTGCACAAATGCTGTAAATATAGGGCATCATAAATTATATTTGTATCCGGAAGTCCGGAAATATAAACCTTTTGTCCGGTTTTTGGTTTTCATTGTCAAGACAGCAGGCTTTAGCGTCTGGCTTTACTTGTGTGAATAGATTACTTGTGCTTTACTTGGGTGAAGAGCTTATACGTTTAGAATGTTTTTTATTAGGCCTTTGTGATGCATTTCAATATTACAATCGTGTTATCTATAAATGTCTCATTTTGATTAGAATAAAACCTTTTCTTATGTAGCCTATTATGTTACCATGTTATGTATTAATGATTAACATTAAATTGTGTGATGTAGACTTTACAGGTGATCATATTAAACAGCCCAGACTGTTGTGTCTGGGGAATGTTCTAGACTCGGGGTCTGGACGGTTAGGCCCTCGAGCCATGAAATCGACGACAACAACTTTGAAGCCAAATCCATACTTTTCAGTGTGAATTGTAACGTAAACGTTGGTTTACAATATGACAACCAAAACTCAACAGCCCATTCCGTGGAAAACGACCATCATTGCCAGTTCATCACTTCAGGTAAAATGTCAATAGCTAGGTACAACCTTCTTTTGTTCGAATTGTGTTCAGTTGACGATGGTCGGCTAGCTAAATTAATTCATAGCAGCTAAATAAGATAATATAACGTTACCAGTATGCAAATTATGTCTCGCAATGAAACAAGCCAAAGAAGAATACGCCATTTACTATTCTTTATTTCATTTTAAGAACCACGATGTGATAAGGTCACTGAACGGACAGCAACACCGCATCAGATTTTCGGACAGCGTCGAATGTGGCGCATTCATTTTCCCGTTATCAGGTAACCACAGGCGCGCACAGGCCTTCGTTAAGGGCAAAAAAAACAACTGGACAATGTAGACCTATTGTTTGTATCTTTGTATTTGTTACATTGTTGAACATTCAGTATATGCCTATGTGTATGAGTACAGATATAAGTAGGCCTCATTTTCCATCTCTGCTGTGAAACAACTGTCTAATTATATTGAAATTACAAACCAGTGTGCAGGCGTAACATTTGTGTAGCAAATGTCATATTTAATTTAAATCCATATAACCTGTAATCTATTCAAATGGATTTTCAACAGGAACTGCATTTTTGGTGGTGTGCTTGGATGAACTGCCTGAAAATGTAAATGAGACTGGACTTTTTGAAAAGATAACAAACTTTATCAAAGTCCATCGGAACAGCTTCCTACTTCTCTGTGCCCCATTTAATGGGAAGAGAGAACTGGACATCTTATCAGATATTCAACAGAGGTAAGCTATTGCACAAAACTCAAATCAAGTTATTAATATGACATGTGTACAGGTTATGCATAAGTCATTATGAAATATTTAAAATCGAAATTGTTGTATGGAGATTGTCATTTTGGGGCAATCATGTCTATATTTCTAGATTCTTTGTCAGCAACCTGAGAATTCTTCCTGTGCGGAACAATGGTGACATCATCAAAGGAATGTTGACTATCTCTAGGGTATGGATAATCTTGTCATTTGTAGTATATCTTTTAAAATATTGGTTGGTTGGTTTTAATCTAGTCAAGTGTATATGGCCCTTAATCACAGCTACAGTCTCAAAGGGCTTCACAGGCCCAGATAAAAAAGAAAGAAACCTAATGGATACTGATGGATTGATGCTTATGATTATATTTAATAATGCATTACATCACTGTATGGAACTGCATGTGTGCAGGCCACCAGCAAGCCCCATGTGGACACCATTCGAGACCGTCTGTCTCTGGCCAGAGCCCACATCATTGAACGCAGCCCAGTGTGGAAGATGCTTAGAGATGTGAAACTGGGGTAACAAATTTAACGAGAGTTATAACGTCCAGTTCAGTCATAAGACTAAACGTCTTAAAGGAGCCTGTTGAATGTATTATATACAATTCAATCCAGGGTTATTTTTTCCATTAACTTTAGTGTAGTTCCACAGTTGAAATGATGACAATGTAGTTTTCTTCAGAAAAGAAAATGTATTGAAAAAATCTAAAATTTGCCCAAATACCATTTATTAAACATCCACAGTGGAATACATTAAGAGAAGTCTGTGTTTTGGACAATGCTGTGCAATGCAA
Source organism: Molva macrophthalma (assembly GCA_027123675.1). NCBI lineage: Eukaryota > Metazoa > Chordata > Actinopteri > Gadiformes > Lotidae > Molva > Molva macrophthalma. Next base: position 4,033,659 of record JAOPJO010000017.1, on the reverse strand, counting down.
TGGGCTGATATGGGTGGCTAGCTATTTCAGTCTTTAAAATGTATCTCTTTAATTTACTTGGCCTTCTCATCCTTTATCTCGTCAATGCGAAAGATAAGGCTTTCCATTAGGTCAAAGGTCACCAACGCATTCTGGATGATCTGAAAAAGAATGAGCCACGATTAAAAAATATATTTGTGACTCATACGTGGCAAAAGACTAAAGTAGAATATATAAGATAAACCATGGTCCCCTGAACACATATGTAGGTAATCTAACAATGATGCTACCAAAATTAACCATTTTGGGACATCTCTGTGTCACTGTACCTGGTACTGGACCTCTGGGGACATATCAGCCTTCTTGTCATGCTTCACATTCAAGCCTTGGACTAGCTGAGTTGATTTAGCTGCAGCCCGAGCCTCTGAAAGAACACATACAATATGAAAAGTTGTTAATATACCATAGAAACACATGATGAGTATTAAACAAACATCATCATATTCTGTATTAAACAAACAACATCATATTCTGAAATAACTGTAATTTGATATTTGGTAAATTATATAAACAGTCACTGTATAAACATTTAAGGATAAAACAAAACCTAAAATGAAAAAGATGTTGTAAAAAGAATATACTGTGTATGGTCAGTGTCATGGCATAAATTCACTCACTGTTAACAAGGGCCATCATTTCAATTTGAAGATGCATTTAAGAGGTCTTCCTTTGATGGAAACTACCAGGTGCATAGACGGTTCTTACCTTTCGCTTTCAGTTTGTAATCTTCCCGCAGGGTCTTTGCTTCATTGATGTAATATGTTCTTGACATGGTGATGCCAACACGCATCATTTTAAGGTAGTCATCTTTGATTCGGCACAGTTCCTCCCACACACTTAACTACCAGTAGGGGAAGGGGTTTAGCATTAAGTGTTAGAGCAATAGCATACGAGCAAACGGCTAATACAATGAAGTGGTTAACCAGTCACTCACTTTGCTCTTCCATTCTTTGTCTCTGATGAGAAGATAACGTAGAAGATTCAGGCCCTCCATTACCCTGCATGAAGGAAGACGTTTGTGTTAAAGTGATGGACAACAGGATCTACAACGTAAAATATCCTCAACATCACAGAGAGTGTATCCACTACACACCTACCTTATATCTGTCAGGAAAATGTAAAAAAGTATATTAATATACATTTCATAATCATCTTAGAAACTCAGTCTTGGAAAGACTCAGGATTGTAGGGGTGTGGTCTGTATCCACGGCCCCCGCGGCCCCCCTAGTTTTTACCCTGCACCCACCTGTCCATGTTCTGCAGCAGGTACGTCTCAGCACCATGTGGTAAACTCAGCGCCTGCTCCAGCAGGTAAATAAACTCCACTCCCAAGAACCATTCATTCTCGTTCCCCGGCTAAGAGGGAAATAATCAGGTCACACACATATCTCCCAAGCTGCATCTACTAAAAGTGCTATATTTGTTATAAATTAGCCTTTGCTGTGAATATGATCAGGTAGAGAATATCCAATTTGTTTTAAAGTGGTAATCTCAAAGATCTTGAAAGATTGAATTTAAATAAAGGTCAGTTAAGTCGCTATCACCTGATGAAACGAAACAGATATTTGAGATGTCAAAGATCTTTCATATATCTTAAATAGTTACTCCAAGTACGTTGTCAATTGAAACAATCCAGACTTTAAATTGCATAATGTATCAGCTCAGCTGACCTGTGCCCGATTTTCTATGAAAAATAAATACAATTAAATGTAGGCACACAGATTTATTTTGTCTTACCTTCATTGAAAATTCAACCTGATTTTTTATGTTTTTGATGATGTAACCCTCTATTCCTGAATGCTGGCTTGTTTTCAGCATACACCTGTACAAAATAAATTAAACATCAGAGCACTTAAATTGATCAACATATAATAGTACAGTAATTTATTCAAATTAAAATGTCACCTGAAAAATCTGTGTTTTCCCTGTGAATTCAACTTGTTGATGAAGAGCTGAAGCACCAGCAGGCCCCTCTCTCTCTGAGAGAACAGCAATATTGTATTCACTCATCTTCCCATAGGACAATGAAATATTCATGATTTCTATTCTTTCTCATACTCACCAATTGTCGCGATGGACAGTCAATGAGAATTTGTCGCAAGTTCTGTAAAAAGCAACAGACCCACACACAATGTATTTAAGACTTAATTTGTTATTTTATTGACGTTAAATAAACATTCAAATGTTTTAGCTATCCTAGATGACAAAAATCACATGTATTGAAGAGTCTGCTATACAGCATTACAGCATTTTGTCGTTACCCAGGGCCAAACGGCTATTCAGCACACATGGAATCACCAAAGCAATCTCTTTATATTACTATGATGACTATTACAATTACCTATTTTCCCTGGTATTTAGTACCTGTGAAACGCTGTAGAACGTCTTCAGTTCTAGTAGATCCACTGTAAGACTACTGTCTTCTACACTGTCCAAGCTTCTGGCATATAATTCCTGGAGGAAAAAAGGGATTGTACATAAATTACCTAGTTTAAATGTAATCCATGTTATTATGCTTTTATTCAGATCCTGTGTATAATACAAGTACTAAGGAGAAGGTTAGGAATATGATCAAGGATACTTGATCATATCAATCACCTTAAGCTCTCCTGCTCCCTATAGGCTTAGGTTGGCTACAGCCAGAATAGGAGTATATATGTTTGTGTTCTTACCAGTCCTTTAAGAACGTATGATTCGTCTTTTCTGTCAAACAAATGGACAAATGTACAATTATTTCAAGACATCCTTCATTTGACTATTTACACTCTTTAGATCGTATTGCACGGATACTTGCCTACTGAGCAGGAGATTAATGTATTCCATGTTGCACTGAAGTATAAACCTAGGGCTAAACAAAAGAACATACATTAATTAATGGATTGTAATTGAGATTGACAGTAATCTGTTTAATATGCAAGTACTGGATTACCACTCCGGTCTGAATATGTTGTCTCCTAGCATGTCGGATAATGATTAGTGGTATTCTTCACCTGAACACTGCAGGGAAGTAGTCTATGCCGATGAGCTGGACAAAGAGCAGGTAGGCAAAGGATGCCCTACATTCATCAGTCTCCTGAGTGTCATCCACCATGATGCTTCTTTTCTTGGGTACGTACAGCAGAAGGTCAGCCAAAGGCTTTTGAAGAGATGCCAATATGACCTGGGAACAGGGATACATGGGGCCATTATCTAGGTGCTTGATGTTCAAAACAAAAGCTTTACAAATGCTTCTATTGCATCTCATGAACCCTCCTTGTGGAACCCACTAGGTCAAAGATGAAGGTTGTTGACATTGCAATCTAAACTGCACATCTCTCTGTACACCCTATTTCCATCCCCCGTTTACATGTACTGTCTCTGTATTGCTGTCACCTTTGACTGAAGTTAATCCTTCTATTATAAGCTATTCTATTGATGTAAATGAAATGTTCAAACCATTATCTCTGCTGCAAAGAACCACAGAGATGACTTTCTGCTGGGGTCTAGTTGGGCCTGGAATAGTGGCTCTCTCAGGCTCCTCATGCAGCTGTGGGACAAAGAGAGTATAGTATAATCAGTGCATTGCTAGTTGTTTTTTTTCATCATTAGTAGTGAGATAACTCAAATTATTATAAAGAGAGTAGGAGTATGGTAGGACAGATTATAATCCATGTTGATTTGGGAGTGAAAAGTGGTCATGTTACAGAAATATCACCCTACACTGGCCTTAACAATATAAACTCCTCACTTTTCTGCTTTTAAAAATCAACATCTCAAAGATACTATGATTGAGACTCACAATTTAAAAAGCACATCATTCAGCTCTTGGTCTTCAAGACATTGTGAGCTTTTCTTGGCATCTTTTCCCTTCATTTCCTCCACGAAGGGCTTGACAAAGTCTGTCAGGGTGCTACAGCTGCGACACAGGCCATACTGGTCGGACTCTTCCAGCTGCTTAGTGTAAGGCACCGGCAGGCGGGATAGCTGCTTCTGAATGGAAGACAGAGCCAAGTCCAGAGAGGCCGCTCGTCCCTCGCCCATACGAAGCAGCACTTTAGAGGAGACACAGAGGAGGGGAATCACTGTTATGGGAAGAGGTTGGTGCTTTGCTGGCAGAGACGGGGTGGTATGGAATATGCAATCTGGATGGTTGATGGATAATTTAGAAAAATGTTGTATAATATAAAATAGAAATAGCTCATCCTTTTATACATACAGCTGCATATAAATACTAAAAAGTTGTGTATTTTGGTTAGACATGTTTTCATAATCTCTGTTGGGTTTATGATGGCATCTATCAAGGTGATGTCATATGTTAGGGGTCATTGGCATAAGGATTATAAGGAACCCTAGTTTGAGATTATATTATCTCCCAGCAGGGGGCGGCAAATACTTTGCCTATATCTCTTCGACTGGGATTGCAAGTATAGGTACATTTCTGTGGTATATTGGCGCAATTGAGGGGGAGGGATAGGGGGGACATGTCCTCTCCACATTTTACCAGTGTTACACTTCATTTATATTCCAGAATAGATACAAAACAAGACGATTGCCCTTGGTTTACCAAGCATGTGAATAAAACACATTTTCAAAAGTAAGATAATGAATCGTCATCATAATAATAACGATCTTTCTTAATAATAATAACGATTAAAAAATAAATAGAAATAGAAAATGAAAGCAATGTTTGCAGAGGTTGAATCTGTTGCCAAATGCATGGCTTTGGCTTTTGTACAATAGTGCAGGTTATAGCAAAAACACCTTGGTCCCCCTACATGTAACACCAAATTTGCACCCTTGCTGTGGAAATTCCCATGCCACGTCAAATATAGGTATTAGGTTAAAGTAGGGTAATATAATTCAGGTAAGGGTTGTTAGAGGCAAAAGACACAGATCAGACCAGAAAAAAAACATCTAGTTACTGACTGCTGACTAGATCTGTGTTGTGTGTTGACTACAGATTTGCGAGATAGTGGTCACGTCTTTTGAACGCTGCCATTACCTGTTTGGAGATGTGGAGCCAATGCTATGATGGTATCTGAAATAGCACTGGCATCAATATCGTCCATCAATTTCAGCAGACCATACAGGAGCTCATTTGGCCTGCACGTCTAGACGAAAGAAGGAAGAGATAATTGGGCACATTTGTCAAGCTAAATGTAGGTTTATGCTGTCCACCGAGACTTCATGGTTGGTTACCTACCATGGTGAGGTGAGTCATAGCCACCTCACATTGGACCAGACTCTTCTCCTTTTTCGTCATTTCATTTGCAAGAGGTGCCAGGAGACCACAGCCCATAGATTGGACGATTTCCTGATTAAAAGAGACCACTTTCATTTTTAATTTTACTTGTAACTTTATTTATTTGTCACGCATCATTCTTACGCAATATTCCATATTGCCTCAATATTCGACAATTTCCTGTTTCTACAACTCAAAACACCTGGTCATATTTTCCAGATTTCACCATATGTCACCCTATTTGAGCCCTTGACCCTGCACCAAGCCTCCAGACTTCTGGTACTTTTGGGGTCCTCGTTATGCCCCTGTTTATATGAATATCAGTGTTTAATGCTTTAGGAACAGGAAACATAATCAAAACACAGCAAACAGTTTGAGATAAAATACAAATATGGTGGATGAGAAGGGGAGACAACTACGGAGTAAGAGGAGAGCCATATTGGAAAAGATTTTCAGTGATGCGGGAAACCTTGAATGTAAAGCTGCCCGTTTGCTTCCCACACTTCTAGGTTACAAGGCCATTACACATGATGTCCGCTCTGAAGGAGGCAGAGCACTGCTGTTTAGCATGGTAAAGGAATATGGAGGCAGGATCTGCCGTCTATATTTTCCCCATTGCCGTCTCCTTTGGGAGTGATAACAGATTCACACTGCCCAAGTCCTCTGACTGACATCTCTAGTTACTCAGGTGTGAGCTGTCCATCACAGATGTGAATTTCTGAGCATTGTGAATTCAGTTTAGTGGATTGAACTCTATAATGTCCTGGTGGTTATTCACCATGATGTGTGGCTTTACACTGGTCCTTGCCATGACCTTAACCAACACAAAATCTGTAACAAATATCACTGCTATGAACTATTTTGAACATAATACCTAAAACCAACCATCTTCAATCTATTATTTAAACTTGATTTAAATTTATAATGCATAACCACCTCCACCTGTTCAGCGTGTATGATTTACCTGGTTTCTCACATCCTGAAGAAATGTTAGGAGTTGTGCAGCGTCCCCTTGACCAAGGCAGCTGTATCCGAGGTCCAGAAAGAGCTTGTAGTCTTCTGGCTCCCAACCTTCATCTGGTGTATCTCTCTGAAACAAGAAAAAAATTGAAGATAACATAATCGTTTTGTTTAGTAGTTTAACATAAGAATATTGAATCATTGTGATGAGGCCCATATTTGGATATTACTGGATTATAGTGATCTGCTGTATTCCATTGCTTCTTTCCACAGTTCAAAGATAAGATGCTGGATACTGTCTATCATTGTGCTTTCTGGTTCCTCACTGGCTGTATATATCTCACACACCACTGCACTTTTATGCTAGAGCTGTGGAGTGGCCTTCCCTGTATGATGGCGTACCCACTGATTGTGTTTCATTATAAAACTTACCTTGGACTGGCTCCTCCTTACTGAGCATTTACTGAAAATAACTAAAGGCCTTATGGCCTTCGATCTCAAGAATAACTGTCAATGTCCGTTCCTTGTTTTAAGTATGCTGCTAAAAACATGGATTTCTCTGCAGGAGGACTTGAAACTGAAGGATTTTATTTCTCATGGACAATTTGAAGGACTTGGAACTGGACAGCTCTAGACAGTGTCCTTGTTTCAAAACTTAAACTATTCAAATGAACGGATTAACTATACAAATCTTAGTTATATACTTAAACTGGAGGTTCCTGTAGGCTTGTGTATAAGTGCCTATAGTCCTTTTTTGTGTCTCTCTGTAACCCTGATGTAATCGTATGTTTTATGTATGTAACCCTGTTTTATGCTGCTTTCTTGACCAGGTCTTTCTTGACCAGGTCAAGAAAGCAGGTCAATCTTGACCAGGTCTTTCTTGACCAGGTCAAGAAAGCAGGTCAATTTGACCAAGTCAATCTGAATCTCAATGTTTAAATAAAGGTTAAAACATATGTATACATTTGATTAATAATCACATTTGCATTGTCTATTGCATTAGCCTTTGTAGAATTTAGCTTTAACTTATTTTTATTTTGCTAATATTTTATGTTGGATCAATCAATAGGTTGTAGCCATCCCTGGACGTTTAGTCATCCATGGAATGTGTTGATTTGTTGAGTTGCAGATTTTTTCCTTACCCTTACAAGAGCTTAGATTCATGAGCTCTTTGAGACTGTAACTGTGACTAGTTGCTATACACATATAAACTTGACTGGACGTTATGTCTGTCTGTGGCAACAGGTAGTAAACATGTGTGCTGTATAGGCTAGCTGTTATAGGGTTAAACTGTATCGCCGCCTGGGCCCAGTACCTTACATGCTCCATAACAGTTGTCAGAAATATTGTCCTATCTGACAGCCCACACAAAAAACCCTTGTCTCGTTGAAGACTCACCCATTTCTGGATGACATCACTGATCTGATCCATGGACATCGTTGGGGTCTCCATGTGTTGCCACTGGCAATGATTTCTCTTGATTGTTGGGGTTCAAGGTTATCTCGTCCAAAGAGGAAGGTGACATGCACCAGACAAACCAGTGGCAGCCCTACTATCTGGCTGAATATGAAGCTCTGCTTAAGCCAAGAGAGAGCTGGTCTGTTGCATTCCCAACGTAAACCTCTTAACTCTCTTTGTGCTTGAGATGTAATAGGATTAAAGTCAACGACTACAGTGTGGTCACTGAAGAACTGTCTTGAAGGACCTAGAATAATAGTCTACCCTGTAATGAAGAAGCACTCGGGAACAAAATCTGTTAGATTTCTTGGTTTGGCCTAATGTGCATATACTCTGGAGTTCTGAGGATCTGTTTAATGGAAAATAACAATAGTATTTAGAATTATTACATTAACAGCATATACTTTTTGTCTAAAAATATTACTTTCATTTTAGGGGAAAAGGTGGCAGTTATTATGATGTGAAGAATCAAAGGGTAAATAAATCCAAGTGATGAGAATTCATCACAAGCCTAATGTAATTAATTTAAACGCATAATAGGAAGGCATATGGATTAAGGGAGCCTATCTCTGATTGTTCAGTGAAAATACACCTCTCTGTATGATCACAAAGACTTCAAAGGACACTGCGTCCTCTCTGTCCTCTTTGTTTGTGTATTATAACAATAGAGCGACAATCACAGACATCCTTCTCCATCTAACTGGCTTCAGAAAGAGGCAGCTCAGGCCCTGATTTGAGATAAATGGAGACAGGAGCCTGTTTGAAGGGCAGGATTTAGCCAACATCTGCTGCTTGGGTTTACTCTACTTATTGCAGTGCGATGAAAGCATCGCACAAAAGAGCCACTATAGTGTAAATAGAGTGGCCACACCAGCAGCCCTGTGTTTGTCCCTGGTTCTGGCCTGTCTAATGGGCTGCTGGTGAGGTCTGTGTTGTTGCCCCTGGCTTTAGGAATATGGGAGTAAATAACATGTGACCACAGCCGTCACGATGTAGACATAATCACTGCCAATGGAAAAATAGCTGATCACCTGTCAAGAATAGAATAGCATCTAGCTATGCACAAATCTACACACTCTCTAAGTAATTGAGAGACCCAATAGAATGCCAATGTCTCGACATGTGTAATAAAATAAGTGTAAAAATAAAGTGTGTAATAAAATATTACACACTCTCTGTGGTTTCACATTAGAGATTAGGCTTAGTTTATACTGCGTCTGGAGCCATCTATCACCTTAACTACATTATCATTTCCATTAGTTAATATAGTGGTTGATGTTTGACAGGTGTAATTGTCAGCCAGTATAGTGTTTACTGCTACTTTAAGCTAGCCACTTGGCTAGCTTAAAGCATGTGGGGAGCCTTCTGCTATCACATATCCATTTATAATTCATCGACTCAATGACAGGAAAACAATAAGGGTAACTGGATTCCTTTTCTGGTTCCTAATTATCTTGTTTATATGTTGTCTTTTGTATTTTTTGTATTTGTTGTTGTAAATATTAATTTTTCCACGACGAGGACATGAGAATACATGTTTTGGTTGTTGGTGTTAATTCTGTTGTATCAAAGTTATGACATATTGGTTTGGAGAGATTCAGATTCAGAAAATGTATCATCTTTTCATGAGCTTAAGCACAGCAAGTCATAGATAAGAAAACAAATATTTTGACTTATATTTAGTAGTACTATTCAAGCCTATTCTTTCCATTTACCATAAAAAAAACATTTAATGTATACTGACCTCTCACTAACAACGTGAAACCTGCTTTTACATATTCTGTTGAATTAATGCCAGCAGAACAGGCAGAATCCTGCGCGGTGTACCTTTAAGGCTAGTGTAGTATTTATGTAGTGGACTGGTATACAAACAGACTGTTGTCCTGTGAGAACAGGCTAAAGGCTCCACTTCCCCTCTCCTCTCCTGTATTTCCTTGGTGACCTCTTAGAGAGCATACGGCTTCCAGAGTACTATTTACCCCGCCGGGCCCCTAGAGGTCCTGCAGACCACTGCTGCTGCCTCTCCTGTCTGCCAAATACCTCCCCAGGCATCCATGGCCTTGTCAAGGAAAACTGCTATGGTAAGGGCCGCTCCCAGGGGCCTCATATCAAGTGAGGTTTTCAGAGTTTGGTCTGATGCACATGATTTTTAAAAGATAAGAGAGCTCTTGGTTTATACCATCCAGATTTGAGTTTGTGATTGCTTGTTTGTTCGCGCAAACGTATTATCCATGTGTTTTTACCATTTTATGAATTCACTGGCTGCATTCAGTGGTCATTGTAAGTCCAAGACCATGTCTATTATTTTGAAATGATACTGTCGTTTCTGGCTGTGGACATGCAGTACAATTGTTGCAAGATACGATAAGGTTAGACTTCCCCATGTGAAAATGAAGTTTCATCACAATAAATTACACCAGACAAAATAAATAAATAAATACATTTAGAGTTATAGATCATTAAATATAAAACATGGAATATTCAGTAAACAAATTAACAAAATGTCCTAAAAGAAATTTAAATATGTCAAAATAATAGGTCTTATATGACATTGAGAAGAGAGACACTGGGAAACTGGGAGCTAATGGAGGGTCAGGTCACACAGGGGAAAATGTTGACCTTGGCCCCTTTTTGTAGAGGCTTACAACCCTGTAGCACACAATTGGAGGGAGGGGTAGTTAGTGGCGGGGGGGGGGGTGGGGGGGGGGGGCGAATTGT
>JAOPJO010000017.1:4009533-4019623 GCA_027123675.1 Molva macrophthalma | reverse complement strand
CACACACACACACACACACACACACACACACACACACACACACACACACACACACACACACACACACACATACACAATAAACACCTTGGTTGCTGGACTGGCTCCCTGGGGTATCAGTCTGTGATGGTAGCCAGGGGACATGCCATCATAACCAGGACTGGGGAAGAGCAAGAGGCCCTCAGCAGAAGCACCTCCACCTCACTGCCCTTGTAATAAAACCATAGAACTCATATTATGTTATCCTGAGCAAAACTTATACTAATAGAATACTCCATAATTGTGTTGCTTGAGAACAATAATTCTTAATTTGGATTTCGTAATTTGCATAACATTATCCCTATATGTTCCAAAAATGTTAATTAATGCTTACATTTAGATTGAGGTTGGTGGTTAAGGTCAGATTAGAGAAGCAATGCTCAATTGTGAATAATATGTTTTAAAAAAAATGTCTGCAATTCTGCACATATCCGTGGTACGAGTGTGCCACAACTGTGTGGCTAACAGTTTTACTGTGTGGCTAAAAGTCTGCAGCCGCTGCTAGCCAATGGAGGAACCAAGCTAGCATGGGAGGGTGACAGGGCACTCGCAGCCTGTCACCTGCTTCGCCGGCGTCTCCTGTTATTATTTTTCTCCCATTCTTCTTTCTTCTCTCCAGCGTCATTAATAATTTGTGGCGATGCCTTGCTGCCCGATGACAGCTGTGCGGTTAGCGTGGAGTCTATTTTTCAGATCAGGTGAATAATGAATAAGGGCTTGCAACAAAAGAGCCCTGTCCTACACGAGCTACTGCTGCTGCTGCCTAGCGCACGGTGGCCAGCTAGCTTACCTGTCCACCGGGGAAAGGACAGGTGTGGAGCAAACTTCTCACTCCATCTCTCTTGTTTCTCTCTCACTTTAGCTATCATTGATCTTGTATTTCCCCAATTAAGCATACAAAACTCCACACAGAATACACAGAAAGTGTTGAATAAATGCACTGTTTGTTTGTTTTTAACCGACACACTTTGATACATCACTTGTAGTACTCTTCCATCCGTCACATTCTCCAACCTCAATGATCATTATGGCAGATTTAAATCAGCTTTGCGATGGAAATCTGTGAGAGTCCTTTGAGTGTGGCCTCTGCCCAACCTGCCAGACCTGTGTGAAATCTGCTGAACAGCACTGAGAGCAACCGCTGCACTATTATGACCGTACACAATACCCTCCAGCTCCAAGACAATAATCCCCACCATCCTCTCCTTATCCTGCCCATCTTTTCTCACCAGACGCCCTGAGTCCTGGAGCCCTGGGCATGGAGATGGTGTTGACAGTGGCAGTTGCATCTATTGGCAGGGTGGGAATAAGACTTGTAAGCAAGGCATAGATGAGATTTATCAGGTTCTAGTTTTGTTGCTTTTGCAAAAAAAAAAACATGTAAAAACTTGTAACATAGCCTACTGTGAACATTGGTAACGCCATTATAGTAGGCCTATACAGTCTAGTCTTTAAAAAAAAGGAAGTCACAATCCTGTGTCTTGTAACAGAACAATATGAAACTAAATACAGCTCAATAGAATAGACATTTAATAGCCTGCAGATCTGGTCTTTGCTAAAGTTCTTGAAGATGCAAAGAACTTCATCTAAGTCTGCCTCTAAAATATGTGCTTCATAATTCATGTTATTTCACATTAATAATAAACGATCCCAAACCACTAAACGTGGAATTCGAATTTAATTGCACAACTATGCCAGATATGTCAGGAAAACTTAATTCACTCACAGGCTGCGGCTAAAGGCGTGTGTGGAAAAGGCCGTTTGTCTCATCGGGGTGAAGCAGTGGCCTAGGCTTGGGTTTGAGTTCGAGACTGCAATGCTCTGATTACTCGCCCACTCGAATCGATTGAGCCAGTTTCTATTCATATTTCATATGCCTTTGGGCAGTGGAGTAATGCTTCACAACTCCACGGCCACTCAAATCTGGCAGGGCCTAATGGCTCATGTGAACATTGGGGTGCACGGCGCACAGCCGAGATTTATCTTGAAAAGCTTATTTTAGGGAATCATAGCATAGCCTATATAGGCTATGCTATAGGCATAGCCTGTGATAACGTACAACTAATATGCAAAAACTTAAGTTATATTCATATGGCTTTTTAAATATGTGCTACCATTGTAGGCTTTACAGTGAAGCCCGATTTAGCCCATTAACAAAGCAAAACGTAGGCCTCCAAATACCGAGCAAATAGCCTGAAGGCGGGAATCTACAGTAAACACATTTGAAGCGTCATGGATTTTAAGTTTTCAAATGGAGAACACGCAACGCCACAATACAGGACCGTACGTCTTTATTCAGATGATCAAGCAGGCCGAAATGACCAGTGTGAGACTTTCCTTTTTTAAATAGTTGCATCAGGTTAGCATTCGTTTACTCGTTTAGTTAACAGTGCAGACAATATAAATATGAAGAAAAGTTTGAGAAGAAAGTGCTTTTATTCCTCGGAAAAAAAGCTCAACTCATTCCGTATTGCAGTGCGGCGGGTTTTATTGCTTTAGCTTTTATCTCAGTTAAATGAAGAGGCCTTTATCTTTCCCTTTGTCTTTCCGTCTTGGGGTCTAAAATATTCAGTATTTTCGCAGGCATGGATGTTGTAAGATTTTTTGGGGGAACTGACGCATATTAAATCATCGTGAGTCACTGATTTCAATCAATGTCGAGAATAGCGGACTTCAATCTCCATCCTTTTATAATTAAGATAACTCGAATTGAATTTGGTGAATTTTACTGGTTGCTTTTCCGGGATTTATCTCGTGCAGTGACGTAAACATCCACAATAAAGGCAGTGTGCCACCCTGGAGCGACGGTATAGGAATTAATAGATTTCCCCTATTTGACATGATTGCATGGTTAAAAGCATCTGGTTGACGTTGAAATCTGTAGGGACAGTGTTTGACGTAAAAACAAAAGACGAGCCAAAACAAACACATCCTTAAAGCTCCAGGCGACAAACCAAATGCTGCTCAGACAAGTTGAGCCACCAGGTAGAATGGGCTAAACACGCTTCTTCAGAGGCTCTTTAAATGTGACGGCCAATCATTGCGAATCGTTTCAAGAGGTAGCCCACGTGATGTGGTCCTACCAGTTGATTTTATATTAAATTGTATTTATTTATTTTTATTCAGTTTTAGCGTGTTAGATACAGCGAGACATTTGATTTAAGTTAGATTAAGCCACCTCTAATGGATATTAGCATGGTGCTTCCTCTTTAAAATAGCAAAAGCAAGATCACCGCACACATACAAACTCACATGAACACCCAAAGAAATAGTTAATTTTGATATTATCAGTTAGGCTATACTGTATTAATATGATTGCATCTTTGTGTCAGAAATGTCCCTTTATAACCCGTTAAGTTAGACTGGCCCGTTTATGCTTATCAGCACACTGCTCATTTTATGAGGGACTTACTGCAGCAAAACAATTATATTGTTATTCATAAACCACAATCCGAGGTACAGCCTACGTTGATGTTTGGGTTGTTGCTTTCTGACTGACCGCACCCTAAATAATAAAAATAAAAATACATTAGGCTTACTGGACATAATACTTAGTTTTAACATCGAGATAATCTGGTTTAAAATAGATTTAAAAACGAATCTGGCACTGTGTTGCCATTTACTTTATGTTAAATAACAGAAAACGAGTCCTCCTTCTCGGCTGAAGAACCGTGTCTGATTAATTATAGACGGACGTCCAACCGCACTCTTTCTCGCCCAGAGACACGTGGAGACCTTTCTCGAGACATTTTGGTTCACTCTGTGGTCTCCCGGCATTTTCCACAGTAATAGCCAACGGCAAAGGCGACTCCCAGCTATTACACATGACATTGCACTTTGACATTGCACTCAAAGTGCAATGTCCTGACACTGATCCCAAACCATGTTGCTGTTTATCAGTTATTGATACAAGAAGTCTGTAAGAAAGTTATTTAAAAAGAAAACGACGTTTCTTATAAAAAAAATCTAAATAAAATCAAACGAGTTCTAGATAATTGTATTACATATTGGTTATTGCAGGACGCATATTTGTTTTAGTTGAAACGCACGGACCATATGTGAGTTCGGATGTATTTTGGCTCTTGGCGGTTACTGTTGAAATAACAAGCCTATTTTCTATAGGACAATAATTGGGTTACATCTAGGCCATTGTAGCCTAATTATTTTTGTCGCAGGGCTAAACATATTTAAATAAAAAACGTATTTGTTTTATTGTAATATTTAATTTAATCCAACAGCTACGGCACTTTAGGATGCTGTATTGCCGTATACCATGTCAGTAGCAGGCCCATGTAAGCATATTTTCAACAACACAATGTGCACAAATTGAAACAGCATTGTTAAATGAGTTACCCTTATGTGTATTAAATCACACAGTCGTGTGTCTGTTTTGCCCGCATTACTTTCAACTGACAACAAACACCGCTCTTTGGAGAGGCGCAGATTTTCGTAACGTCCTCTTGTTGGAGCACCGATTGTGAGTATGAGTGTAAATATTTTGGGTTTAGATCCACCCAAGGGAATTCAAACCGGCTTTGAAACGTCATGGACACAACCGATTCCTCGAAGCATAGGCCTACAGGACATTTATTTTCATAGCTTATCACTGGTTCTCTGTCGTATAGGCCTATACATTCCAGTTTAGTGTTTCTTAATGTTCTCATTATAAAGTTTTTTTGTGGGAAAGTTCATTTGAGGCCATGTTGCGTCTCTTTGTGTCGTCTCAGGTCCACCTTCCGCTGAAAGCCCTTGCCGCAGAGGTCGCATCCGAAGGGTTTGAATCCCGTGTGTTTCCGGCTGTGCGTTATGAGATTTGAACTCTGGCTGAATGCTTTCCCACACACTTGGCATTTATGAGGCTTTTCCCCTGCAAAAAAGAAATATCAAAATCATGACAAATCCTCCACTTCTTTCAAATTGTGTAATAAATGCACAGACACGTGAAGGCTACTTTACGCACAACGCTTGGGGATGATTACAGCATATCTGTATTGCATATCTGCATATCATATCGGTATTGAGCGGCCTTGCCTGTGTGGATGAACGTGTGTTTTTTCATGTCGGATTTCTGGTGGAATCTCTTGCCACAGTACTGGCAGGGATAGGGTCGCGTGTCTGAGTGGATCAGGAGGTGCGTGGACAGAGTCGAAGACCGTTTGAAACTTTTACTGCATATTTTGCAATCAAAGCTTCTTTCCTGGAATTGGAGAGAAAAACATCAGGTCTGATGTTTTAATTCAAATGTATATAATTCAAAGAGTATGTAGTCGGGCATTACACTGTAGGCCTACATTGTCAATGGATGTACCTGTGAGTGCACCGCTTTGTGTTGTTCGAGGCTCACTGCGTGTCCGAACGTTTTGCCGCAGATATCACACGCATACGGCCGCGTCCCGCTGTGAGACCTGCGGACGTGAACTTCCAGACCATGCGGAGTAGAAAATACCTATATAAAACAGAGAAGAAGCCGCATTAGAAATAATCCCGAAGTTTGGAATTGGCAACACTCGAATCTCAAAGGAAAATCAAAAAAAGAGTAGCCCTAGATACAATGCGACATTACCTTGCTGCATTTGACGCACTTGTATGCGCCGTTGAGGATGAGCCGCGAGCAGAGCAGCTCAGACGGTGTCTTCAGTTCGTGGGGTGGTCTGTGGAGAACTTCGTCAGGGAAAAACACCGGGGCTCGGTTGAACACACCGATGGTCGGCCTGTACTCGCTGTAGTTCTCCTCTCCCGTCCTCTCCGTAAAAAGAGCTGATTTGTTGGTGCTGTCCTCGTTAAAAGACAGAGGCGAACTTTTGTCCAAATCCACGTCGTGGTGTTGGAAGCTTTGCTGCACAAGTTGCCTGAGGTCGGATCCCGAGTAATTGTTCCAGGCGTACGGCCTGAAAGGCACGACAAAAGGCTGTGTGTCATCCACCAAAGGCGACAGGGATTTCTCCGAGTTAACTAAAGGGATACATAGACAAATACAGAAATGTAAACAGTAAATACGTCACCGCCAATCAAAACAAATAGGCTATGGTCATTTATCTCCAAAGCCTTTACTCCGATTACCTTTAACGTATGGAGTATATTATATTATAATAAAACATGTAATTATGTCAGAAAACGAAAATATATAAGGCACAGGAACTTGTGGCCCATGTCTTACCGGGAGACAAAGACGCGGATGGAAGGCGCCAAAAGTCGTAGTCCGGAGACTGACACACACTGTCTTCACTGCTTAACGGGGATTTCACGGGGGAATAACTCACTTTATCAACTAAGTGAGAAACCGGAGAAAGGCCGTATGGGTCTATCGAGTCTTCTGGAATTGTATCTGCTTCTAGAAAAAAGAAGAAGAAGAAACGTTGGACCTATCATTAAACGTGTTAACCTACATTATTCGTTTTTAGTTTATCTTATGTCAAAATATTCGAAATATATAGCTTTACACAGTTTGTGTCTATTTAAACGATTGCAGCGATTTGTTAAATGAATTACATTAGAACAATTGTTAATAGTATAATAATAGGCCGAGTAAAAATAATAAAATCGTAAAACTATAACCATGTATATTAGGCTAATTGAATAATGACAACAGTTTAGCATAGGCCTATAACAGACACTGTGTTCAAATCATTGTGATCATTTGATGGTCTCATATAAAGCAGTTTGCTTATTTGATGAATCGCATGTACTTTAATGATTCTTGCACTTTCATGGTTGAATGCACTTATTTTGCTGAGGCTTTGGACAAAGCCTCAGCAAAATAAATATAATGTAATAATTTGGTCAAAAAAGTTATAGTGTAAATATTTAGGGGTTTTCTATAGTTTAAAAAGGCCACACACTATAGCTATAAAACAAGGTATAATTTATAATGTACTATATTAAGTGAAGTGCATGATTACCTGAACATATGTGCGCCAATATTGTATCCAATCTGCTGTAGTCATCCTCCACAGTCCGGGGCTGGTGGTAGCTGTGGGCCCGCTTGCTCTTCACCAGGAAAGACCGAGGCATTTTCTGTGCTCCGGAACGTCTTCTGCAGATGGCCTATTAGAAATAAATCTGTGATAATCCGGCAATCAGGGGCTCTTTTGGACGATGCTGCGTTGTCTGAAAAGATTCGAACTCCTCTGGTTTGACCGTGGTTTCAATTGCTTTAAAAGATTGCACCGCAAACGGAGCATGCGCAAGATGTGTGTCGCTGACCAGGTGTTATTAGGGGACAGGTGCCTCTGGAGTTTCAGTGCACAGACCGCCTCCAGCTTGTCATTGGTTCATCTTGTGGATAAATGATCCTAGAGTGAGTTGAGGGCAGCGCTGCATTTCTCCACGGGGAGTTGCAATCAGGATAAGTGATACGCCGCGCATCACACCGTTATCCAATCTGAAGGCACGGGAAATACGGAGAGAAACGTGAGGCTAACTGTCTGGGTGTGTTTAAGTCAAACAGCCCTCATGCTATTTGAAGGATTTAGCGAAGTAAAGCGCATATCTAATAGATATAAGTTATTGGCTGCTGGTCTTGTATGCATATGTCTAATTCACTTGCCGTTATTAACGGAGCTTGGTAGGCCTACTCTCGGTATTGCCCCAGGCAACCAATACGCCTAATACAAACAGAGATTTTCGACACCTCTTAATCCTGTTTCGCATAAAACCATGGGGCGTTTCAATGATAACGTGGGCGATTGACTTGATGCAACAGAAAGTAAGAAAATAAAAAAAATAAAAACAAAATTCGCATCACATTATCATAAACTCAAACAAACGAACTCCTAAACATATTTACCTTCTACTAGGCCTACTACCTCATACACTTATGCTGCCAAGCGAAGGACCAGGACTTAACTAAAGTTACAGACGGTCTTTATCTCCCAGCGAGGCAGGAAATCAAAGCCTCGCCTCGTTACCACTTCACCGCGGTGCCATCCGGATTGCGTGTTGCTCCATGTGTAGCTACCGATAAACTATCATTCACACCATCATGCCGGATTTCGTCCGATGCACCACGACGCAGCCAATGTCTCCGACAGTTATCTTCCATAACACTCGTTTAAGACTTGGGTTTGATGTTTCACAAGATGTCATTTCTGTCAGAAAGCTAGAAAAAAATACAGGCAGTTTTTTGTTTTTTCTTTAAACTCAGTTTGGTAAATTCAAATTGTCGTTTTTGTACTTACAATTATAGGTTAAGCTCTAGCAGCCCAAGCAAGGCATAATGAAGACCCATATGTGCGTACACTACACTTAAAATAGTCGTAGTAGTTTATTGCATCACCTTAATTTGCGCCCCTATAATACAAAGATAATTAAAAAAAACACAATATTGCATTAATTAGGCTATTTTTAAGGGCTCGAATGGGTAGATCTACATATATTTCACGAAAATATTTTTTAAATATGCAACGATGCAGCGACTATGAGCCTCTAGAGTTACTATTCCATACTAACAACAGACGTCCAATGTAACAAACCTGGTAATGATCCAATAGACCGAGGTGGGCCAAAATAAATAAGAAAGACAGAATCGGCTCTTAAAACCTCAAGAACGAACTTCCTGAACATGACAATCACAGTAACCATAATTTTCGAGGAGGGAGTGTACAGAAACAGACGCACTCCTGAGATCAAGAGTCATGGTAACGGGTGAATAAAATAATCGACCCAAAGAGATCAGTTCCTCTGAGTTTCAACGTCACAAGGCAGCAGTAGACCTATTGAAATGTTAAATAATATTACTTCCACAAAAAAGCTGTTTTTTCTAAAATGAACTGCTGAACAGCATTAATACATGGGATCATGACATTGGTTAATTCTATTATGGTGACCATTTTGTCAATTTGATAAGATAAAGATCGGTTAAATGCAGGCATCACACCCTGCCATTGGATGTCATAGTCTAATGGCAATACCAGTATGAAAATGAGGCAAACCATTTATCAAACATTTTATTATAAATTTATCACACACAACAATTTCACCTTGCAGAGTGTGCGGTCTGGTTTAGTGTTAATGTTTGCCTTTAACGCACAATTCAACAAATGCCTCCTTAACAAACCTCACAAGATTGCCCATTCTTAATGATAATATCCAAAATACTGGTCTTTACTGCACAGGGGTAATCATTGGCAATTGATCAGTTGCGCTTTCCATCAAAATAATCGGTCTCTTTTGAAAAGGGGCATGGCCTTTTCTGGTATAAATTCGTACCTTCATGTTTATGGGGTGGATAGGCATTGACATACACACAAAACAAAATGGTCAAAAAAGTTCAGAAAACATCCAATTTAATTGAATAGTCATAGATCGTATAATAATACATGTCATCATGTGTTATTATCTCCACTTTCACTATAAACGTTCCCTTGAATAGCCAGACATTCCCGTTCAAACATGAATAGCAACGGCGTTCTTGTTAACCTGAACTAGTCTTCATTCGATACTCAAGTATATATTTTGGACATAATGCTTTCAATCTAACAGTAACAGTACTTCAAAACCAGCCTCTTTTTCTTTTTACTGCAGTAAGAGTTATTCTTTAATTAGTAACATGCTCAAAAGAACTGGGACATGTAAAACCAGTAACTGGTTTTAATGATGGGAGTTACTGGGTAACTGGTTTTAATGACGGGAGAATCGATCCAGTCCCCATTGACTGGGTCTACAATAACCTTTAGAGAGCGCTGGATTTCAAGTGGGAAACGTAGGGGGGATGGGGGGGGGATGATTGCAATATATAGAGTTCAAATTCCCTTTCATCTGATCTGTCAACACATTCTACATGTTAGATACATACTTTCAAGTTTGAATGAAGTCCAAAACAAACATATTATACATATATACAAAGATATACAAGCTTACGCGATTGCCCTCACCTCCTGGTAGACCAAGTGTAACGGAAAGCATGTGGTTTTAAGCAAAGGCCCCAAGCCTAGAACCTGCACGTGATATTATTTAATAGCTCTGATTTAATGCTTTGTTTTTTAAAAAACATTTCAAAATAAAAGCCCATTCGGTGAAGTGTCATAAAGTGTTAATGATTGCATTGCACAGGCAC
>JAOPJO010000017.1:3968827-3987938 GCA_027123675.1 Molva macrophthalma | reverse complement strand
CACACACACACACACACACACACACACACACACACACACACACACACACACACACACACACACACACACAGCAAAGGGGGGAGGGGAGGAGGGGTCGACTGTATGACAGCATCTGCGGTGCATTACCAACATAACCAAAGAGTGCAGCTCTTAACCGCTACGGTTTATAACAGTCTTATAAGCAGGGAACAAAGTCAGTCTGGTAAGCACAAAATATTAAGACGTGTGGTGGTGAAAAAGACCCGGCTTCGGCTCTACTTGTTGAGGCGGAGGACAAGGGGTAAACAGGGCAGTGTGCTGAGGCAGCATACGGCCCACTACTTCCTGTGGGGTGGGGGGAGGGGGGGGTCTGTTTAAAACACATTAAAGACCAATGAGAATCCCTCTGACGTTTCCTCATCAAAATGATGAATTATCCTCAGTTGGCGGTTTTACAGCGTAGTCCCCCCCCCCCCCCCCCATCCACAAAGAGGGCCAGATGATGAGCATCTGACCTCCACTGTGAGGGCTCGCTCCATAACACACAGCCCCACAGCCCTGTTCCCCTCCTGGGCCAACTGTTTAGCACAGTCCCCCTCCCGCCCACCGCTTCTCTGAACCAGAGCACCGGTTTCCATGCCAACACTGAGAGTGCACTTTCTACGGGTGAGAGCCACAGTGGGGGATATAATTTGGGAGACGGGGGAGAAGGAGAGTTGAGGCGGGGAGGGGGGAGCTCTCTCATCCGTTCAAAGGAACCTTTAACACTTGGGAACTGGGAACACTGTACAGCACGTTCCATTAGTGATGTCATAGCTGAACATGTACCGTGAGTTCCATTTAGTGATGTCATAGCTGAACATGTACCGTGAGTTCCATTTAGTGATGTCATAGCTGACCCTTAACAGTGTGCTGTTGTTTCACTTCATATCTTCATTAATATTGGGCATTCATCCAACAAAGCATTTCCAAATATTTTTACATACTTCACATTAACTTAAATCTAAAGTTCCTCAAAATCGGACCCTGATGTTTTGTCCCTCAGGATTGCCTCTTAGGATTGTCCGCCCCAATAAAGATACAGAACCTCTAGCATCGTTGGTCTGGATCTATCTACCATTGTGCACGTCAAAGCTACCCAGGTGAGTCAACCACCACTCACCACTGGAAGAGGGAGGGAGGGATGAAGCGAGAGCATAAGAGATGGCGAGAGAGAGGGCAGTGGGGAGAGAGCTAGCCATCGCGGCTCACCTGTTCTGCTCCTCCAGCTTGGCGAGGAGCTCTACATCGTCTGGGCTCAGCTGGTTGGAGGAGGGGGGCGAGAGGCCGGGGGAGGAGAGCGAGGTGGAGGAGGAGGTCTGCAGGGTGGTAGGCGGGGCCACCGTGCTAGCCATCTGACTGACTGAGTTCTTTACCCATGAGAGAGTAGAACTCAGCTTGCCTGCAACCTTGTCTGTCGCCACCTGTCAATGGGAACAGAAAGTAGTAGTATTTATTACTCACATTATATTACCCTATATCTTGGACTTTGTTGGGTGTACAAAATCATATGAAAAGTTGTTTCGGTCAAAGATCTCAAACGAAAGCCACAAGTAAGGTACATAGTTATTATATGGTTTACTTAAAAGTACTGTTCAAAACGGTGTGTGCACATGCATAACTCAGTCTCTTCTTTACAGCTCTGGTCTATACACCTTTAGAGACCAAGACCTTTGAATAGTAATTCATATGTCATGAATATATGAATAAAAAAATATAAACATAATCATTCAATTACTTTTTGAAATAAGAACAGGAATTAGGTAAAAGTACTTTCACTACTCAAGTGCGTCTTGAAAGGAAGGTATTTCCTTGAGTTTTAACAGTAATTACAAATTAAAGTCTGACACAAATTCATGGACAAAGGAGGCTTTAACGAACAACAATCACATGACTTCTTCCTACTTCCCTGTTTTTACTTCAAAGTTGAAAAGCTAAGCAAAAACGGTGCTATGCTAGTGTCAACTAAAACATGCTAGTAGTGTGAGTCATTAAGTGCCCTGAGAAAGCACCCCTTGCGGGGCTTTATGAAAGAACTACTCACCGATAAGTCTGTATATTCCTGCCTGAACCAAGACCACCCAGGGCCACTACTGTGTCTTAGCCGTTAGCTCCAAGAGAGTGTAGCTTTTGTCTCAAGGTGTACAAGGTGTGCTGCCTCCAAGTCATATGCAGATCACACTGTCTGAAGAGGTCAAAGGGCAGTGTTCAAGCAACCCCACCCGTCTATATGCCACCAGAGCACCGAGCTCAGCAGTACAACAGGAAGGCTGAGGGGCCGGACGGCAGGCTAGCAGGCTGAGGCTCTGGGGACAGGCTGTGTCTGTGGCCCACAGGCCAGCTTACACAACACATTAATCAGCGTTGTCATCAAGCTCTTAATGGGAGGCCTTCGCCTGGAGCTGTGCCCTGTTCCCTCCCCACCTGGATGAGGATACACCCTGCTACAGGCCCAGTGTTTGTGAAGTTTGTTATGGGGGACTCACCAAAGACACCCACAGCCGGCACCACCAGTCAATAAAGTAGTGGGTATTGTATTGCTTGATAGCACAAAGACAGATAGTTCAGAACTACGCAGACCAGCCAGACACAGCAGGTATTGACCCTGCCTCAATAATCAACACTACCGTTTTATCTATTTTATAGGGCGCCGGAGTCACAAGCTTTACATTTCAGAATGATGTAGATGATGTGGAGAAGTCAAAGGCAGATTCAGTAAACCAAAATGTATACATAAACATAAACGCAAGTATGATGTATATATGGTTTATATTAAATATACAGACGATGCCGACATGTTCTGAAGGTATTTTGGACTGGCCAGGACTACAGAGTACCTTGCACTTGGTCCATTTACAATGGATCAATAGAAGGTTCTCTAATGGTTGTAATCAATAATCAGCCTGCAGCTTGGCACTGCATCAACCATCTCTGACATCCCAGTGCTAAAACACACACATCACTGAGCATGTCTAAATGGACATTAATAGCCAAAAGCTAACATTATCCCACTTTCAGTGAACCATTATTCCTGCTTCTCTGCAACATTCACAGCACAATTAGAAAACAGTGAGGGTTGGTATTTCACGTTGCATGATATTTCAAAAGGGAGGATGAAAAGATAGAACACAGCTTTCTAAAATTTGACCTTTTCAAGCCAGCAAGAAGATGTATATCATCATACATTGTCATATATCATCATGAATGTATTTACATCTTAAACTGTGTTTGATCCTAGCTCTGTGAGACAGTCACCTATCAAGTCAGGACAAGAGTCGGGACCAGAGTTAGGAGGCCCATATATCAGTTAGATGTCTGGTTCCAGGTGGTCGGGGACTGCAGTCTGTTCACTTAAGCCTTGCCAACTGTGAGCAAGGGAGGCGTGGGGTCAGACTTCCCCATAAATCCTGGAAGCCCAGATACTTTCTCCTTCTCCCTGACAAAAGATCCAGGAGAGAGAGAGAGGACAGGGGGCCCCAGGGACACTGTGTGCATGGGTAATGAGCTTCACAGTAGGCCTGGCTCCAACACCGTCGTAGGGCAGGGGGAACCACAGAACCCATGAGTCATCCACAAGTACAAGCCCTTCCTCTTTCTCTAGAGCCCATGCATGTTCACTGTTCAGTAACCACCCAGGAAACATTACATAAAAGTAGAGGTTGTAGTAGCAGTAGTAGTAATAGTAGTAGTAATAGTAGTAGCAGCAGTGGTCGAAGTAGTAGTAATAGCAGCCATAGTAGGTAGGTAACGTGTAGTTCTACCTAGACTATGAGTTCTACACAGGTTTTATTATCAATCAAAATCAAGATATATTGTACTTAATTAATCCCAGATGGGAAATGTGGGTTGTTTCTGCAGGACAAATTAAGAGATGACTTGCAAGTATGGCTGCAAGTATTATTTCAGCAGAATAGTGAAGTTCATTTTTTGTGTTTAACTTGGAAGACCTTTCAATCTCTCTCTGTCCGTCACATTCAAAGTCAAAACGAGAAATACAAAATAGATATATATCTCTGAAGTATGATACCCAAATGCTTCCAAAACGTCAACAAAGAGGACTCTCTTCCTTTTTGGGTTTTCTCCAAGAGGAAGCACATTCTTCCTTCATATTACAACACGTTTACATTTGATAGAAATGTATGCAAAATATGCTATGTAGACGACAACGAGACACCAATAATAATGACCACGACACCTTTAGTCAAAATGGTCTCTGTCATAGCTATCTGGTCTACAAAGAGTGGAGCCAAGTTTCGGGGGGAAGGTTTGTCTTTTGGCAAGTTGTGACAAGTAAATACCTACATCTTTATCTCCAAGCTCATAAACACTCCCCATTGTATGCCCCAAAAACCTGAGGAATAGTTTGGTTTTAACTACAGGGCAAACCGATTCACTAGCCCTCTATAACTCTCTATTATATCCACGGTTAGTCCAAAAAGGGTAGACACATAAAGTCCAAAGATATAAGCTTTGCGGTCTTTGTTGTGAATAATTTGATCCTATGCTATAAACACGAGCCAGTCGATGAAGGTGGATCAATGAGATTTCAGTGTCATATTTAAACGCAATACAAGACCTGTAGACACAATGTATTTTACTAACTATAGAGTCAGATGGGACGGACTTGGTTCAAACTTTGCCTTAGTTTGTCTTATTATATGTGAATGAGACTCTTTGTGGGGCATTGAATGGGGATCTGCAGAACTGGGCGTAGAAGCGATTCGTTGGTTTGAAATCCTAACCGATCGCTACTGGGTTTAAGTTTGTTATCGTTGTTTTTAATACAACGTTATCAAACTGTTCCGAAAATAACATTAGTTTGATGCCAAATGAATAAAAGCTCGATTTTTAGAGTTACTTGGCAGAACATATGAACAATATCTACACAACAGTCTGCCTAATAGTTAATTAAAATGCACAAAGTGAAAACTAACTGCGGAACATCCAAGTTATAAAACTACGAGTCCACGAACAATGCAATCTACCTAGATCCGCTCACACTGTCTCTCTATGAACAACAGCAGGCGTGTTGCCTGAGTTGTTGTAAATTATCTGCATGTTGTATTTCAGCAGATAGACGGATCCTTCGTTACCTTGACGCGTTTTCCACCGACCAGGACAGACGTTACTTCCCATCCAAGGACGTGTGTTTTCACTTAATACATGGACGAAATAGTCTAGAAAGCGTACTGTTTTCTAAATTAGACTAGCCCTAGATGCTATCTGGGAGCTAGCTAGCTTCTTGAGCTAATTTCCACACAGACTCCTGAGTGCTGGACGTGGAGGCGAATACGTGTACACTACACAAACGTACACACACAAACAGGGAGATACTGGAGCCGAGACAGACGGCGGCCTACCCCGATGTTTACATCATACTGAGCATGCGCCCCCTGGCTACACCGCGCAGCGCTACTGCCATCTATTGTTTGTACCGCAGACAAAACCGACACATCTCTTTACTGAATTTGATTAAAATCAAAGGAACCCAACCCACAGCCTACATTGTAAATAGATCATTATTCATTGCAGTAATCTGGGTGTGTAACACAACCCTATCTATTCAAACGTTCAAACCTGGATATTAAGCAGGTATTTGTAATGAATAAAATAGTTTTCCCACAAACAGATCACATGAATTTAATTTAGTCCAGAAAATACCATTGATTTCCTCCTTGCATTCCACAGTTAAATACAGACAACATTGAATGAACAAAGTGTACTGTTTCAGTACAGGTGCAATCATTCACCATAATGGGCAAACAATCAAAAGAAATGTAGAAGAACTTGAACTAGTGAGGGATAAGATGTGTTTCATTTTGAGCAGGCTGGTCTAGTAGTAGATTGGGTGTTGAACTCCCAGCCGAATTGTGTACTGGGTTAAATCACCAATATCTGCAACCTCACTTGTATTCATGCTTGAGCAAGATGCCCCCTGACCTTTACTCATTAATGACTTGTATCTGAATACACTGTAATTCCTTTTGGATAAATGGGTCTGCTGAACAGTTAATGTTATTTTGTCACATTGATTGTTTGACACCCATCAATGCTCTGTAGTTGTAGTCCTCCATGTTGTGCTGCCCTTGGATCTTTATCTTCCTCCAGTTAAACAGAGAGAGTTTCTTACCTGGGGTTGGGGAGCGAAGATGGTAGAGAGTGGCCGGTCTTTCATAGGAAAAAATATATTCTTGATGTAGCACAGGCCTGACCAAATACACTACCACATTTATGTTTATCTAAAGCATAACCATTCTTCTTTTGAGGGAGGATGAATGATGAAAAAATCCATGTATAAATCCAATCTTTGCAATCCTGACATTCACAACAAACAGTAGAATACTCATCTCTGAAGGGCTCTAAACATTGTAAAGTCTTGAAAACTACTGTAGCAGCTCCTCTCGTTAGTTTACATCTGAACTCATTCCATGCTGCATCCACACGACCCAAACGTCCCTGAACCTCCAAGCGCACAGACAAGCCTCATTCCCAGAGGCAGATGTAATCCAACCCACTTTTCTGGTTTGACAGTGTGAGGAGGACTGACGCAGGTGAGACACCCCTCCCTGCCAGGGACAGACGTAATGGTTCGGCCCTGCCAATGCCATGGAGACGAAGGGACTCTCGGTTTTGATATCACCCAGTGACAATGCATGTCAAACATGATGTCATTGCCATTGTTGCTTTGGCATGCTTTGTGTTCCCAAGCCCAAGCATAAATAATCCATTAACTGAAATAATAAATATAGCAACATGACCAATAAATAGATAAATATGTGAATATTAGTTATATCATATATTGTTTCCCATATCACACAAGATTGTGTATATGCTATAAATAATTTCAGCAAAATAAAAATAATCAACATAGAAGGCTTCTTAAGAAATGGAGGGAATTTCCCTTTTAAAAATCTTACAAGGAAAACATAATTTGAAAGGAGATTTGACAGTTAAAATAGATCTGAGGTCATTGTATTGCTCTAGGACGCAATTGAAAATAACAAACACCATATCTCTTCTCTTCTCCTCTCATCGTTTCAGACATTTCTGAATAAGGAACAGAATGGTTTGTTGGAATGAAAAGCATAATAAATATATTTTATAATAAAACAAAAGAAAATCAAGTCCTGCAGGCCTGTCATTGCATTGGACATTATTTCATACCAACCGACTCACTGTGGTCAGTTTTAACTTGAAAACATGAATCATTTTTTTTTATAAATGAGGAGACAATTAAACTCACCAATGTCAATCGCTACTCCATGAATCCCAAAAAGTGAACCCCGACGCATTAGGGGGCAGAGTTTTAAATCCAGTACAGCATGGCGGCGCTGCGGTTCTTCCTGTGCCACAATATTTAGAGCGCATGCGCACCTCCTTCTTCCTTTTTCCAGTGCAGCGGAGTCCAAACCCCAGTCTTTGGCTCCGGGCTCCTGTATAAGGAGACAGAAAGACTGCTATAATGGTTTGTAATCACTCCCAATATGCAATTAAACAAACGTGTTAGACCGGTGATCTGTCATTTGTCGAGGCAGTTGTTGAAAAATTGGTTTCTGAAGTTAGGATGAAGTTAGATTTTGCCCCTGCTAAAGCTCACCGGGCTAGGGTTAAACGTGGCCTAACGTGCAACCACCCAGTGCCTATCATATCCGGATGTTTTGCAACAATCGGCCTTGCATTATATGCAAATTACGTGTTAAACATCAGTCGTTAACGACCCACCGTTAATTTCATTCATGTGATTCTTCCGCTTTATGTGTCATAGCTATTATGCTAACGGGAGTCCAATGATCGCTAATGGGTAGCCAGGTGCCCCGCGACTCTTGACAGCCCAGTAGGAAGATCGGTACTTTACCACTTTAGTAGACCATGTTTATATTTTTGCTGACTCTGTGTTTGTCCCTTAGGGTTTTGTTAAAGTGGTGAAGAATAAGGCCTACTTTAAGAGGTACCAGGTCAAGTTCAGGAGGAGGAGAGGTACGTGAGCCCCCTAAAGGCTTATTTATTAACATGTGCCAAGTCTGACAAATTGGGCCTTGATATGTCATGCTCTGTTTTTAAATGTTTGTTCCTTTACTAGAGGGAAAAACTGACTTCTTTGCCCGCAAGCGCCTGGTCATCCAGGACAAGAACAAGTACAACACACCCAAGTACAGGATGATCGTCCGCTTCTCAAACAGGGACATCGTATGCCAGGTGAGTTCAGGTCCAACTATTCCATGTCTCCATTACTCTTTGCAATCCCACCAGTGAGTCTTTTTTTTTTTTTTTTTGTCTGTTTCTCCCAGATCGCCTATGCCAAAATTGAGGGTGACATGATCGTGTGCGCTGCCTACTCCCATGAGCTGCCCAAGTACGGCGTCACTGTTGGTCTGACGAACTACGCAGCGGCCTACTGCACGGGTCTGCTTGTGGCTCGCAGGGTGAGGGCAGCTGCTGACCCCCCATGTTGTGCCTGAAACAAGGGGGTAGGGTTCTGGGTTCAACTAGGGTTCTGTCAATTCAATGGAGGATGGCTCTCGGGGAATCCCATTAAGAGCTCTTATCAATATGTCTAGTTTATTTTTTACATATTGTATGGTACATTACCCCTTAATAAAGATGGGAGGGATTTGAAATATGGTTGTGGAAGTACTCTGCGATCACCCAACAGTGCTGGTTTCAGTCTGGATTGATGAACTGCCAACCCCACAGATGTGGTGTGGTCAGTTTTTTTTCTTTTTCTTTTTGGGCTCATGGTTGGCTGTTTCTCTCCCTCCAGCTGCTCAACAAATTCGGCCTGGACAAGGTCTACGAGGGCCAGGTTGAGGTGACCGGGGATGAGTTCAACGTGGAGAGTGTTGATGGTCAGCCCGGTGCCTTCACCTGCTACCTGGACGCCGGCCTGGCTCGCACCACCACCGGAAACAAGGTGTTCGGAGCCCTCAAGGGGGCTGTGGATGGAGGCCTTTCCATCCCACACAGGTGAGCTGTTGGGCTTGACGGGCTGGATCCCAAGAGTTAATAATGGTTCCCAACCAGGGCAGGAATTTCAACGGCGGCCACGGCCGTCGTTGCATCTCTGTCTGGCCTTGATGCCTTTCTGAAAATTGTATGCCAATTGGCCACTGGCCTTGGTGCCCCGCACTCAGCCCCGGGGCTGAATCATTACACACCGTAGTGTGGATAAGCTCGGACGTACCCGGTGCTGCTATCGGTATTTGAGAAATTAACGGAATACATTTTCTTTTAATTTAGGGTAGATAAACGTTGCTCTAGTTACATAACTCGCGTTAAGATGCATTTTCGTTATTCCAGTCACTCCCGAAATTAAAACTAAACTCTCCCTGTCCGAGCCTGTCTTTTAAGTCGGGGGCGGGGCCCTCTGCTTTCTCTCACATGGAGAAGTGCCAGAACCCCCCTAATTCCCCATCATCAAACGATGAGGACGGTGATTAAAATTGAAATTATTTAACTGATGGTATGTGACCCTAAACCTTAGTATGAATAACAAATAAATTATTCTTTTGATAAAAATTGTATGTTACTCTTCTTTAAAAAGGCATTACTGCTTTTAGAAATGGATTACTCTATTTAAGTGAAATCAAAATCACGTTTAAAAAAAAAAAAAGTTAACTGAAGGCCTTCATGCCCTGGCATGTGGCCTTTGTGCCCTCAAAAAAAATTGCCATGTGGCCATGCCCCTAAAATTACGAAATTCCCAACTGATGCCGAGATCCTGTCTTTAAATGTGTCACTTCTAGCTCATAAACCTGCAATCCAAGTACTATTCAGGCGCTTCCGGTTTAATAAGCCCAGGGATTTTATTTTTCTCAATTAGTCATTCTCCAATAGCTTGTAGAATAGCTATTCTGAATCGGTAATGGTATTTATTGTTTGCCCAAAGGATGCTATAACTAGCAATTATTCATCTTTAGCATTGGTTTTAAGATGGCTTTGGTTGTTGTAGCAATGTTGCAGCGGAAGTTGCTGTGCGGAAGTTGAAAAGGCTAGATTCTCTAGGTTTCTGCTGCCTGTTAGGGTTAGCATAATGAAGTTTGGAGTATTATACATTGCCTTAGAGTAGCACTGGTCGTACAAAGTGACAACAGGATGTGTAAAAGAGCCATTTGTCACAAGACTTTTGCCTTTAAACCATTGGCCTCAAGTTGCCCTTGCAAGATGGAAGGTACCTGTGCTACTCATCTGTTGACTGGACCCGAAGACGTGGCCAATAAGAAATAGTAAACACCTGCTGGCACTATTGGTAGTTCAACAATCACAATGTTGAACTGCTGTCTTGAGCTCCCGCGCCATGTGACTGATCAGGGTATCGTTCTCTCCAACAGCACCAAGCGTTTCCCTGGCTACGATGTGGAGAGCAAGGAGTTCAACGCCGATGTCCACCGCAAACACATCATGGGTGTCAACGTGTCGGAGTACATGAGCTACCTGATCGAGGAGGACGAGGACGCCTACAAGAAGCAATTCTCCCGCTTCATCAAGAACGGTGTCAGCCCTGACATGGTAGGAGAACCCTCTTTTGTATTTGGTTCCGTCTGATGGATGGCAGCGTGCCACTCAAGATGGTCACGGGCTGGTTGTGCTATGTGGAGTGAAACTTGGTTAGATGAGAAGGAATTGGTGCTGAACAGCATGTTGTTTATCAGTGATGGTCCCGTTTTGGATGATGTGGTGATTGCATGTATGGCTAGTCAGGCTGTTTGGCGTGTGTCTTTGTGGTGGTCTTCATGGTATGAAGGGTTTCAAAAGTCTTCATGGATTTAGACATTGTGAAATTGATGGCCATTTATGCAGTTATTCCCATGATGCATTGCTATCCCATGCCACAGCGCTCTTCACTCTTTATTTGCCTTGGCCTCTACTCCTGACGCTGCTAAAGCGTCGGATAAAATGTTTATTCTACTGTTTATAGAAGAGATTCACCAGGACCAGATGTTGTCTGGGTGTTGTGCAAAGTTATTATCATGGGAGTGACAATGGTTTCACCCATTATCCAATACCATTCGTTTAAAGATCATGTTGACTAGTGTGAACTATTGGTTTTTGAGTAAACGGTATCTGTACATGCTAAGTTACCTAGTTGCATGCTGACAACTTTTAGTAGTCTAGTGTTGTGATGCGTGTCTAGGTTATTAGTGGCACACCAGTAGACCCTTTCTGATTGATCTGTAGTCACCAAGGGGGGACAGTGTGTTGCCAGAGTAACTGAAGAGCTGCCCAATCAGATCGACCAGACCCTCCAACCATGGCTGGTTCAACTGTGCGGCTTTCCCATCTTTGTTTATTTGTATGCATGTGAAATTGTTGCAGAAAAACCGGATGTTCTCAACTGGATGTTTTGGCGTGATGCTTGGATAGAAAATATATTTAGACTTTGTCTATAATGCCGAGTCCGTGCCGCAAGGCAAGAAATCCGCCGCAAATAACTTGTAACTGTTTACAAAACAGACATTATTTCAGATATGTGGTGTACTTTTTTAAATGACCAGTGGCATTTTAATGGCGTCACACTCTGTATTGGACCAGATTTGAGATTTTGTTCTTGTTTATTTGTAGATTGAAGAGATGTACAAAAAGGCCCACGCTTCGATCCGTGAGAACCCCGTCCACGAAAAGAAACCGGCAAGGGAGGTCAAGAAGAAGAGGTAAGAACAATTACGCTTGTCAATCGGTGCAGACAAATGCCTTAATGCAATTGGATAGTAGACCTACAACCAGAGCTACTGGGCTGAAATTAAACTTTGTTGACTCCTTAACAACAAGCTGTTAATCTTTTAGAGAAAATATACCAGTTTGTTTAATGCGGTCACTAATGGCAGATTCAACAGACCGTTCTGCGGCAGCCATCTTGGTTGTTTACGGGCCTCAATGACGCTCCTCTGCAGTCAATGTATCAAACCTGACCCATATTAGATAAACGATTGTGATTTGCCCTAATCGGGCCAGGTCGGCTGGAAATCTGTCTGAACGGGAGATGGGCCAGACATCTGCCAGAGCAAATAAAACATGAGCTCGCAGCTTCACCTGGTTCCCAGGCTACATTAGCCGTGCGATACCTAAAGGCTTTTAAAGGGCCCTGTTCTACCATGAAGTGCATGTTTTATGAGCAGAGGCAAGTGTTTTGAGAGATTATGGACAGTGGGCTTTACAGGACGAAACCTTGACTCATCTGCTGGGTGGACTTTTTTTAAAGAGGTTTTGTAGCACTAGAAGCAATCTGAGAAACGGATCCTCAGGTGTGGCGCACCACTTGAAGGGTATAGGAGTATGTTAGGGAAATTTTGCTTTTCATTGTTAGTGACACGTCCTGGCTGTACGCAGTTGTGTCTGGTGTGTAACCTGGCTCTGTTGGGGTTCTGCTTGTGTGCTAGGTGGAACCGTGCGAAGCTGTCTCTTGCCCAGAGGAAAGACCGCGTGGCCCAGAAGAAGGCCAGCTTCCTCCGAGCTCAGGAACAGGAAGATGAATAAACGATCGACCATGTCAGTTCTAATGGACACTTTTGTTCTAATAAATCAACACAAAAAGAACCTTGTGTCTTGTGTTTATTTGTGGATTTTGTTACGTTATTGTAAAAAAAAACAAACAAGCTAAGTAAATTTAACCCCTCGTTGACTACTTTGTGAATGTGGCCCAGTTTGTCATTGGCTATACTTGTACAATGGTGTAACTTGGTTTGTGATATTAGAATTCCATTTAGTGTTAATGGACAATATGTTGGCTTTGGGACTTGATGGTGTTCCATAACTTGACACTTGAGGGCGCTGTTGGTCCTTACGGCTCAGCAAGCACCACTGACCAGACAAATACAGATTCGGATATGAAAGACTAATGCATTGTGATGGTGTAGCAACGTCTTCATTAAATACAATTGAACCTTTTTTTTTTTTAATGGCATTCTGAAAAGTCCATGAATAACCTCAAATTAACTAACTAATATCTGAACTTGCATTTAAGATTCCATTAGGGGCATTGATAAAAGCTGAAAACATCAAAACACTTGCATCTTATCCGTTCATGTCGGCTTCGTCTGCTTGAATGCATGGTAATGGTTCCACATAATTCTACATTCTATGCACTCGGGTTAAAACGGTTAAATGCTTGTAACCTGACCAATCTGCCTTATCTCGATGAGTCTCTGGAAGTGAGGGTTTCACTTCGAGTCATTCGTGTGCGATATCTCCTTCCACAACAAAGTCTTAAGATTGTTGAGAATGAGCGAGTGTTCGATCTCCAGGAGTTCTGCGGCGCCCCGCAGCGCTATGCAGGCGTAGAGCTGCTTCTCCAGCTCCTCTCGGAGGTCCGCCGGTGCCCCCCGCAAGACGTAGTCCTTCAGCACCTCGCACGCCTTCGCCAGGTTGGGCCGCGTCACCGCCGGGTTGCAGCGGCCCTTGGTGAGGTTGCAGGACGCGTGGCAGTCGACGCCGTAGCGGCAGTCCCGGTCAGAGTCACAGCGGCGCTCCTGCATGCCCTCCCTGAAGGCCAGCTCCGGGACGATGTGGCGCGCGTCCGTCACCCGCAGTTCGTGGCGGTTGTTGTAGCCGAAGCTGGCCGCGCTGACGTCGCACATGAAGAAGCTGCCGAAGGTGCCGTGGAAGAGGTCCTCCACCAGCTCCAGGAGGCCCATGGAGATCTTGGCCCTGCGTGGCCAGGAGGGGGTGAACCACTGGTCCATGCGGCGCCGCAGCCCGGCAGGCACCCAGGGCTCCAGCAGCCAGGGCAGGCTGAGGCCGTAGAGGGGGGCGTGGGGCACCTTCTCCATCACGTACAGGTCCCCGCAGAAGCCCAGAAGCCGGGACGCGTGCTCCCGCTCCTGCAGCACCGCCGCCAGCAGGAAGTGGTTGTGCTGCAGCAGCGCCCACACGGAGCGCGCCTCAGCTAGTGTGATGTGGCCGTCCTTGTTGCTGTCGGCGACCGAGAGCAGCATGTCGGCCAGTGCTGGAAGGTTGGCCTGATCTCCTAGTTTCACCTGGAGATAAAAAAAAACCTGTATAAACCTCTGGGAAGCGTGACTGTACCATTTATTTTGAAGCATGGGCCATGCAACGTCTTTCTGATTGGCTTTAATTGGTTTCCTACATCAACCTGCACTGCCTGAGCTATTTAGGAAATTGCGTAACCTTTGTATTGGTGCCGTCACTGTAATTAGTGGTAAGTGTCTTCTGGAAGCCATCTGTGTTTCCACACTACAAACTGACCTTCAGATGGCTAATGACCATCTCTTTGAACCTTTCCATGGAGGTGCCTCTGGTGGGCTGGTTGAAGTTTGCCCCTGGCTCCCTCCGGGCCTCTGCTGCCAGACCCAGGGTGTAGCGAGGGGACGTCTCCATCTGAAACCTGATGACCCCCTCCAGGTCACCCCAGGTCCCAGAGTACACCTGGAGTACAGAATATACGAGAAGATAGTTGCCAGGGCAGTACTGGCTGGTAGCTATGTATCATGATTCAGGTGTTATGATTCAAAAAACATTTGGATACTAGTGTGGATGAATGGATGTCTGTCTGTCTGTTGAACAACGTCCATACACCCAGCTGATTAACAACATAGTTATAGTTGTGTATATACAGGTCATAAAAGAGCAGGTTGGAGTTTGGTGCCTTGCATAAGGGTGCCTACCGGTATGCTGCTGCCATTGGGGTTTGAAACCAGCCAATCCTAATTAATAATCAATATACTCTCGGATATTAGAGTGGATGTATGCCTGTCTGTAAAACATTTTGCATACATACAGCTGATTAAAGATCAGCACATACTGTGATACTGTACGACAAAACAGTAATATACCCTACACCCTACGACCAACACTAGAACACTCAACATCTGATGTATAAATGTGTTTCAAATCAGGACATCATAAATGTAAGATCTTACCTGGCTGTTGGGCTTCGCCGAGAGGCACTTCCCCATATACAGCGTCTCTTTTTCACACAGGCTGCTGCAGGCCGTGCCATCGATCACTCCCTTGCTATATTTGTTACACTAAAAGCAGAAGTAACATCAATAGTACTGCACTTTACAAAAGTAAGTAAGGTGCAGGGAGAGCAGAATTCCCATGTAAATGGACTGCATTTATATAGCGCTTTTCTAACCAGTGGCCACTCAAAGCGCTTTACAATTATTGCCTAACCTTCGCCCATTCATACACACCGATGGCAGAGTCAACCATGCAAGGTGACAGCCAGCTCGTCGGGAGCAGTTAGGGTTAGGTGTCTTGCCTCCGGTTTCGACACTCAGCTAGGAGGAGCCGGGGATCGAACTAGCAACCTTCCGGTTACAAGTCAATCCGCTCCACCTCCTGATCCACTGCCGCCCTTTAACTGAGTGATGATCAAGTACATTTCAGTCTATCAATAACGGTAATCAGTTGCCCTGGTTTGTGTTACGTACTTAGTTACGCTTAAAGATTTCTTTATTTCAGTAAAAACCTGAATATATGCACATCACGTAAGTTTTGTTTATACTGTGAAGCGGCGTGTCGGATATACCTGCCACATCCCCATGCTACTGCAGTGGGTGTAGGGAATACTCACTAGAGAGGTTTTGCACTCCTGCCCACGACACAGCTCTGTGTAGGAGGAGTACTCCACATACACGATCCAGCTTCCCACAAACACAGCCAGCCAGGAGAAGAACAGGTATTGCATACGCAGGTAGGAAGAGCGAACCTAGCAGGAGGGAAAAACGTGTGTTAGCTACCGCCCATGGAGATTACTATTTGGCAGATCTGGTTGTGCTTTGGTATTACCATGAAAAATGGGGCTCTTTAATGGCTTTGATTTATAAATAACATATTACAGCATTTATTCATAAACTGCTGTAGAGACTTGCACCAAATTCAGATATGTCATTAAGGAGCAGGTAGGGGTTAGAACATCTTGCTCTAGCACGTCTACAGGTAGGCCACAGACATCGAGAACCTTTCGGCTGGGAAAGGACATGGAATGAGCTGCAAACTATCACCACGTTAGAAGCTCTCCTTTATTTGAACACCTTTAAAGGTATTTTACAAACTGCCCTGAAGGAAAAATGTTGCTGTTTTATATAACCTTGTCTTGAGATGGTCTGTGATACAGAAAAAAATTGTATGGCCTGTATGTTTCACTTCCTCTACATTCTTTTCCCCTTGTGTAGCTTTCATTTAGTCGTTCCTTTTATGTATTGTATGTATTCTATCATGTGAAATAGTTTTTTTCTATGTGTAACTATTTGTGCTGCCGTCTTGACCAGGTCTCCCTGGAAGAAGAGATCTAGTATCTCCATGGCTGGTGTATCCCTTAGAGATAGGGTGAGAAGCTCAGCCATCCGTGAGGAACGCGGAGTAGAGCCGCTGCTCCTTCACGTAGAAAGGAGTCAGTTGAGGTGGTTGGGGCATCTGGTAAGGATGCCCCCTGGGCGCCTCCCTAGGGAGGTGTTTCAGGCATGGCCAGTGGGGAGGAGGCCTCAGGGAAGACCCAGGACTAGGTGGAGAGATTATATCTCCTTACTGGCCTGGGAATGCCTCTGGATCCCCACGTCAGAGCTGGTCAATGTGGCCCGGGAAAGGGAAGTCTGGGGTCCCCTGCTAGAGCTGCTTCCCCCGCGACCCAACCCCGGATAAGCGGCCGACGATGAGAGAGAGATGTGTAGTTAAGTGATGGGAGAGAGAGAGCAATGGCTGTGTGTGTGCAT
The DNA here is from genome assembly GCA_027123675.1 of Molva macrophthalma. Taxonomy (NCBI): domain Eukaryota; kingdom Metazoa; phylum Chordata; class Actinopteri; order Gadiformes; family Lotidae; genus Molva; species Molva macrophthalma. Next base: position 3,971,250 of record JAOPJO010000017.1, on the reverse strand, counting down.
TTGACTGTGCGTGTGCATGTGTCTGTGTGTGTGAGAGAGAGACAGAGTAATGCATGTGTTGCTCTGGGCCTGTACTTCCGATATCCCTGCTGTCTACAGAAAGCTCTGTGTGCCCATGAATGATTTTTATTGAAGACATACTGAGAGACAGCCTTTTAATAACCTTGAGGCATGAAATAAATACATTTACAGAGTCAATAAATTTCACTAGATGGGTATAGTATATCGACTGTTTACAATAAGCTTCCATATTATAGCGTTTTTTATTCCTCATCCAAACAAGAGGACACCAACAGTAGACGATTATCTAGCTTAGTGTCACCTTCTGTTTACACAATTAATAAACTCACCGTCCCTGTATGTGAAAGCTGACTCGGGTCAAATCAGAATATTTATTAATTGTTATAGGAGAGGGACTTTCACTTAACATTCACTGACCAATATAATCAGATGAATCCCAGATCTTTCACAATTCTGGGTATTATTTTGACCTTTATTTTACGTTGGAGAATTTGAGGTTATTTAAAAAAAAGTCCACATTTCCTAGAGACACTCTAAATGTTACAGTGCTCTCCAGTCTCCCATGGCACCAGTCCAGACAGACATTAGTGGAAGTAAGCACAGTGTTGAGGGAGAGTACTTTTCCATGTGGTAATGACGCCTGCGGTTCTGAGTTGACAGTGATGGACTCCCTCATACCCTCTCTCTCCCCATCTCCTCCCTCTCTCTTGCTCCGCTTCAAACCCTCGACGCTCGCATCCGTTTGCTACGACACACTCTGCCTCTGCTAATGCTGTCTCTCTATCATCTTTATCCTGTCAGAACACTAATGAACCCCGTTTCATCTCCTCTGATCGACTATGTACAGAGTTGATGGGTATAGTCCGGTAATCACACTCTCACACTCACACACAAGTCCCAAAAGAGGTCACATGACCACATTAAGACAACCTCACCACCATGTAAAGGAAACCTTGAGACGAAATAACATAGTCAACATCTGCCTTTTTATATACTGTCACTCTGATATGAAGGAGGCACACTTACCCAAAGAGCCAAACACAATTCATAATGCAGAAGCTCTGAGACATCTACTTTCAGCCTAATGTCTGATGGTGAAACCCTCCTGTTAGGACAATGTGCAAGGCTTTTTGGGAAATTAATAAACAGATGATATCCGCCATCAACTGTAATTTAAAAAAGTCTATGGGCTTATTGATTATGAAATATAATCATATTTGGGGTGCATCTAAGACATTTCAAATATGATTGTATTTGGGGTCTTACATCCCAAATATGTTTATATAATATACACCTGTTAACAACATTGTTTTTTTTTTCATTTGTTGTATTAGATCATCAAATCCTCGAATCTAATACTTTTCATTATTGAACCATATCCTTCTTTAATGTTCATGTAAATATGGATCCATGGTCTGCATTTATCTTGTTCTTCCAGCCACTGAAAGTGCTTTGGCAGGGCGCTGCGGTAGCTCACTGTGTAGAGTGCATGCCATTTATAAGGCTCAGTCCTTACCGCAGCAACCCGGGTTCGATTCCTGCCCATGGTCCTTTGCTGCATGTCTTCCCATACCTTCCTGTCTATCTCAATCTATCATAAAGCAATAAAAATGCAAAAATACATTTTTAAAAAAAGAAAGTGCTTTGGCAGACACACACACACACACACACACAAACAACAGCCAGCTTATTGTAAAGGGCAGGTGTTCTGCTCAATAGCAGAGCACCAGAGGGTTGACTCTGAAGCCTTCTGCTTGCCAACCTAAAGAAATCGGGATCTGTTTCTGTATGTGTTTATTTGTTGTAAAGGCGTCAGGTTTATTTGTGGAACCATATCCTAAAAACTATAGTATTATAGTGTTGTTTACAAGAAGCGTTTGTACATTTACATGTTAAATCTATTCATGATCAGTTATGATGTATAATTATGAAATGGAGCCTCTTGAATACAGGCAATTGTGAATAAAAAGGTTTGATCGATGCTTGGGAGAAGTGTCCTATTAGTCGGGCCAATAAGACTAAACCACATCACATATCTACTCAGGGGCAACTCTCACAGATTAATTTATTTACCAACCTGACCATACAAGCCACCAGAAGATACTGCAGCAGCGGCCACAAAATAATACGCCTTGTTTCCACCTCTTATTGATTTTTTCTTCCGTAGGCCAAATGCACTCAAACTCCAAAACATTTCCACATTTCCACAACAAGTACGGCTGGTGATCCGATCGATGCTGTGTCTTGTTTTCTTTTCCATCTGTCGATCCATACAGTTCCCTATTGGCGAGAGGGCTTGACGCACACACACGCACACGCACGCATGCACGCAAACACACACACACACACACACACACACACACACACACACACACACACACACACACACACACACACACACA
>JAOPJO010000017.1:3895622-3914756 GCA_027123675.1 Molva macrophthalma | reverse complement strand
TCTCTCTCTCTCTCTCTCTCTCTCTCTCTCTCTCTCTCTCTCTCTCTCTCTCTCTCCCTCTCTCTCTCTGTCTCTCTTTCTCTGTCTGTGTCTCTCTTTCGGGGGAAAGTACCACCAGAGGAATGTTTCGCCGGGGCAAGGAGACAAACTCCCAGTAGCCTCTGAGTCAATACTGTCATGGAGTCTTCTCCACCTTTCCGTCCCTTCCCTCCACGTCTCGTCTCGTTGTGTTCTGCTGATGACGCATCTGAAACAAACTGCATCTCAGACTCCTCGCCGCGCCACATCTGGAATGCTACACGCATTACTCATCCCTGGTTCAAACGTCGGCAAAAAGCCATCTACATCTTTTAGGTGTATTGTTTGTTGTTACTGTGCATCTGTGTGTGTCTCTCTCCCTCCCTTGGCGACCGCGGGAGGGAAGAAACTGTCTCTTTCGTCTGCACGGTCTGGCTCCACAGATAGCGTCAAGCTGTGGCTGGTAACTGCTCATGAGGGTGTACTTAAACTTGTAAATTAAAAAGCTGAGCAAAGCCTGGAGGGTCCTGGCTCCCATGGAAACGCCACCACCCCAAACGCCTCTGTCTCCTTCTGAAGCACAACACTGATAGCACAGTCTGCATTGTCCCAATGCCGCTGGAGCTGACCCTTAAACCAGGAGAGCTAATTGTGGACACTAGCCCCGGTCGCTGGGCCAGCGGTGGGGGCGCTGGGGGGGTCCTGGCTGCATTGTTGTGGTGTTAGCTGAACAATGGAGCCGTTAACTGCAGCGCAGGAGGTTAGCGCCAGCGCTAGGCTGATAAGGAGTCATTCAGGCTACGGTGTTGAGCGTCTCTGTCTGGCGGTTGGTCTGGTTAAACTCTACTGGGTTTTATCTGATCCAAACAGGGTTGTAGGCACATATTTCCAGTGATACATTTTGTTGTGAATATTTATGCTGTCTTGCTTGAAGATGCTGATAACAAAAGCGATTTTTTTCATAAAGGCCTACATTATTACACTTGTGGTTACTTTGAGAGACTATATTAATTTGAGTCTGACAAATATTCACGTATAGCCACAATTGCACAAATAAGTGCAGCACTCATCAAAGCACGCCGGTATCTACCCTTTCTCGTAGCTTTTGATGAAACATGTTCTGGGTCTGTTTGCCAGTCACAAAGCCGGTACCACCCATGTTTGGCATTTGGATTTCCCCCTTGTGGACGAGACATTCCTTGCATTTATTGCATTATTACAGAACGGCACCACAATTACACTCGTGCATTTCTCTACCCTCTCGCCTGTCTGTTGAGGGTTCGGTTGATTATTGTGACAGTAGATTAGGGGTTCTTAAACCTTTTCATTCCAGGCCTTAAAGACCATTTCAGTGGGTCCGTGGGACCTAAATGCATTCTTGGAATGCTCTGAGAACTCCGGAATTGGTGATCCTTTTCATTCCAGGCGTTCCGTGTATTTTTCAGGTCATGATCCAACTCCAACTCAGGCCCATAATTTGAGAAACGCTGCAGTAGAGCAACTGAACACCCACTGTATCTCTCTGTTTCTCTGAAGTTCAGACTCCCGGGGCCTCACCCTGCACTGGCATCACCCTACAAGGGCCTCACCTTACTGCAGGGGCCCACCTGTGAAAACCCTGGGAGCAAGTTCAAAAAACAAGACGAAAATACAGTGGTAGGAATGCAGTTTCGCTATGAATGTACATGTTGATGTGGATGGTTTGGTGGTGAGTTCTGAGCTGGGTTCGGTGTGTGTGTGTGTGTGTGTGTGTGTGTGTGTGTGTGTGTGTGCGTGTGTGCATTTGTGTTGGGGCGTGCCACCTCAAGGCCTCAGCAGGAGCTGTGATTTGGGCCAGGGACGAGCACAGAAAGGTATTCCAGGAATGTTCTTGTCGTCACCGCCGAGAATACCAAAGTCCGACGTCGGTAATCTCTCTCGTGTGGCGTGCCGTTCTACCCTGATCCCGTTTCCATGTGCTCCTTTGGGCTTAACACTAAAAATCTGGATCGGAGCTTATTTGTTAACCCAGAGGGTAGAATGGAAATCCTGGGGTGGATTTTTATTTTCTAGTCTGCTATTTACTATTAAGTCTTGACGCCTGAATCCAAAGGGACTTACTTTTTTTAGATGCACGTCATTACGGACAGGGCAGCTTGCCATTAGGTAGTGTGCAGATCTCAGGGATCAAACCCAGTACGTTTCAGCTAGGAGTCAAACACATCAACCAGACTGTCCTGCCTTTGTCCTCACACAGTAGCTGCCGCGTCAGTATATTTTGTCAAAGTCTTTAACTTGATTTACATCTTGTCAGATATTATCCTCTTCTAGACAACAGGAAGCATTGTTAGTTCATGTTGTTAACCTAGCCAACATACCTACCCCCCCTCCCAGTGACAACCAGTACATTTGTGTGAGGAATTCTGCAGTTGAGTCAAGCTAACGAGCCTTCAAGCAACATGAATGGAAATGCAGGCCAATATTATTAGTATGGTTGTACTTGGTGGTGCTTTCATTAATTTTATTTTGTCTGTACACGTCATGAGGATGGGTCGCTCTTCTTTGCTATCACAGCAAAATAAACCTCCATATTTCCATATTGTCAAAGCAGGGGTGTGGACAAACTGAACACTACCCCATCATTACTCATAGCGTTAGCAGAGCCTACCAGTCTGAATCTAAATCAGTCGCTACAAACAGCTGGTCTTTCCCAGTGGTGAGGGTGGGAGAGGAGCGCTGCTCATTGAACCATGGCGGTTATTCTGACTCAGCTCAGTAACCTTTTCACTGGTACACAAACTACCACTACCACAAATGACCGACATGCACAGAATACTGACACGCACAAACTACCGACAGGCACAAACTACCGACACTCACAACTTACTCTCTCCTGTCGCCTGCATGCTTTTCGCTGTGCATTTGTGTGTTTGTGTGTGTGTATGTGTGTGTGCTTGTGTGTGTGTGTGTGTGTGTGCTTGTGTGTGTGTGTGTGTGTATGTGTGTATGTGTGTATGAGTGAGTGAGAGTAAGGGAGACAGAAAGAGTGTGAGAGAAAACGAAAGAGAGAGTGTGTATGTGTGTGTGCTTGTATGAATGCATGAGAGTATGTGCATGCATGCACGTGTGTGTCCTCAGCACACTCAGCTTTTGTTTCAGTGTGATCTCACTGCGAGGAGCTGAGTAGGCGAGAGGAAAGGGCAAGTCGTTTTTTTCTCTCTCTTCCAGCTTGCTGCACCCAAAAGTAGGCACTCACAAGCCCACAGAGCGGTCCCTGCTGGCGTCACACGGGGACCCCGCGCCGACGTCACGCAGGGCAGGGGCGACGTCTCCGCTGACGCAGTGGGGAGGTCCGGCGCTCCCATGTCTTTCTGCGTCTGGTGTGGTCCAGCGTTAGACCTCTGGAAGAACACACTAGAGTGACCAGTGAGCGGTCGCCGGCCGCTCTCGGGTCACAGCTGTGGAGAGAAGCTGTTGGTCAGCAAAGCACTGAGGCAGATAATAGAACAATGGGATCTGCAACATGACAGAAACAATGCAGGTGTCAAATACTTGGTGGTTTAAAGTCCCCAGTGTGGATACCAGGGTTTGTGTTGGAGGGTTTTGACGTTATTTCCTTAACAACAAAAAACAAACTATGCTTAACACTCACTTTGACTAATACTAACTATGACTAATACTAACTGATGTAATGGATGTTCACAACATATTTATTTTTATGTTTCATTTAGTTATAGTTATTTATATTTATTGTCATGGTCATAATGTTGGTCTGTACAAAACAATCGCTGTTCTACTCCATTCGGTCCTGTTCTATTTTTAGTTGTCTTTGTGTTTGAGCAGACGTCCGCAGCTCTCTCCCTCGCTATTTTTAACTCCGCCGCACCATATTTAATCATTTATACTTCAGAGCATGTCTGGTGATCCAAGCTTCCTGCGGAGGAAGAGGAAAGGGAGGGGGGCAGAGTACAGAGGTGCTGGCTTTGTGCCTCTTTACTTCTCCTCCTCTCTACTCGCCTCTCCTCTCTTTACTTCTCCTCCTCTCTACTCTCCTCTCCTCTCTTTACTTCTCCTCCTCTCTACTCTCCTCTCTTCCAGCTCTCCTTCCCTCAACTCTCCTCTCTTCCCTCTTTTCCGCTCCCCCTCTTTCCTCCTCTCCTCTCCTCACTCCTCTCTCATCTCTCCTCTCCACTCTCCTCTCCGCTCTGGCTCTGTCTGTGGTTCCTGGGTCTTTGGTTTAGGCTAGCCCTGCTAGCATGACCTCCCACACTGCACTAGAAAACCACCACACAGCAGATCCACACCACTGACCACTGTTACCGGTAACAACAGCTGGCAAGGGGTAGACATGACTCACTTCATGCTAGTCTGCACAGAATATCGCAGAGCAGGAAAAAGGCCTCATTAGTATTTCTGTGAATCTTTCCAACTTCCTGCTCCTCAAAGCTTGTATTTTGAACAAAGGCAAAATGCTGACCACTTTTTTCTTCAAATCTTGGCCCATATTTGAATCCAGATGGACTCTTCCACTGATCATTTCACATAAAGCATTTCTCTTCGTTCTAAATTCTTATCTTGATGTTAACCAAACCAAACCGACATTTATCATAAAGTAGCAATCTTGAACTTCTCCAAAGATTTTAATTTAAATAAATTACAAAATGAGTTAAGTCACCATCTATCGCCAAATGAGATAACACAATGATTGACATATGGCCCACTGATGCAAGCTCTTGCATTTGCAGTATTATGAATGTTAATAACTGGGTGTCGGTGGCGACATTCCTGCCATGCATTCAAATCACAAGCATCACAGTTAGTGATGCATCACCCAGCAGTGGGTAACCTAATACCTAAATTAACCATCTCTAACCTCATACCTAACTTAACCATCTCTAACTGATACCTAAACTTAACCATCTCTAAATGAATACCTAAACATAACCATCTGTAACCTAATACCAAGACTCGGCCATCTCTAACCTAATACTTCAACTCAGTCCTCTAATGTTACCAGAATGACTTGTGAAACAGGAGTTTGGTAAATGATTGGGACATAGCTTTTAAGGTTGTCATTTTCACACAAAATAGTTTTAGGGAAGTAGCAAAATTGTTGCCGGTAAATTTAGAGCAAGATAGCCAACCTTAACTTCTTCTAACAGGTTAACTTCTGATTCTGTTGGTTCTGCATTTGTTTGTGAATGGGTGAATGTGAATGGTGAAATGGGAATTTTAGTGAATTCATAGTCAGGCTACAGTGTGAGTGGTTGCCACAGTGATGAGAGTAGCGTTTGTATAAATGACACTCAGGCCTTGCCCCACACTACGCCAGAGCTCAATGATGTATTTTCGTGAGAAAGGTTTTCTGTCTATCTTAGCATTTTCACCAAGGTTTTCCTAAACATTGTCAGGCCATCCAACTTGAAACTACGTTAATGCATTATTTCTCTCATCCTGCATGCGCATGCCAGCTGCAGTTGCCCTGATCGCATCACAAATAAACATAATCGTTTTCAGAAATAAACATTTTTCCCAATCCAGACAAAATGTAATTTTCAGACTTTCAGTCTTTGAAAATCCAAATTTGGTGGATGAAAACCCATGAGTGTGAATAGAAAAAGTGTTTTTTCAAATTGCCCCACCTTACTGTGGACATGGTCTTGGTACAGCTGAACTCATCCATGTCCCCCATCCAGCAGGGCTGAAGGCAGGGTCTGACGCGGAGGGAACATGCCATCTAAGATGCAGAGCTCCAGCGGTCTGGCCCAGGCCCGTAGGAGCGTCCAGCAGCTCAGGCAGGAGGCCTGCATGGAGAGGATCAAGGTACACGTGGTTTAACACGCAACACACATTTTATTTGGATTTATTTCATTTTTATTATCTGTCTGTCTAAAGTATTTTTGTTTTATTTTTATTGCACTGTAAGGCGACTTTGAGTGTCCACCAAACAAATAAAATGTATACTTATTTTATTTATTTATGTCATACTTTCTTTCTTTTATCTCTTGTGTTTGTTAATTGTTTGCATGCTTGAGGAGACCTGGAGTCCAAGCATTTCATGATCATTAAAGACATCTACCCATTGTTCTCTAATGTACATATGATGAATAGACAAGAAATTATCTGCACTTTATCTTTGTTGCACTTTGCTCTTAGCCATTGTACAACCAAGGTATTTCACTTTCTTGTCTTCACTTTCAAAAATCATTTTCTGTAAATCTTTTACTATTTAGTCATTGGGATGAGGCTTCTATCCAGGGGGGGGTGGGGGTGGGGGAGACTCGCAGTGAATACCGTAGCTCCATGTGAGCAGGCAGGGGTTTGTGCATCTTGCCCAAGAATGCCTACAGGTTGACTGCTGGCATTGGGATTCGATTCCAGAACCTTTTGGCTGGGAGTCAAACACCCTAACCACTTGAGTCGAAAACGCTACCCATGACAGGCAATTATGTTCTCTGGAGAGTTGCTTGTCTTAACAGTAACCTATGGTTATGTGACCCCCCCCCCCTCCCTGCCCAGGTGTCCAAGGCGTCCTCAGACCTCATGCACTTCTGCCGGGAGCAGGCCAAGTACGACCCCCTGCTCATGGGCATCCCTGCCTCCGAAAACCCCTTCAAGGAGAAGAAGCCCTGCGCCATTTTGTAGCAGAAATCTTCCCCCCACTTTCGGTCTTTTGTTTTTCTTCTTTTGCTTCTTTTGCTTTTGCTGCTCCGGAACACAAGACTCAAACTGAAACTCACTAGTGTACTGTAGAAACGTGAGCCTAAAGGTCGTTAGCCTCTCTAAATCTGTTTCCACACACCTGCTACTGCCAGCGGTTGGATAAGGATGCTTTTTATGGCTCTTTAACTGCACTCCACGCACACCAAAGAACACCAAGCGACTGTACGCAAGCTAGCATGTAGCATCAGATATAACAGCTAGCAGATGTAAAGCATCAGCTATAAATCTAGCAGATATAGCATCTGATATAAAGCTAGCAGATATATCATCAGATATAACGGCTAGCATATATAGCTTATAGCATATAAAAGCTAGCAGATATAGCATAGATAGATAAAGCATTCGCTAGAGTATGAGGTATAATATTAGGTATTGTGCCATTATAAATAACATTAGATATTACTCCAAGGTTAAAGATGCAATGTATGACCTTTTAATGCAGATAAGTAACCTGTATTTTCTCCAGGTAGATGCATATTTAGAATTAATGGAGAGTTTCACCAGTAGGTCATAATGAAATGTTATTAAAAGCTTCAGAAATCGTCATTTTTTATAAATGTAAAAGCAAAGCAAAGTCAATTGATTGAGGACTGAGCCTGTCCGTCTGCCTTTCTATACTTCATATGCCTTAGAAACGACTGAAGATGACGGTTTTTCCCTTTACACTCCTCACACATCTGGCCTGTCCTTATGAGGTCTAGATGGAAGTGGAGAATGTTTTCACGTAGATTTGACCCTTTAAATTAGGTACACCTTAATTGTGTGTAGTTTTCCATATTTGTTATCATGTTATTATCTGTTAGTCTTAAAAGCTTACCAGCTTGTACCAAAACATTCTGTGTTTAAGGTTGCCATGGTGATTTTCCTTTTCAAAATATTTTTCTTCACCACAACAATCCATCAGAGAGCTGAGATGTATTATTGCGTGTACCAGGGTGGCTATTGATATTCGCCTCATGGTTAATCACACATAACTAAGACCAGGTAGTTTAACCATTAACATGGTTGTGATTCAAATATTGTTAAAATCTTTCTACGTGTAGATGCAATAATGGCAGGACACACATTGATTGAATATGTGTATTTACATGCACTCCCATACAAGTATTTGTTACTCATTGATTTGTCTGAATTGTGTATGTGTATGAGTGTGTGTGAATGCGTGCGTGTCTCTGAGACCTTTGTCAACCATTGTCGGAATGTATCCATAAATGAGAGAATATAAAAAATAAAACATGTAAGAACATGATCAATGTGGTAGTTGTTGCTAATTAAAATAAAAGTATCTACAAACGATGTATGTCACTAGTCCATGTAATCATTGAACCAGCCGTATTTAATTATACAAAAATGACATTCCAAATACAACCAATGATCTTTGGAACAACAAAGAGACAAACCCTGATGAGTATTTTCAAGATCAACCGGTTCTTAGTACGTATTTGGAGAAAGTTTATTCTCTTAATAACTGCACCCAGCAGTTTACTTGGATCTCTGAAAGAACGTAAGCGAATCTGACGTAGAAGCGTCATCAACATAAACGCACCAGTTACTTATGCGTCGATGTACCTGCAGTTGTTCCATATTTCCTTTGTTGTTTTCGAAACCTGTCCATGCCTCGCTTTAATTTATACTTATAACACAATATTTATCCCATGCTTTGATTGTTCTCAGGGCTTGGCTTGGAAGTTAAGTTGAGGTTTTGGATGAAGGTGTCTGCAAAAATGTACAAAGGAGGAATAATCTTTTACTTGCACATAATGCTTCACCCATTTGTTCTTTGATCTTTAAATATGACATTCACAGTTTACTAGAACCTCACCGAACATCACCATGCCCTATCAGGCACACAATCACATGCTCAATCACACAGGCACCCACACATGCAAACACCTAATCTCGCATACACACACGCAAACAGTAAATCACACACGCACGCAAACAGTCAATCACACATTCATACTCACTCACGCGTGCAAACAGTCAATCACACAAAGACACACAAACACGGACGAATGCTCACACACACACACACACACACACGCACACACGTACACACGCACAGGGCACACACGCAGCTCCCTCCCCAGTGTATTCCAGGTCAGGGGGTTGTGTGTGCATGTGTTCCTCTCCATAATAACATGTTATGTGACATGGACCACGCCCCCCCCTGAGCAGAGCCAGGGCTGTTATGCAACCCAGCGGCTGGGAGCCATCCTTGGGCTCTCTTCCCTCCCATCACCCAGGTGTGAGGTTACACCCAAGAACCAGGTCAGGTCTCTTCTGTTGGCCCACATTAACATAATCCTCTCTGCCGTCAAACCATGACAGTTGGCTGGAGGTGTTGTGGGGGTGATCATGTTACCCTGTAAGCTCAGAGGAGCAACCAGAAGTAGTTTGATATCTTCCGAGGACAGCTTCTGTTTACCAATGTGTTGCAACAACGAAGGGCTGTGTTTGAGATGCATGAATGTATATTTGTATATGTTGTTTGGTGCACAGGATAGTGTACTGGTTAGGGTGTTTGACTGCCAACCAAAAGTTTTTGGGTTTGAATCCCAAGGCCGGCAGTCTAGTGGTAGGCATCAGAGAGAAAGATGCCCCCTTACCCCGACCTGCTCATAAATGACATGCATCTAAAACAAAGTTATTGTCTAAAATGTCCTTATAGTAAATAATTGCAGAAACGTTTATCTGGAACATCTTACATGAGAGCATTCTCAGCATGGGTGGCCTCACACTGAATCCAGGGGAAATTATCCAGTGGCTATTTCCTTGAAATGAACTGGAACTGTTTTTCATTGCTCTGCTTCCCGTAGCTCACCTTACTTTGCACAGCACCGTGCTCAACAAAGACATCTCAGCCTGGATTTCTAGTGATTAAATCCTGCTTTCTATAGATTGCATGCTGCTTTCTATAGAAGAGAGGGTGGCAAACAGTTCTGACCACAGATTATGAAACTCGTCCAGTCAGTTTGTCAGTGTTTATTGAACGATAATATGATATTTGCAGGACTTTTGCAATCTTCGGTTTTTAATTCAGTGTGCATGTGTGTGTGTAGGGGGTTGCTTTCACACACTGTACCTTTCACCTGTTTAACCTTCTCAACCTGCAATCTCCACTGGCCAATCAGTGCATGCCATGAGTCGTGACCTTGGCACACCACCAGTGTTGCAAAAAAAAGAATTAAAAAAGTCCCCTTGTTTGACGTATCTCTTCCTGAATGCAGCAGCGCAGTCTGCTGACATCGGTACAATGGAACCATGTTGATGACTCATCTATGAGTGACATCACGGTGACATCACTGCTGCCTTCCCATCCCGTCCCCCCCACCTCCCTCCCCCTCGTGTTTCCAGTTATAAGTCCTGCCACTGCACATTTTCTGGTCCCAACAGTAGTAGTCATTATGAGCAAGTGTTACCGGCCAATTAGACGCTGTGCCTTGGTTTTCCCATCTCCTCCACCCTCCGCCTACTTCTCCTCCCTCCCCCTACTCTTCCTCCCTCCCCCTACTCCTCCACCCTCCCCTTACTCCTCCTCCCTCCCCATATCCTGTGTGCACCCCCTCCTCCTCCCTATGTCTTTATCTTAACGTATCTCTCCTGTGAATGGCAGGTGAGCCTTTGTTTTATGTCAACGTGCAATTGCAGAATCATACTTTCATTCAAGCATGTTCTCTGATTTCTTCTGATGTACAGTAGATCTGGTTGCGATCGGCCTGTTGGGGATGTGCTGTTTAAGTATAGCTAGGTTGATGGATGAAATGCTTGGTGTGTGGTGGGTGTGAATCCTGCCTCTGGGGGCCTGTCTGTGGGGATGCTCTCCTGGGACTCATCCCAGGGCTCTGGTTCACTGCTCCCTCCTCCAGGAACCTCCAGCACTCGCTAATTGGAGGCCCTAATTTTCCCACATAGGTGCGAATGATTGTGTGTGTGTGTGTGTGTGTGTGTGTGTGTGTAGGACCCTGTAATGGTGGTTTCACCGCTGGTGTAACTGGTTCCCCATTCAGGGCCCCTCCCTGCCTGAAGCCCATTATCAGCTATGGGATACACACCACCAACAACACCCCCCTCCACACCACCACCACCGATACTACACCCCGCCCACTCTCCCAACCCTGCGACCCTGGCCAGGAATAAGGGGCTAAAAAAAGGAATGGTGGATAGTGTTGTCCAGCTCTTTTTGCAGAGCCCTGGCCAACCCTGGTCCAGGCGTGTGTTCATTGTTCTATGACCTTTCTGTAAGAGGTTTATTCTCTGGGAAACTTGAGAAAATCCCCCCTCGTCCACAGCGTCTTTTTAGGCTCGACTGAGAGGTCGACCTGCTATTTTTGAGAGTAAGCCAAATGTCAGAACTCGCTGACGCATTAAAAAATTATATTTGGTAAGAGTTATTAAATTAAAGGGTGGATAGATGCTTTGGCTTTTTAACATTAGAATATCAGGCCTCCGGTTTTTGCTTGGACCTAAAATGAACTCAACAAGACCGAAGAAACGCAGCATCTAAGGCAGCTGGTGGTAGTTTGTATGAATTGTGTAGTTCAACCCAATTAGGCCAGAGTCTTAAGACTAGAAATAGACTGGAGTTTTAAAAAATGAATGATACCACAGTTATAGTATTAGTTATAGTAACTGTCGACACAAGCAAGATAAAAAACAAAGCAAATCGAAATTTCACTTTAAGAACATTTTATTAAGTTTTTATATTATTATGGACAGGGTGGTGAGACTACTATGCAAAATAAATACAGTTCATCCAATAAATTATTAATTAAAAGTAGATCAATGAGATGCACGGCTCTTTCTACAACATGTTAAGACTTGCTTTTTAAATTATCAAAATGTCTGCTGGTCACATGTAAGAAAACATTAAATTAACATTTTTAAGGCATCTGTTAAACATTGGTTAAGTGTCCTTAGTGTTTAACTGGAACATTCCAGGCTGGTTCTTGGAGTCAATCAAGTTCAGCAGCTCTCTCTCTCTCTGTCTCTCTATGTCTCCCTCTTTGTCTGTCTTGCTTTCTCTCGCCATCACTCGCTGTCTGCATTCCTTGAGTGTCCTTCCACGTGCGTCGTGCCAGATCACATGATCCGGTTTCCCGTAAAGACATGTGTTCCCAGTAAATGCACAGTCATGCTTGGCAGATCCTGTGACTCCTTGTAAGCGCTGAGTCACTCCTTCTTGGCGCGGTATCTCCACGCTGACCCGGCGCTTTTATATTTTCTTTATTCTTTATCTCTTCCTTGTTGGTATTCATTCCTCCCACCGCTCCTCCCACCGCTATTCCTCGTTGCCCTGGAAACCGATTGCTTGAGTATTCCCGGAGACGGAAAACGGATAACGGATAACTGAGAGCTGTGACCGTTAGCGGGGTCTAATGTAGTTTGTGTTTCGTTTCCTTCCTCCGAGGCACACTGTTTTTTGCGTGCGCACGTACATGATGCCGTGCTGCTGTGTTTGCATTAAGTTCACCGGTCAGGCAGGTTGATCACGGGAAGCCACTGGTCCAGACATCGGCAATCTTGGCAGAATGTGTTGACCTTTCCCAATGCAGGGTCCTTCCACGAGGTGGAGGGGGGGTTCTGTGGAAAGCCAAACGAAGACAATTAGATATTTGACATTTAGCATGAGCCGACAAACTCAATGACATGCCCTCATTAAGGGCTGCTTGTCAAGTTGTTATTCGTTATCACCGAAACTGAGAGAGTGTTTTGGAATTCTGTCTTACAGGAAGTAGGCTGACTAAGTCTATTTTTCCTTATAAGAAGAGGTGGAGGGTGGAGCATGCATGCGTGCGATGCATGCATGGAGCATGCATTGTCTTTGAGGAAACTACAAACATGAACTACAACATAGATTAGACCCCCCCCAGCACCCCCGCTGACGTGACTAAACTCACTGCATGAAAAAGATAGCTACAACAATTTTCCACCCCCCAAAAAAAGACAGTTCTGCAAAATGACTCATAGCACGAGTACAAAAAAGAAAAGAGAAAAGGAATCGAGGTTGACTAATATCCGTGACAGTAAACTATCATGCATGTATTATAAGAACAGAAGTAAAGGGTTTGTAGGTCTACTATTGACTCACCGTTACTAAAACACAGTGCAGGTCTTCGGGCTCGCCTCCCGGCTGGCTCTCTCCCAGGATCTCGGCCAGGCGCCGCATGTTGCTCACTCGCACGATATTGATGTCGTTTTCGCAGCAGAAGGCCTGGATGAGCGTGAAGTGGATCTGCAAGGCAACGTCTCCCGCGTGCTCCTCGTCCGTGGCAAGCAGACACAGAACCACGTTGTCTGGGTCCCTGTAAAGCAGCACGCACACACACACACACACACACACACACACACACACACACACACACACACACATAGGAGTCAGTAAAACACGTCGCGCCTTAATGCGTCACCGAGGGACCAAAGCCCAGTATTCAAACATTCCACACCCGACACTGCATTCCTGAGTCGATTGTCGGGTAACATTTGCATGTTTCGTGTTTGTTTATGAATTGACGTTGTTTTTTTTCACTTACGCATTGAGAGATTTAGCTGCTTCGTAGACTCCGGCGGTGACGCAACCCTGGGGCAAGGCAGAACTGAGAATCTCCTCGATTGCCTTTGACACCGTTTCCATCCTACAACGAGAAAGGGTTTCTATTTTTAACATATGCGGCAGGTCGGCCAATAAAACAAAGAAGGAAAATAAGCATAATCCTGCTATGGAATTATAACACAAGTCCTGCAACACGTAACAGTTGTCATGGATATTTGCTAATGCACTTAAACGTCACACAACTTATTTTACTTGCTAATACGTTCTTACAATATCCGTTAACATGGATTAACATGCCTACTTCTTGTTATTAGCACACATTAAAAGTTGCTGGTGTCCATGGGATTTCTATAGTTCAAAACCCAAATCCCTCCACCTATGTAGTGTGTATAAATAGCACGACAAATAAGTTGCGTTCATAAGGAAACAAAACAACATAGAATATTATAATCATACCTTTCTGAAGAGATGCCTCCACAGGTTTCTTCCAATGTCATATTGCACATCCGTGCTGCTGGGTGTCGGGAAAGTATTCCGAGGAAAGAGTGTATCTGCAGATTCTGGAAACCCGGTCCAACTGTCAGGCGAAACGTGTAGAACTGCAGCAAGTCACGACTGAACACAGGACACGTTTCTGCTTTTGCTCTTCTGCTTACAAGAGACCGTTTTTCTTGGAGCTAATTTGCATAACCTGATCTTATTGGCCATGCGTAAACCTCTTTATTTTCAGGACACACTTTGTGTGCAACAGCGACGCCAGGTGGCAATACAACGCATTGGGATCCACAAATCAACTACTGGACACAATAAATACGTTACTATCGAGGATCATTTATTTTAGATAGATAGAGGGCTTAAACTGTACTCTACCCTAAGACGTTATAGTATTGTTGTATTGGGTATAGTAGGTTATATGTGTTGGTGTAGTTTTACTGCAAAAATGGAAAGTTACAGAGTTGCTGTTTTTTCTATATAGGACCAAATACAATTAAGCAGCAATAATTAAAATTATTATTTATTACATGTAATAAATTATGACATTAGCCTACAATAGGCCCAACATAAGCATAGGCCTACTTTCTATACAACGATTAAGTCTGAAAAAGACGACATCACATTTCGTTTTTTGAGCAGCAGAAGTTTATCTGCTGACCAACATTTTCCATTACCATATACGATATGAGCAAGTTCTTATTATCTGGCAAATGGCCTTCATCGTCTATTGGCCTACTAAAAATAGACCCAACGATTTTACATAAACAGCGCGAGCCCGCTGTTTATGTAAACAGACACACCAGGGTTTACCAGAGGTGTAAAACAACGCGGGTATGACCCCAGCTAACACAGTTACGTCTTGGCGACATCGTCGTGACGACGTCCTACCTTGACGTTGCTGAGACGTGACAAGTAGAAGTCCCAGATCCGTTCTTGCGACCTCGTGGTCGTGAAGACGTTATCTGGTATGTACTGGCGACGTCGTGACCATATGGTCCCCCGATATACCTAGCCGTATACCTGCCTACTTTATGTAGGCTATGGCTATATATAGCTTTAAAAAATAGTAACTTAAATCATAATAATTACAAATACTATTTTCCAAAATGTTTATTATTTTCAAAGATGCTTGAACAATAAGGTATGGAAAGCTGTGTAGGCCTACCTATCCTATCAACGCCCAGGGCTGGGAACTTTAAGTGAAGAAACAATATATAGAAATGGCCCAAAAAGTGTGACGATGATCGTGTCTCCTCCCGCCCGCATTTTTTTTTCAGACAACGTGGCAAGAAGACTCTCCCAACCGCCTGCTCCTTCTCGCTTCAGGCGGTTTTACTACCCCGTCATTTTCGAATCTGTTGTCATGCGGAGTCACCAGAAACAAAACAACGTCATGTAAATTGTCAGCATGATGACTCTCAAAAATAAAACTACACTTTGTTTGTTTCATTTTGGCTCTCGGTGAATCACTGCAGCTGTCAAACCCAAGGCGTGGTGCTGAACTCCTCCGTCTGGACCAGATGAGCGGAAAAAACGGGTTCTGAGATGAAGGTCAGAAACTGTGGGGAACAGGGGACATAGTGACAGAGAGTGAAGGTTTTTTATGGTCTGTATTTCATGTATCGCATGATATCATTGTGCGTGGGTAAACTTGGACTGGACTTTGCCGGTGAACTTTACCCCTGGCATGTTATCGTGTTGGCCACCGCTGGCTCCAGTATCACTCATGTTGTTTTGTTTTCTATTGATGTGGCAGTTGCGGATGTACTTTGACTATTACCTCCGGTGGACCTGCAGGGCTAAACTGTGAGTAGCCGACCGGTATATTCTCCATTCACGTTTTTTCTCTTTGCAGTTGAAATCATGTTAGTTTGTTAGTCAAACTTGCAAAGATGAGGAACTCGCGCGATTCATTTGTAAGTTAAATCACATAGGCTATCTGTCTTTAGTGATAACTCCATTACTCTCAATCTGTCATTAAATTAAAATCGCTAGCTTCCTTTGAAAATACAAGAGCAAAACATTTGAATAAGACTCGGAAAAACTCAGTGTGATTTTTCTCTCTTTGTGATTTTTTTTTTCAAAGCACGAAGTAGCTGTAACGCACCATGGACACCAGAGGGCGCTACGGTCACCACAAGGCCCACGGTAGCAGGTCTCCTTACCCGGACAGGAGCCCCAAGTACCCGCCATCCGAGACGAGGGAGAGGGAGAGTTCCTGGGGCTACCCGGAGGCTCATCACGGAGATTATTTCACCAGCTCCCCTCACAGACCAGAGTATAATAACCCCAGAGGACAGTATGGTGGAGTTTATGGATATGCTCAACAAGATCACGCAAGGTGTGTGATGGTGTTAGCATTTTGTTTACTTGTCTTTTGTCAGTTGTCTTTTGTCTGGTCTATTCTTGTGTGTGAATTTCAGTATATGAAACAAAAACAAATGAATGCAATTGCTATAGCTACTGTAGGCTACTCTATGTCCAAGGTTCATTTTTTTGTTCGCCCTTGTTCGCCCAAGCAGCCCTTGTTGTGCAGCCCTTTGATTTTTGGTTATTTAGTCCAATCAATGAATACATTAAAACATTACAATTTAAATCAATATGCAAATGTTTTATTTTATGAATACAATTAAACATGAGTATATTTGCCTTCCAGGCCCGGGTACGAATACCCTCCTCAGACACAATGGGACTACAGAGATTATTATAATCAGTACGACCACGACCCCTACTGGGGACAGAGGAGAGGCCCAGGTAAAATCGAATCTAATCTGATCGGATTGGATTTGATCTAACATAATCTAATATAATATAATCAAATATAAAATAATCTGATTTGATCTAATCTAATCTAGTCTCACCTGATCTGAGCTGATCCGATCTATTATATTCCAATGTTATCGAATATATTGTATACTAATCTAACATAAAACTACACAATCAAATCTATTCTATTATAATCTAACACTTTATTACTGTTTATTTGTCAATTCCAAGATGGCGGCCAACATGTTTCCGATGACTCATGGCGGTACCAGGACAGGACGTATGAACAGATGCATTCTGGGTATTCCGATTCAGAATACTACAGGTCAGTATCACATTTTTTTTGTTGACAATTCTAAATAGATATTTTGTGCACAAGTGAATAACATAAATACACAATCATGATGCTATTTTAGTTCGAAAGTAGCTCTAATACAAAACACACTCACATATCTGATTTGCTGCTCACACATAATCATCGAAATCTGTGTTCTATCCATCAGGTCTGACCAGCAGACAGACCGGGGTCACTACATTGATCCCAAAGAGGTCGCAGAGCCCTCAGCTTTGACCCGGCTCTCAGAACATTCCAGAACCCCAGGCCCGCCCCTGACCAGCACCAACACTCTGGAATATTCCAAGACCTCGGGCTTGTCATCTAGTGGCTACGAGCTGAGCCAGTACATGAACGGAGCCGACCAGATCGACGTTGACTCTCAGTCTCTCCCTCCTCCACCTCCTTCTTGTCCTGATCCAGGTAGACACACAGGACACAGTTAAACACTTAAGTGGTAGAGCGAGACAGTCAATTTACAAAGTGGTTTGAACGAAAAACATTAAAAATAAACTCAGACTTAAAACATTTAAATAAGGATTGCTCAGAAACCAGGTGCAAAACAAGAACACGTCAGAAAGTGGTTAGGGGTTTCGACTCTCGAAATGTTTTGGGTTCGTAGTACCCAAGGCTATCCCGAGTCTACCTGTATGTAGCATGATGAAAGCTTCTAAATCACGAAAAAATAAACAGAACAAATAGTAAATATAGCAGGATTCCATGAATCAAAACAGAGTAAAAAATCACGTTTGCAAATGTGTAGTGATTATTCTCTCTGTCTCTTTCTATAGAACCCCTTCCTGTCGCTCCTCTGAAGTACGCAATCCCTCACGCGGTGGTCAGTTTCGGTACTGCAGGCCAGCTACTCCGGGTCAGCCCGGGCTTGTCTACCAAAGAGAACCAGCTAGAGATCCACAGTCTGGAGGTATAAATCCACCATTTCACACGCGACAACGTGACAATTAAATGAACGCACAGCACCCAAGTTTCTATTTGAATGTAATAATGGCAGTTTTTTTGCTGCAGGTAATTCTTGGGGAGACCCAAGAACAACAGGACTTGAGGAACTTCCCTGGGCCTTTAACCAGGTAATGCTTTTATTTCATTCTTTTTTAATTTGCTCTTGTTTGACATTGTTTCTGTTTGATGGTGAAAGTAGAAAAAACAGCAGATATAAAGCTTTTTTTGTGTGCCCTATATAATTGCCCTATATAAGGCCTACATGTTGAAGAACATCATCATATATTTAGTTTAAAAAGTTTCAATATTTTCTGTTAATTCATTTATTGTCCATGTGTCCATTCTGGAATATTTCAAAATTATGTTTTCCATGAAATTATGCATTTTTGTAACAATTCAAAGTGATATTTATATAATGACATGTTAACCATCAGTCTCCTCTTACTCTCTACCTCACCTCTCCACCTCATCTGAAGGGAAGACCTGCACAAAGTCGACGCTATGGAGTTTGCCCACAAAAGGGCAGCCGCAAGCTTTCGAGACGTCACCCAGGACAGCGCCTCTGCCGCCCTCTTGTGGAAGCTGCTGATTCTGATTTGCAGGCAGAACGGAGTGAGTAACCTTGAGATATCGCGTGTTGATGGTTCAGCAGTGGGGAAACACTACACCTCCTGACTTGCCGTGAAACTAACCGAAAAACACCTCCTCTCGTCTTTCTATATGACAGTAATAGCCCTTTATTTACGTGCCTCCAGCAAATAGTTGGATCTGATGTTGCCGAGTTGCTGCTCCAAAACCCGTCCACCGAGGAAGGGCCTGACAGCCGGGCACCGATGCTGATTGACTTCAGCGAGGGCCTGGCCCCTGACACGGAGCCCTGTGTTGTTGGAGACGACCTTCTCACCGGCTCCGCGACCCACTCCAGTGCAGAGAGCTCGAAGGAGGCCCTGCAGAAATACACCGCGCTGCTACTGGCCGGGAGGAAGAAGGTTAATGACATCACCTGCCATATGATTGGCTGTCGACGGCCGCAAGGATGACCTCACGTCACACCTATAGCTTTCGAACACTACAACACGGAAATTGTATTAGTATATCTAGGATCAACTTTAATTCACTTTTATATGGTTGAGTTATTGCCAGAACCACCTTTGATAAAATAGAGTTTAGATGTACTTTATTAGTCCCAGATGGGAAATCCCAAAAGTACAGGTCAGAAATAGGAATAAAAGAAATAAAGAAATGCATTTGATTTTAAAGACTATAAAAAACTCACTGTAATATTTCTCACTCTTATACAGTTTAA
>JAOPJO010000017.1:3859653-3870871 GCA_027123675.1 Molva macrophthalma | reverse complement strand
GAGAGAGAGAGAGAGAGAGAGAGAGAGAGAGAGAGAGAGAGAGAGAGAGAGAGAGAGAGAGAGAGAGAGAGGGGAAGACATGCAGCGAAGGACCACGGGCAGGAATCGAACCCGGGTCGCTGCGGTAAGGACAGAGCCTTTTAAAATGGTACGCACTAAAATGGTACACGGTGAGCTACCGGGGCGCCCCCGAGAGATGGATTATTGACACCAGAGAAATTTTTGCGGGGCAGATAATGAAATTGTGGTCCTCAGCTTTTTTTTGTTTGAGTTGCCAAACCGTGCTTCCCATGATGCAACTGGTAACGGTTAATTCTGCTCTGCGAAAATAGGACTATTGAACTGGTACTTTCGGATCACTAAAGTCTTCAGTCCAAATTTCTACAGCTGTGTGACCTGTGACAAATAACGCAGTGTCTTAAGACACTTCTAAATACCCCACAAGGAATACGCAACAACAACAACAACAATAAAACAACAAACAAATAAGGTTGGGTCCTTACTTCAGACCGCCCTCCTCCCTCATCTCATTGGTGCTGAAGTTGGTGTGGCAGCCGGCGCCGTTCCAGTTCCCAGTGATGGGTTTGGGGTCGAAGGAAGCGACCACGCCAAAGTCCTCGCAGACGCGGTGCAGGATGAAGCGTGCCACCCACAGGTGGTCGCCCATTTTGATGCCCTCGGTAGGACCCACCTGGAACTCCCACTGAGGAGGAACCACAATGGCCAATGGGATTCAGCGATGGAGCGTGGGAGCTACGACCAGCTACAAAGCCAGACGTCCCAATATATTATTTACATTTTGTATTTGTATGTTTATTTTTAATTTTGCATCTCTTTTTAAAATTCAACTACAGTCCTGTTCTCTGCTGTGACAGCCGAATTTCAAGTCTCTCTAATGGATTTATTGAGTACCAGCTTATCTTATCTAATGAACAACAGCACTATGAAGGCGTGTTTGGGAAACTGCAACCCCTTTGAGTAATTCAAATCCATCATTCTCACTCTCAGTAATTGCCAACAATCACCTGGACACAGACAATGATCGAACAAACAGCCTTCTAGCTGCTCTACCACCTAACCTACTGTTCTCGGGTCTGTATACATACTGTGGAGTTGTAGGGGTGAGTCAGTTATGGTGAGGGGGGTGTGTACCTGAGCGGGCATGACTTCTGCGTTAGTGCCACAGATGTCCACGCCGGCGTAGAGACATGCTCGGTAGTGCGCCTCCACGATGTCCCGACCGTATGCCTTGTTCGCTCCCACCCCACAGTAGTACGGTCCTGACCAGGAAGACGGGGTGAGTACAGATTACCCAGAATGCAACACCCAACCCCTCAGTGTAAAGACGCTGTGTGTTAATGTTTAATGTAACACCCAAGTAAAACATATTTTTTTGACAATCTTTTGACAATCTTTTTAATATTAATTAATATTCATTCTGGCAATGTCTGATTCTAAATTGTTTAAATATTCAGGGGTTATTTCAGTAGATTCTAAACAGTTTGTGTGCTTATTCACCAATTGTGGCTCCACCTTGGTTCTAAACACTAGCTGTGTGGGCCATTCATTTTATAGCCAAGATGGCTGCATGGTAAACAAGGCTCATGTGGCCACTGACCTTGGGGCCCCGGGAAGCCGTTGGAGGGCCAGCCGAAGGGGTGACCGTCCGTGCCCAGCAGGGTGTACTCCTGCTCCATGCCAAACCACGGCTGCTTGCCCTCCACCTCCGACATGCTCATCACCTTGTTACAGGTGTGGCGCAGGTTGGTCTCTGTCCCAGGGGATGAAATAGAAACAAATCAGGATCCAAAAATGAAGAAATTAAAGTTTAGAGTAGTACATCTTCTATCAATGTACTATATAGCAAAGAATTTAACTCTACCTCTGACTTACTGTATTTACAAGTACTCAATGAATAAATGACAGCATTATGATATATGCTATAAACTTTTACTTACCCTATTGTTTTACATTTGTTGCTTTCATTTATGCTTTCATATTCATATGACTGACTCATTGTTCATCCTCAAATTTACTTTCTCAAATTTTAAGAACTTGTTTCACTCTTTCATTAATTCATAACTCATTGTTACTTTGCCATAATAGTATTTATTGTAACGGTTAAATTGTGTGATAAATGCTTTGTAAAGATAGCGTTTGCCACTCTAGACTAGACTACACTAAACTTGACGTACCAGCAGGCTTGCGATTGTACTTGAAGACCTCACACAGGACCAGCTTGTTGGGGTCTTTGCGGAAGGGGTCTCGGAACATGGCCACCGGGCTCAGGTACATATCGCTGTTGGACCCTTCCGCCTGATAGGTGCTGGAGCCGTCAAAGTTCCACTCTGGCAACTCTGCAACATAACAATACCAGATAAGAATGGGCCTTATTTGCCTATTGGTGACCATCTTGGTTTTTAACAACTTTTTTGCAAGGCAGTTACTACCAAAACACAATTTGCTCATTATGTTACTACAGTGGTAATGGTGCAGTTCCCCCAAAAAATTGATCGAAATGCTGTACCCTCGATGGTTTTGGGTTCAGAGTTCAGCGTCCGCGTCTTGCAGCGGAGTTCCTCCCCAGAACCGTCTATCCAGATGTACATGGCCTGGACTTTATCTCCCTGCGGGAGGTCCAAGTACTGCTTCTTCACAGTCTTGCTCAACACGGCACTGGCGGACGTGGCCATGTTGTATTTACTCCAGTTAAACCTTGAGATGCGAGTTGTTTGGGGAAAAGTAAAAGTCTGCGCGTCATTGAAAAAGTCGTTGTACAGGGACTTTGGTCATACAGAAGTCTAGCCTACACATCTGCGCGCGGGAGACGTAAATACAATTGGTTTCACAAAGTTTTTTTCTTCTAAATGGACTAACACAATACAAAACAATAACGTGAAATACTAAATTATAAAGACACATTCATCAAAATAGTAAAAGAATGAATGTGGGGAGATGACGTATCAGCAAGGTGGGACGAGTAAGACATCCGGATTTCGTCACTTAACGTGGAAGGGAGCCACGAGCCTTCTCTAAAGAGTCCCTATATAAGTAAGCCTATAACGTAGACAATCGGTGGCCAACAACACGAAGCCTTTACTGAGGTCTATATCAATATATATATGTAATATATAAAAGTTAAGATACAAACAGTAACTCCTATAGAGTATTGCATCATAATGGAACACAATTAACATGGTCGCACGGCACAAATATAGGCTTTATATTGCGACAATATTAGGTCGACTTGGTCGAAACATTACCTTATATCGGCCGGAGTGTGTATATGGAGTACGGACAGAACGTGGAGTGTCTTTTTCGTGAGGTGGACCTGTAGATGCTCATTCCTTTCCCGGGGAGGTTTACTCGGCTTTATCGAACCGGTGAAAACGTCGACTGACGGCGATTGGCTGGCGTATCCGTGTCATCTCGATATAGGAAGACAGATGTTCTTATTGGCTGTAACGGTAAACTCCCTGCTGGCTTTCTCATCGCACGCCTTGGTAGCAACACTACCGGGTTACAACTCTTTTATACACTTCCAAAACAAGCTTACCATTTGTATCTAAACTCAGTGGATCTACTGATTGTCATATCTTTTAAACCGCTGATAACTGCTCAAATTGTGTCTTCTGCCTAAATCTCTCAAAGTAACTCTTAGCGGTCTAAGCGACAACATAACTTGGCACTCTCCATATCCGGAAGAAGGCATTCGTTTCTCAAGGTTTCTTGGGTCTCTGGTTAACTTTTGACGATAATGTATTTTGATTCTGAGATTAGTAAAGTAACTTATTTGTGCTTATCCTTTCCCCTCAGTTATTCTGGTTGTTCCTGCGGTAACGTGACGTACAAACTAAAACAAACGTGGTTTAAAGGCAACACTGTTTTTGCTGGGACCAAATTGGGTTCCTGGTTCCACCCACAGGCATGCAGGCACACATGTTTCTACAGATAACAAATTAGGTTAAGCTGTTTCGATTTGATTGATTACTCCAACTATTGATTGATTACTCGAACTTCTTTTGTAGTGAATGTAGGACTTGTTTTAGCTTCCCATCTAAAACAAATCAGACTTTGTTTGCTGTGCACCTCTTTGTTTATGTAGGATGCAGTGAATGTTGGGTAAAAATACATATTTTTAAAGTATATCATTCTGGAAAGTTGCCTGCTGCACTATCTGGTTAAATCGGACCATCTCGCTGCAGATCCAAGATAAATAATTACTGAAGGAGTACCATAGGCCTATCCTACTTATCACTGTACAAATAGTACTATGTTAACCTGACGAACAGGTACTGACACGCAGTTGATGATGATTCAGTCCTGACCTTATGAGTAGGCTTTTAGGATTAGTATAGTAGTATCATGGATTTCTGTTCCAGAGGCTTTGTTTAAAAAGGGCATACACGGAGTTTGCGGGGGGCAGGGGGAGCACTGCCCCCCTGGTGGCTGAAACGGGTAATTGCACTTTTTCAAAAATGAGTGGAAGAATTACGTCTGGCATGACCAGATATTTTATAAATATTTGAAACAACACAAAACAACTAAATGGTGGTAGGTTATACATCTGAGTTAATATACTGCTTTAGGGTAAGTCCTGCGATTCTCAGCTAGCATGTACATCTCTATAAAGTTTTACAGTTAGCTCTCACTCTGCCGATTGGATCATCTACCTCTGACAGAAGCTTCTCTGCGAAGAGGAGGATAAGGAACTGGCTGCGGTTGACGATGGGAGCAGCCAGGTTTTCTTCTCTAGCGATCCTCCACATAGAAAGCGACATTACGGCCAAGCATTGTGGACGCATATGCAGGACGCAAAAAACGAAAATGAGGGTTGCACTAGTCTGCACATCTTGCCGTGCCAACGTTGCAATAAAGGTTGCCTAAATGGTATTGGGTATTTGGGCGGTAATTGATTGTTCACTTTTACATTTTAGTTGAAATTAAGTGTTGGGGCATTCCGCCACCGTCTATTGCGTTCTAAGACAGCTGTGCCGCGATTGGATTTCATAAGGGCGAATTGTAAAATTGTTACAATGTAATTTAAAATCTGCTTTAAAAATAAACGTATGTTTATTTAGCATGCTTGTTTTGTCCATATGTGCTCGTGCTGTGTTCCCCAAGTGGTAGGCCATGTCTCAGCTGCTACAATGAGGTTTTTTTTGTTCTGCCCCCCCTGGCTCGAATGTCAAACTCCGCCTATGAAAAACGGTATTCTCGTTTAAAAGATAGGCCTATATGAATAATACATGACGCCTATGTATTGCTCATGTAGGCCTATCTTTTAAAATAGACAGTTTTTAACTAGATGTAGGCCTGTTGAGGCGCTTTTGGGTGTTCACTAGGTCCCAAATGAGAATGAAATGGAAATTCGTTTGTCCACCTCATTTTGGTTTAATCAAGGCCTACATGTAAACCAGAGGTTAAAGCTTCCCATCTAAAACAAATCAGACTGTGTTGGCTGTGCACCTCTTGAGGAACCAGTGCTTCTTCTATCAATGGACTATATAGCAAAGAGTTTGACCCTACCTCTGACTTATAACTGTAGTGACAATCAATCACTATAGCAATAACATGTATAAATGATAGTTTTATGATATATGCTATAAACTTTTACCTACCCTATTGTTATATATTTGTTGCTTTCATTTATGCGTTCATATTATATTCATATGGCGGACTCATTGTTCATCTTCGGACTCAAAGTCACATTTTTTTTGGTTCCACTCTTTCATTAATTCCTAACTCATCGTTACTTTGCCATAATAGAATTCATTGTCACGGTTACTTTGTGTGATAAATGCTTTGTAAAGATAGTGTTTGCCACATTAGAGTCTAGACTACGCTACGCTAGAGTAGACTACACTACAAGAGATACTGATTTAAAAACCTGACGCACAGGTACTCACACGTAGTAGCATTAGTCGTTTAGGGAATAGTGTGACCTTTATGTAATCATGGGTTTCCATTCCTGAGGCTTTGTTTAAAAAGGTTCAAAATTAGCTCTTATTAGCGCTGTTTCCACAATGGAAGATGTTATAGGCTATGTTTACACCATGTAAAGCCTACAGCCAGCATGTAGTTTAAAGATAGGCCTAAATAAATAATACATTAAGCCTATGTATTGCTTATGTAAGCATATCTCTTAAAATACTTTTTAACTTGATGTTGGCCTGTTGTGGTGCTTTTGGGTGTTCACTAGGTCCCAAATGATGGGGAGCGAAATGGTAATTCGTTTGTCCACTTCATTTCGGTTTTATGTAAACCAGACCAAATCAGACTTTGTTGGCCAAGCACCTCTTAAGGAACCAGTACTTATTCTACTTCTATCAATGGACTTTATAGCAAAGTTTATATGTAGGTCTTAATAAAACCAAAATGAAGTGGGCAAACGAACTAAAGCGTACCATCTAATTATTCAGTCTGTTTTTATTCAGTCTGTTGAAAACCGACACCTGGTGGTCAATAATATCAGCGCATCAATTTAAATTGGACAAAGGTAAATAGAACCACACGTGTATTTGGTCCCTCACTGGCATCATCTAGATCAGCACAAGACTGGTCGCTGAATGATAAAATGTTCGCATTTAGAAGGAAATCTCTGACTCTGGCACCGTTTTTTGTGGGGTCACGTGCTGAAAAATGGGTACCCCTGATCTATAATCTATATAAATCTATAGTTATATATAAATATATTATATTACTAGTAAAAATCGAGTTACCTGTTTTTAAAAGGCTTAGTTTGGCCTAAAATGTAGGCTTGTCGGCTACAGTTTGGAATATTTGGCAGGAAATGACCCAAGTCTACAATAGGCCTAGATGAAGACCATAATTAGACACAAGGGGGCGTCATAACATCGCTTTACTTAGGCTTACCAAATGACTTGCGTGTTGTATGGTTCTTCAGCGTTCTGCTTCGCGCCCAACATCATTTAGAGAAAATGAAAATATTTTATATAAACATATAAATGCATCAATTATTCATAATAAATATCTTGTCGTTACTTTAACTATATTACTAAAATCCACGATAATGAGGATGCGTCATATCTACCCCCCCCCCCCCCATAAATCCAATAAATGATTATTATTATTAATCTCATAACATGATATATAGACACATATGTTAATATAGCCTAAATACATATACATCTATTTAAATGTATTCAACACATTTTTACTAGTTGGAGTATCAATATATGTTTATACATAATGCATACATGAAAGATGCACTCTGTAAAATTCTGGATGCCTATCCGTTGTTAATTTCCTCCTTTCTGTTAGTCTAGCTCGGGGATGGATTCTATTCAGTAAAACGCCCTTCTTCTATGCTTCTTCTCAGAATACTAAAACTAAACATGGAGGACATTTAAAAAACATTAAGTAGGACACATAAACGAGAAGCACACTGCTGGTCATTCCCGCTCCCCAACATAAATGCTAATTGGTTAATTTCAGCTCCATCATGTCCCACAAAACCACCGCAGCCTCCTTCATTACGCCGCCATAAAAGACTTCCGTCGCGCAATAAAAATTATGTCAATTAGTATGCAGAACAATGCTTAACATATCAGAAAATTAATCTACAAAGAACTTGAATTAAAAGTTTCATTCGCAGAATAACTGGGACAGGCCAGCAGAGAATGGTATTGTATGTGGTCTAGTTCGCTGTAAATTGCTCCTTTGTTACAAGTGACGGAAAGCAATTAAAACAGGCATTTCAGTGTAGTCTTTTTCTCTAACTTGCTGTCACTGACTAAACTGTCCATTTTGTGTGTGCCTGCCTATGCGTTTGAATGGAAAGTTATTTAAATCCAGCCGAATTGGATTCTGAGAGGATAAAGAGTTCCAAGATCGTTCGATCTAATTGGAATACGGATTCTCGCCAGAAGATGGGCTGTTTGGTGTGAAGGAGATGCTGTATCTGATAACTATTGTGGCAATAACCACGTGGGCCCGCAGTGCGTGGGGCCCTAAGCACAAAGCCATAGTTTGTTTTTTTTTACATATATTTGGATCTTGGATTTCTTTTGGGTGGCAAAGACCTATATAGAAAAAAATATAGGCTATGTGAAAACATGAAACCTTACTTTTGATATATTCTTTATATAGGCTTCGCCTTAATAAGTACAAACATTTTACAGAGACAAATAAGACAGAACAAGCAGTTTAAACAAACAAACAAACATCAAAATATCGATAACATTTAAAAACATACAAAACAGGGCCAGGAAGCGGGACAGAGTGGTGAGGAGAAGCTGTAGCTGTAAAGATGTAGTACTGACTTTCCGTTTGGAGACAAGCTCCATTTTAGTTTTAGTTGGATTTCATTATTCTCAACCTTCTCATGTCAGAGGCCGTTTGGTGGACGCTTATATCTGAAGCGTATTAGAAGACCATGAGAGGAATCATTCTTAGCATGGGTAGTCGAAGTGGGAATCAAACCTCCACCCTGAGATGGTGGCTGTGCTCTATTGAGCTAGACTAGACATCTTGTAAGTTGCTTTAGATATGATATTAGTTAAATATGATAAATTCTCTCAACTTCTGACACCAGTTAGAACCAATAAGAATGCTGCTGAGGTCCTCCACTAATGCCAATCAAATCCCAAATGATCCAATCACATTTCTCCATTGTTTTTTCCCGCCCTCATATGTTTTACTGGTAAATACATATTCTTTTCAGATTGTCACCAAATAAACAACATTCAATATTCATAAATCAATATTCTAATATACCACAGACACTCTTTCTGGTGCACTCCAGCAGGGGCCTCTATAACGACCCCCCCAGTGGACCATCAGGCTAATTCCAGTTAAAACACTCTTTTAATTAAACAACGGGACCAGGAAAGTGGGAAAGCAAGGAGACCGTCCCACTGTTCCCCTGTGAGGAGAAATTCATTAATATGCGACGACCCCGTGGAATTACACTCCACAGTCTCTGATGGGGCCCCGCCTCTCAGAGACCTGCTGGGGCCCCTGAGGGGGCTGCTACCTCTCTGAGACTTGCTGCTGCCTCCACCTTTCAGAGACTTCCTCTGATCCCGAAGTGGCCCCTGTCTTTCAGAGACATGCTGAGGCCTCTAAAGTGGCACCAATCTTTGAGAGAATTGCTGTGGTCCTAGCATTTCCGAGACTTGCTGGGGCCACCGAGGTCGTCCACACATTTCAGAAAGACAGGGGCCTTGGCCCCCTAATTGGTATCAATCTTTCAGAGACTTGCTGTTTTTGTGATGTTTCAGAGACTTGCAGTGGCCCACAAATAGGCCCCCACCTCTCAACAACTTACTGGGGCCCCTAATATAGCCTCTATGTTTCAGAGCTTTGCTGTGCCCTACAAAGTGGTCCCTATCTTTCATAGACTAGTTGTAGCCCCTAAAGATTGACCCTAGATCCCTTTAGAGACTTGTTGGTGCTCTAAAGTGACCCCTTCACCTTTAACAGAACTGCTGTGTGGCCCCTGCCTTTAAAATAACACCTTTCAGAGGACTTCTATAGAACTGTAATGTGGCACTTAGTGGCCCCTGATGGTACCTTTCTGTTGGCCCTTGAAGAGACCCATGCCTACATAGGGGGGCCTTTAAATATCACATAGGCTTTAAATATTAGTGTTGAACTTATAACAGAGTGTGCAATCAAAGTGTTTAGACATGTGTTGACAAGATAGAACGAACGAAGATGTCTAACCAAAATATGCTTCAATATTTGTGTTGATGCTCATTTCTGAAATAGACTTAACCAGTAGACGGAGTGTGGTGTGTGTCTCGCTGCCGATATTTTTAATTGCTAGTGAAAGAGGAAGGCGACGGAGGAGGGGTAGTGGGCGTTATATATCCCAACGTCTCGCATCCCCGGGATAGCGAAGCAGCGGTTCCCGGGGTTCTTGCCGGGGTCTCGCTGGAGGGGGTGTGGTGGTGGTGGTGGTGGTGGTGGTGGGGGGGGGGGGAGGCGTCTCTCAACCTCACAGCCCTGCGAGTCAGGTGGCCCTCGCGGCCCCCACAGCTGTCTGTCGGCCGTCGCGCCGGATCAGCATCACGTGGTGGGTGTAAAGGCACTCGCACTTTTTACATGCTACATTTGACTTTAATCGAGGAGGGGAATCGCGTGAGGCGCGCAGACTTCTCCCCCCTCCAAATAGAATTCTCCGACAGCAACACTTCTGTGCACGTGTAATTAGCAGAGTGAAGCTCCTAATTAGCTTGTTGCGTTGTCAGTATTAGTGGATCTGGTGAGATTCGGGGCCTGGGGTGTGTGTGTGTGCATGTGTGTGTGTTCATGTGTGTGTGTGAGAGAAAGAGATAGAGATTGTGTGTGTGTGTGTGTGTGTGTGTGTGTGTTTGTGTACAGGGGGGTCTAGCAGATGGCGGTGTCTTGTCTTGCAGGCTGAAAATCACGCTGGAGACAAACACACACACACACACACACACACACATACACATACACATACACACACTCTCACTCTCTCTCTCACACACACACACACACACACACACACACACACACACTCACCACAACAACCACAACGTCCAGGGGTTAAGAATAGAGAGCAGGGAAGTCCTGCTGTCACATTGCATATTAGTGCTTACTTTGGACTTAGGGGCCCGCTCCACGCACGGAAGGACCCCCGCTGCAAACACCGTCTGGGCCGTGGGTAGGCCTATATCTGCGATACTGATGTTATTATTCTGTTGTTATTAGTCCCTGTTGGTCACATCCTGTCACATACACACAGCCTCCCTGGCTGAATTCAAACTCGCGAGCTGACATCGCCTCTCTGCTGGCAGCCCCCCCCACTCTCTTTATTTAATAGGCAGATTTTATTAGATACCATTTTGATATCCCTGAGGAATGTCAGAATATTTCATGCCATCACTTTTCCACTTTAAATTGTACACAGTGTGTTCTGTGAGTACCGCAGACAACAATGTTTTAATGGCATGATGAAAACCGGGAGGTTTGTCACGCTGATGAGTTATTTAATAACAAATGTTGATTCACATTTCGCACTCAGTTACAGTTGTACATCTGATAGACCAAAGGTATAATCCACATGGTCAAAGTTAGACAAACTATACAAATATAAAGAATGAGTGTCTCCCTTGCAGCTGCTGCTCCCTGGCTGAAGCCGTCCTAGATGTGCTCTGACGCGGAGACCCCGGGCGGGGGGGGGGGGGGGGGGGGGGGGGGGGGGGGGGGGGGGGGGGGGGGGGGGGGG
>JAOPJO010000017.1:3776608-3793312 GCA_027123675.1 Molva macrophthalma | reverse complement strand
CCCGCCGCCGGGGGCCGGGGGGGGCGCGCCGCCCCCCCCCCCCCCCCCCCCCCCCCCCCCCCCCCGCCGCCGCCCCCCCCCCCCCCCCCCCCCCCCCCCCCCCCCCCCCGGTGCTAGCGGCTGTTAGCAGCAGGACAATCGGCAGCGACAAGCCGCGCGGCGCGGGGGGAAATCGATCAGACAGACCCAGGGAGAGGCGGGTGCAGATGCGGGACAGCTATCCAATCGCATCCCTCCGATCACCCGCCCCTCGCTCTAATGGCCCTGACAGCGAGCCGGGGCGAGCGAGCACCACAGCACAGTCTCTCTCTCTCTCTCTCCCGCCCTCGTCGCGGCTCAGCGGCCGTATGCTAATGAGACGGATTGTCTCCCAGATAAAAAATGATAAAAAACATGGCGGTGTGTTGAAACGGCCCTCACTGGCAGCGTGAAGCACAGCCAGCTCGGCCGGGTGGGACTGTTGGGAGTGTTCAGGTCATGTTTCACACACACATACACACTTACACACACACACACACACACACACACACACACACACACACACACAAATATAAAACACACACACACACACAAACATACACACACACTCTACTCAATCACACACACTCTACTCAATCACAGACATACACACAAACACACATTACTCACACCGCCAAGACACTCTCTTCGCACGCCCGTTCGACCACGACTCACAGCGACGCAGTTCACTGTTTTATTCACTTTAGTTTTATTTAAAAAGGTCCGTACTGCATAATGTAGGAGCTAGGTGGTGGACGTTAGAGGTCTGGTTAGGATGTATGAAGTTAACTGTCTAAGCCGTTGCCTTTTATTGATAGTTATATTAAAATATATATTAATGCATATTATTAGTATTATTTATAATAATAATAATTATTATTAGTATTATTATTATCATTATTATAATAAATTCCTTTTTCTTCGATCCGCCTTTAAATGATATTAATCAAAATGTCCATATGTTCAATGTTAAACTTATAATTCATCCATGATATAGGGGAGATGATTTGAATGAATGGTTCAAAAGAAAAAGTACCAAATATTCAGTCTCAAATAAATTCCCCTAAAATTCCTTTTAATTGACCATTCCTTGATAGGCTGGAAATGAACAGATACCAGTTGTGTCAAAATGACCTTGATAAAAAATAACAGGCTTCACAATAAAATAGCACCAAGGACAATTCCTAAATTATGAAATCTACTGATGGTATAAAAAGTAATTTTCCACTACTAGAAAAGGAACATAATATCTCCCAATGTATTATATTTAATTATATTATATTTCAATGTTGTCCCATGTAGCTTCAGGACTTTTATTTTGTATTTATTTCGGGAGATTTATATTTCTTATAAACCATATATATTAATCCTTTTCTCCATCATATAAATTAACCTAATTTGTGGAGCGGTACACTACTACTAACAGTAGCCTGTGACTGCAATTCATCTAATTTCCGCTTGATTTTTTTTATTAATAATAATAATAATAATAATAATAATCTGTCCTTTTTATCTGCGTTGTACTAACTGTGATATGACTCTTGGGATTACCTCAGATGCAGATCAGCCCTAAGGCCGGTATTAACTGCTGGGAAATCTCCAAGTCTACTGTCGTATCATGTAGCATTGCTAGCTAGGACACTCTCTCACTCCCCCAGGACCTAATGGCTCCTGGATGTCATTCTATCATGGATCTTTTATTGGAAGAGCTAGCCAGACAGGCAGCAAGTTCAAATTGGGTTGGAATGTACTTGAGTACTTTGATTAATGTACTGTTATTAATTATTATTACAATTCAAACTATTTTTACATTACAGCAGTAATTCTATATTGGGGTTGGACTAATTATTTTACTCCACTACTACCAAAATTGTTTAACAATCGTACTTGAACTATGGAAAGGCGGTTTATTTGTACTAATAAATAAGGGTACTAAAAAGGTACTAATTTGTGAGGAGCTAGAGAGTATAGGATACTTAAATATTAACATACTAATGATTTTTCTTCCTCCACAGTCTATGATCATAGATGGCCGTTAATTCCTTTTCCTGTCTCTTCCTGTGTGTCTCTCTCTTCAGGCGAATGGCGGATGGCAGGACGCGGCCACGCCCTCCTCTGTGACATCACCGACGGAAGGACCCGGAAGCGTTCACTCAGACACCTCCAACTGATCCCACCCCTCCTCCTCCTCATCTTTCTCGTCATCATCCTCTCCCCCCTCCCCCAAGTCCGGACTGATGAAGGTGGCGTATGTGATTTCACAGCAGCAGACCTCTGGGGGCTTGGAATCTTCTAGAACAATGTGGTCACGCCATTACGAACTAAATATTTTTTCCCGGCCGTCTCCTCCACGTTAAGGGTTTTGTACAGTTTCCTCATCGCCACGACGACCCCTTGGACATCGCCATCTTTGTATTCGTCCCCTTGCGTTACGTCTCGCCCTTTGAGAACCAATAGCAGTACACCGGCCCCCACACCCACCCTGGATCTCACACTACCTCGATTGGAAAAAAACAGAAAAAACACACTTGATCATTTAAAATACTTCTAAATCAATTTTCTTTTCTTTTTTTTAATTTAATATACTGAAATCAATAATGCCTACTCATAAGTTTAAAAGTGTATCTATCTTTTTTTTTTTCGTTTTTACAGCCCCATATGTTTGTCCGTCGTGCCAAAGTTTACCCCTGGAGGTGTTTTTTGATAAAGTTATATTGTGTACTCTTGTTACTTGTACTTATTTAAGGTAACATTTTGTTTTAGCTGTGAAAACGGTAATATCTTTATATCCAAACTTCAGCATTTATTTGATATATTTGTATTCCAAAAGATGTACAACGAGCGGTGGCATAAATCATTTAATATTTTATTTCTAGTGTACTTTATTATTGGCTCATACCAAGTAAATATAAAACCCTTTTTATAAATTATCATCAGTTATTTAAAAGCAAAAATTATAATCAATTTTAATCATTTGAATCGGCTAAATATGATCATGTGGAACCAATTTGAATTGGTTCTTTCTATATATTTTTTTTCTTTCGGTTCTGTAATTGTATTTGTCGCATTGCAAGTAAAACAACTTTAGCGAGTTTAGAAAAAGGTTTGACTCGATACACTCAACAAATGACCAAATTTGAACCCATCCTAAAGCACAATAAAGTGTGTATTGTTTCAACGTAACTGTGTTTGCTGAAAGGGAACAACTGAGTGGAATACTATCATCAAGAATATACATAATAGTACTCATATACGGAGCAATAATGTACATATACTACAGCACCAACTCTTTGTCCGTGTGCATTACTGCGATCAATACTTTAGCCAAATACTGCTGGTAACCAAATCCATATGTGGGCAAAATACTAGGTTGGGATTTTCATTTTGTTTTTCTTGACCTCAGTCGTGTTTTGGGAAACACATAGGAGTCTAGCTCATAGCATGTCTTCAATGAAAAGTTTTCATTTTAGTTTTCGTTTGGTGCTGAAATTCAAATGGGGTTGTCCTTTGTTTTGTTTTTTTATAATAAGACATTCATGGAAAAACCAGTCAAAATGTAAATTTGAGATGTGTGAGCTTGGGCTGTGTGTACAGTATAGTATTTGGTATGACACGTATACATTATCATAACTATGTCTCCTACAGATACCCAACACATACCATACTTTGATACCAAAAAAACAAAATGACTTGGATTTGTACGACCTACACGTGGTCACGTCAGCTTGCCAGACCTGTGGATTTGTGTAGGATTTAAGGGTTTATAAAGTACTAGAGAGTATCCGCAGAAATGCTCCATTTCCCTGCACTGAAGGCCAAAAAGAAGTAGCAGGCCTGGCAGGAAGTAGAGAGAGAGACTCTGATCGCACACAGACTCAGACGCTGTTTGGATATATTTTTATGTCTCTGAGTTGTAAATGACTTGTCATCTCTTTTTCTTCATTTCGCTCTTCTGTCGCTTGGTGACGGGACCGGGTTTTATTTTGTATGCCAACATATGTCGACTAGCCCTGGGAATGCGCTATATATATTTGTATATATGCACCTTTACTCTTGATTTACGTTACATTTTCAATTTGGACCGTATTCAGTTTTTTAAAACTATATAGCAGCCAAATGTTTTACAGACAAATAAACAGTAGTCCCTGTCTCTTGATCCTGTTTTTAACACACACAAACACACACACACACACACACACACACACACACACACAGTTTGAATTGTTACTGTCCTAATAGTTACTGGTGTGCTCAAAGGTTTAACATTGCCTTGTGAAATGTTTTGGTTTGTTTCGTTTTAATTGAAACCCCCTCAAATAATTACGAAAACACCCAGAAACTATTCAGAACTGATACAATCCAGAGGTCAGAATGTCAAACTAGCCTAACTATTTTCAAATATTCATGATGTGTGGAAACAATTGTGTTATTCTCACAGACGCTGTGTGGCAATGAGGTGTAATTATTGATTCTAAATCGACTCATTCATTCATTCTGATTATTCAGAATTCAACTATTGGTTTACCTACCTTGATTGATTGATTGGTTCATGCACTATAGTAATGATTTGAACTCATCTGTCACATGATCAAATAATGAGACCTTTCCAAAATGGCTGACCTTTCACATCGCCTGTCAAATTGAATATGGAAGCTTCATGTAATGTCGCTTTTAGTTTTTCAAAATAAAAGTAAAAAAGGACCTTAAAAAAAGGAGAAAGTACAATTTGTAAAACATTAAATGTTTTATTTGTTGCATGTCTTTTGTTCTTCAATAAAATAACGTACTACGGTGTATTGAATGTTACTTACGTTTTTTATAAGGAAAAGAGTGAATTTTTTGGACCCTTTTTTTTCTTGGCGGTTTGATCTTTTATCTCTACATCTGTACATAGGTATCACATACAGTTCTTGTCTTTTTGATTCCAACTTGTTTTTTCCTGTGGAGGAGAATTAGTTGAAAAGGTGTTTAAAGGTTATATGGTGTCTTCATTTCTACTGGCGATGAATATTCCAAATAAACCATTTCTTTTGTTGCATAAATTGCAGTTTTTGTCATTTGTTTATGTGAGCTCTAGCTCATACATGACCTTTAACCAATTTGTATTGTATATTTTACCATCAACTGTAAAGAAATTACTTTTAAAATGACTTTTGAATGTTGCTCATATTCAGATAACTCATACACGGGTTGCGTATAAAACTGGTGTGTTTTCTCCTCTGGGCCAGTGTGTAGTTGGGGTCAAGTTGAGGAAAAAGCCGCTGTCTGATCAAGGCTTACACATTGCTAGGCTACACATGGCAGCGCCTCATACCCCTGGAGAACATCGCACATCCTCACACTTCAACCCAGCACGCCATAGCCTATAGTCCGGGCCCACGTTCGCTCTGAGCTAATGTAGCGTTAGCAGCTTAAGTAGCGTCGGAGCTACTCGTAGGTGTGAAGGGGACATTTTCACAGTTTGTCATTTTTCACTTTTTACTTTCTCTAACACCGTGAAGGCTCTGTGCTTCAGGCCGACAGAAATGCTTCTCCTCCCCCAACCCACGCTCTCAACACCCCCAACACAACCCCACCCCCACACCCTGCGTCACCACCCCTGCCTCCCTCGGAGGCATGGCTAATGTGTCGTGGTTTCCACAAAGAGGCGGAATGTACACTTATCTCTCTCCTCCAGATAAACGAGACGCGAAGTGTGATTCTACCCCCAGCACCCCCAACCACCACCACTACCATCCTAATTCTCCATCTCATCCATTTTCTGAAACTGGGGGAAATAAATAATAGTAGGCCTAGTATTAGCAGTAATTGCAATATATTGAAGTAGCACACTGGTATTGTGGTGTGGATGGGAGAAGGTCTAGTAGAAGTAGTAGTAGATATAGTATTTCATATAGCACTAGTCAGCAGTAGTCCTAATAAATAGGATAATTTAAAGGTATATTTCTTACTGCTATTATAAGTGTTCTTTCAAAAGTAGGTTACAATGACATTTTGTAACCTATAGTTTCAATCGATGCAAACATTTAAAATGTGAAAAGTCAATAATAGTAATTGTAATAAATATATTTGGAAAAGCAGATAGTTTTACTATTCTGGGGTTGGATTCAATGTTTACTTTTTGTTGTTTATTAATATAAAATATGCATCCTCCGTTATTGAAACTAAAGCATCTGTGCTTTGGATAATTGTAACCGTTTAGCCAAATAGCAGTTGACAAATAGCTAAGACAGCAAATCGATCCCCCTACTGGTTAAGTAGCACATGGCACATGAGAGTGTATAAAATCGTTATAAAATACATTATGAAAATGATATAAATCCACCTCGGCACATGTGTCTCAAGGAAGGTCACATTATATCAATGACAATAATAAGGATCACAACAAAGTATAGGTCTACATCACTTAGGACGCAGGAGGCGCATCGGCCACCCCTGCCTGCCGGCGCAATTACGCACGTGGCGCTGCATCTCCTCACTGCATCTCAAACACGCCTGGAGGAGAGGATATAGCGACCCGAAGACGTCTTGTGAAGGTCTTGGGGGCATGAGATAATTAGTCATCAAGTTCAACTCGCTGAAGAAACTACGGACCTCCTCCTCGCTCAAGAAAATTTAGTGCATTCTGATACGCATTTGTTACCAAGAAATTGCATGTCGCCAATGGCTGACTATTTTTTTTCTTAATGTCGCAGTTGATCAAAAATATAGTTTTTATAACTTGGATCAGTAAAAAAAAGAGAAAAAAAGCTAGGCCCTTATAATTCGACACTGTTGTGGGTGTGTAGGCTACAGATTTCAAATTTGGAACCGGTTCAGTTTGGCAAAGACCTGCACGTCGTTGGAATGACTCGGTTGTCCATCGCCTCACCACCACCCACCACAGATCTGTAATGAATTCCTCTGATCCAAAGTTTCACAAAGATGACACCCTATAGGCCTACGCCATCGCTGCTTTTTTATTTATTTAGGTCGTGGAAATTATATTTGCCAAATTGTTTTGCCAATGTTGTCCAACGTTGTGGGAGTTTGGGTTTAGTTCGCTCGTCTATTATGCGCGCCCGAAGCTCCTAGTTGTCTTAAAAATTGGCTTCAATATGCAATTTTATATGGAATACATCCACCTCGAAACTTAACATTTATAAAATTACATGAAACAATACATGGCTAATAATGTCTTGATGTGTTGCCAGTGCCTTACACGTCGCAGCTAGTGTAATTTATTCCCTATATGAACGTTTGACTGCTGGGTATTGCTGGCTTGTGTCCCCTGCTAAAGGCCCTTAATATCATTTAGGAGGCAGCTGTCGGCTCGCGTTTCCCTGTTATCTAACCTGCAGCCTAACCAAGATGTCTACCACATGCACCACAAGCCCTGATCACACACACATGCACCATTACACATCCGTGTTGCTTATGAATGTAAATGTGCATTAAAACGGAAGGTGGCTTGGTAAATTATGTGTATAAATTGTTGCCATAGTCTACAGTCTACAGGCTCTAGCACGACAGTGACACAAGACTGACCCCTGATGGTTTGTCCGTTTATGCAGCTGTAGAGGTCCAGCTATTGATATGTCATGTAAATAATAAATATCCGCAAAAGGTGACGTAAACATTGAAAATAATAACATCTTCATAAATATTATATATATTTATTTTAGATTGGTCTCCTCTTTGTGCATTTTGGTTAAACACAATTTTGGGGAAAGTTTTGAATGAATTCGTATAGTCTGCTTTAAAATTATACGCTGTCCATCTCAGAGAATGAAGGTTCAAACAACCCAAAAAAACAAATGCGTGCCACTTCTTCACTCCCATGATCGTCAAAACACTCAACTAGGCCTACTCATCATTGTCAGGGGCTCTAAGGGAAGAATACGTCTATATTGTCCGTTACAGGACGGTTTCAGAAATGTCATCGCTGCTGAATGCAGGGCGACCTCGCCCATCTTTGAGCCGTCTCAGCAGCGACGGCGACACGTCTGCCCCGGCCGGGGACAGAGGGCGTATGTAGGTCAGCCCTGGTCCCGCCGCGTCCCGTGAACGCACGGCGGTCGACGTCCTTTTGCCGTTGTGGCGGCGGCTCAGCGGGACAGGGATTGGAGTGGACAGACGCGAGAGCAGGGAGAACCCCCCTACTCACACGTCAGCATCAAGTCCCCCCTCTTGTATATTAAACACTTTGACATTATCAGGCCAGCCACGGCGATGTCCACACACATTACCCTCACACCACCCCTCTTGTTACTCTTTGCATAAAGAGCAGGATGTAGCGGAGTATAGGACCAGTGATACATAGGCCTATCCGTTAACAGTACACACAACACAAGGAAATACGTGAGCCTAATGGACAACCTCCTACGTAATTAATCGATATCTATATCTATATATTATTGGTTTTGATTGAATAATGAAAATCAATTGTCAGAGTATTAAACACATTTTACAAGATTTAGGTTTTGTTTATAATACACATTATAGGCCATTGGCATTGTTGCAATTTGCAAGTAAGGTCAATTGAGCCTTTTGAGGACAAAAAAAGTGTATTTGATGTCACCCGTTTGCAAATGCAATGGCATTTAAATATCCCAACATACCGAAATGATTTG
Organism: Molva macrophthalma; assembly: GCA_027123675.1. Taxonomy (NCBI): domain Eukaryota; kingdom Metazoa; phylum Chordata; class Actinopteri; order Gadiformes; family Lotidae; genus Molva; species Molva macrophthalma. The sequence continues at coordinate 3,784,682 of JAOPJO010000017.1, read as the reverse complement.
CAGTTACCTTAGGCTGTAACTGTACACGTTCCCAAATCTGACGTCTCACAACGTGGATTATGATTCCATTAAGATTGGAAAATCACTACAGAAAATAGACCACTATCAGAGGATGTCAAGAGTAACAGTCAGTTGAAACGTGAGGTTTTACCACCATCTAGTGGCCGATTGATCGCAACACAAACGTGTGATTTAAAACGCAAGAACAGTCGTTTGGGTGTAAATATTTATTATGCAACATAGAAATATCAGGCATATAAAAAGAAACAAAATTGTTATTCCTTTTTGGTAGAGTACAGGAAGTAGAGGAACTATGAGTGACTAGTTGTTAGGAGTAGCTGGAGAATAGCTTCTCAGCGGTTGTATGGATGCATAGAGCCGGAGGCTGACTTGATGTTGGTCTTAATGCTGCTTGGCATCTTCCCTGTGAGACATAAGGAAAACAAATGTGTGATTCGGATCAGGAATCAATTAAAGAAGTCGTTCCATGCCACAGATATTTTGTTTATAGTCACAGACCTACGTTGACCTTTTTTAGGTCAAAATATATACCACTAAGTATATTGGTATATCTATATACACACTTGGGGAGCAGAAATGTAAAATGTTGACAGTTGAGTATGTTAAACGTAACCATGACGATACCTCCTGGTGGTCCTGATGCCCCACCGATGGTGACCTGCTGCAGGGTGGGGCCTCCACTCATCATAGGCCCCTGTCCGGGGTGTCCAGGAGCCACTGGGCCTGGGGGCCGGCACTTGGAGAGGCCCTTCCCGAACGCCACGGCCCCCACCAATGCCAGGGTGTCGGCAGGGTTGAAAGAGGGCTTGTTCTGGCGAATCGCTGAAAGAAGAGCTTGAGGAGTGAGGTTACAGTTATAATGCTCCTTAATGACACGTCTCTCTACTGTCTAACCCCTACTGGTTCATTAATGACCTGTCTCAGTGAGGTCTAACCCCTACCTGCTCCTTAATTAAATGTATCTGTACTGTCTAACCCCTACGTGCTTCTTAATGACATGTATCTGTACTGTTTATACCCTACCTGTTTCTTCATGACATGTATCTGTACTGTCAAACCCCTATCTGCTTCTTAATGACATGTATCTGAAGTCCCTGTAAGTCACAACGTCTCCTCTGAGTCTACTGTTACTTTGCTATCTCAAGAGATACTGTATACAGATACACACATAGAGGAACTATGGGCCATATTAACCTAGTGGCGAACCTAGTGTATGATTTATACTGTTCTTGTTGGTAAACAGACGGCGGCTCTGTTTTTACCTGAACTCTCCGGGTCGCGGTCGTCCCGTGGGTTGTTCAGCTTCTCAAGCAGATTGGAGCACAGCTTGTTGAGTGTCTGAATCTGTTTCTAATGACCAGCACACAAAAACAAAAAGGGTTTAAAAGTTAATACCAACCATCGTACAACTGTTCAGGCCAAATTATACACCAAACAGCTGCTGCCGTAGGTACGTTGATGCCGATCCATGCCCACTGCTAGCTTATATGGTAATGCTTCCGTGATTCTGGTAGAAGTCAGTGACATCTGATGATTCTTTATAATGTGAAGATGATGTGTGGTACTCAACGAGTCCATCACCAATTTGCTTTATGTGCTTTTCACTATCTGCATAAATGAACCAGAAGGCAGGAAAGAAAAATCCACCCTGAAACATTTACTGGAAAGGTGCCCCAGGTACACAACAACAGCCTCTGTGGGCTATGCCGGTAACAAAGAGACCCAAGGTGTACCTAGTACCTATTTGATGCAGTCAAATTATAACTTGGAGTATACAAAAGGTTTATTTCTGAAAGTCCTCTTCTGGGATTAATAAACTACCATTTTATTTTACGTTTCTTTAGCGCGACACAAAGACAAAACACATTTATTCTTACCTGTGCCACCTCTGGGCCGATTCGAGCCGCCTCAGCACTGAGCTGCTTCTCCTGCTCCTCCACTTCCGGGTCTGGCTTGGTCCGCAGGTGGTCCGGGACGATCTCATGACTGAACACCGGTACCCGCTGCTCAGTTAGTTTCTGTAGGAACAGGCAACCGTGGCGAAATTAAAGAGGAGACGAGTTAGTGGTACTTTATTCATCCCAGATGGTTTGTTTGTCACGGCAGAAAGGACAGGACAGGACTAGATAGATAACACTTTTTTTAATGATTCGAAATTAAAGATGCAATGAATGAATGAAAACAGTAACAATAATAATAATATTTATTTAAATAGCACCTTTCAAGAGCTATACAATGTATAGCCAAAAAACAGCTGTGCATTAAAAAGAGAGAACCACATTCTAGAAGTGCAGTGCAATGCATGGATAAAAAAACACTTGGGAGTATTTCCTTACAGCCAGCTCGTCGTCACGGTCAGGAGACAGCTCCAGCGGGATGATGACCTGGTTACGAAACGAGGGCGTCTTCTCGTTCCTGAGCAGCTTGTTGATGGTGTTCAGCTGCCCGGAGACCAGAGCGAAGTTGTCCAGGACAGACGGCCTGTGCAACGGATTAGATAAGATGTTTGCTTGGTTTTATTGTAGAGGGCAGCAAGCTATAGTCTGGACAGTATTAAGGAGGTCGTACCATGCCAGTCTCTCAAATTCGTTTTCCAACTTGTAGATGAAGTTGTGGAGAGCGTTTTTGAGATGTGCGACACGAGAAATCAGCAAATCCACGGACGCCTCCAGTTGCTTCTCCTCTCGTTGCTGTTGGATCAACATGTAAGAAATATTTGAACTGAAACTTGCAACCAAATCTTAATAAATCGTAAAAAGCAACACAAACAACGCACTGCAATTTTAATCTGAATGAAAGGCGACGTTTATGAAGGAATTGGGGTTCGAGCTTCACAACAAATTCAAGCATTTTAAGCAAGTTTCAGAAATACAATTTACATGTATCAATCAACATCAGATAGTTGATACCTTTATGAATTTGTTAACTTACCTGCATGTTTTTAAAACGACAGCAAAAAATAAAAAATCAGCAGTCATATGAGACACGCATTTATAGCTTTGCTTCCGATTAGTACCGGTCTACGTCCGGTTGAGAATTTTCACAGTAATGGTATGTACACCTACTGTATAAATCGTTTATTTCTAGTTGAAAGCTATTTAACTTTACATGGGTTTTATATTTTGTACATTTGATTCTCTATTTCCCATATATATATATTTCTATATCTTCAACAGATAAATTTACCTCTGGATTAATAAAGAAATCTGAATCGGATGTTTGTCCAGATGTGACTTTGAAACATGGTTAAATATACAATCTACGTGCAGTGTACCCTTTCCAAAAAAAATGCTTAAAGAATTTTGAATTGCTTATTTGTTCACCAATAGAAAAATAGACAACAAAGATTCAACAGTTTATCTTTATTGACATGGCTGCTGCCGCTCTTTCGGTCTGCGTTATACAAGTAATTGTGATCAGCTCGAGTACTGCGGCTTCATAGCTAGCGGCGTGCGTTTGTCACAGTGACACGCCGTTGGAAATACAGTGCTGGAAAAACAGGAGGTGAGAGAAGTAGTGTCTAAAACAGGCTGTCGACGTCGCCCATCTCCACCATCACAGTCTTCAGCTGGGAGTAGTAATCCACCGTCGCCTGGCCGTTCTCCCTGCCAAAGCCTGCAAGAACACCGCAGTATAAGTACTATGGAGTACTAAACAGTGTGAAGTACTACATTAGGATCAGTAATACAGCGGGATCAGTGAAGTACTACAGTAGGATCAGTAATACAGTGGGATCAGTGCAGTACTAAAGTAGGATCAGTACTACACATTGTGGAGTACTACAGTAGGATCAGTACTCCATATGGTGAAGTAATACAGTAGGATCAGTAATACAGTGAAGTACTACAGTAGGATCAATAAATCAGTGCAGTACTAAAGTAGGATCAGTACTACACATTGTGAAGTACTACAGTAGTATTTGTACCACCCATGGTGAAGTCCTAGGAGTAGGATCAGTGAAGTACTACAGTTGTATCAGGACATCACCTGGTATAGTTGCTTTACTGTACAGTTACTAAGGGCTAGTATAATACTGCATGTAAAAATAAACAAACATCCTATTCACTCAAGCAAAACATGGTATTGAACGACAAGCTAATGCCGCAGAATAAGATAGCTCCAAGAACTCTGCAAGACCAATGGCGTAGGGACAACCCACACATACACCATCAACAACACCAACAACGTGTTGTAACAAATCAAAACAAAAGAGTTTGACAGGCAGGGTTCCTACTGGAGGGGAGGGTCTCACCTGACATCTTGTACCCCCCAAAGGGCACCTCCACGGGGGACATGCTGTAGGTGTTGATGTAGCAGGTTCCAGCCTCCAGGTTGGCAGCCACACGATGAGCGCGGGAGATGTCCCTGTTGGGTACACACAGACCAGGCATCTCACGACTACACATCCCAAATAGGTTGAGACAACGGCATACAGAATGAACATTATGACATAGAGATGGATCTTAACAGGACGGGTTAGACTTTGCCTAGCGGTCCATTTGGAGCTTTCCATTTGGATACACACCACATTAGAAATGTGTATGTATATCCAAATTGCATAGTAGACAGAATGAATGTTATGCCAAACGTACTTTAGAGATAATATTGTGTAATAGCACAACATTAATAAAAAAGGAAATGGTCACGAGTTTAAAGCATGAGACAAATACTGGCTCAGAAGTAGGATTCAAATTGGAGCACCACTCTCTTTTATCAGTTGATCATAAATCTCCAGAGTCCAGAAGGTCAGTGTGGCTGGCTGTAAGTTACTATTCAAATAGGATAACGTAAGGAGTTCAGGAGTAAACACCTGGCAGACTGACAAACAGACAGACAGACGACATACAGATTGGGGAAAGTTGTGTGCAACTTTCCCCAATCTGTGCTGCAAAGTGTTTTGTGTAGCCAACGGAATGCAGTCATAGAGTGCGGTTATTGCGAAGAAGACAAGCCGAGTATAAATCCATCTGTCTGTCTTTCTGTTGTCGGGCTTGAGGGTCTTTAAGCGGTCCAGATGACGGTCTGACCTGGTGAAGACTCCGGAGGCTAGGCCAAATGTTGTGTTGTTGGCCCTCTGCAGGACCTCCTCCTCAGTGTCGAATGGCAGAACAGACATCACAGGGCCAAAGATCTCCTCCTTCACACAGGTCATGTCGTCCCTGCAGTTATCTGCATGTTGGGGGGGGGGTGAACAGTGTGAACAACAGTTCACACTCGACCCAAGTGTTGTTTTGGAGAAAATACCACAAAAAAATATTATAATAATACTAACAAAATACTAATTCTATTTTGTCATTTAGCAGTCACTTTTTCACTGATACATGTCGGTAAGGAGCAGGTAGTGTTTAGGGTGTCTTGATCAAGGATGCCTACAGGCAGACATTGGGGTTCATACCCCAAACCTTTCTGCTGGGAGTCAAACACCCTAAACACTAGCCTATCCCCTAAATATTGAGTTGAAGAACAGACCCAGAACACAGGGGGACATGAAGTAGCCGTTCTTCAGTTTGGGGTCAATGGGGGTAAACGGTTCTCCACCACAAAGAACCCGCGCTCCCTGCAACAAAGAAGAAGATATATCATTTATTGATTTATTAACAGCATCAAGAGGTCATGTACTGGATTGAGCCAGTTCAGGTATGATAAGGATTGCACAAGTCTTGGAAGACTGCCACTAGACATCAGTGTCTTCTGTGATTAATCCCACGATGAATCGCTTTACTACAGAACCTTACCCCGACCCTGCAACAAAGAAGAAGATATATCATTTATTGATTTATTAACAGCATCAAGATGTTCTGTACTGGATTGAGCCAGTCCAGGTATGATAAGGATTGCACAAGCCTTGGAAGAGCGCCACTAGACATGGGTGTCTTCTGTGATTAATCCCACGATGAATCGCTTTACTACAGAACCTTACCCCGACCTGAATCACAGAGTCTCTGAAGTCTGTTTGTAGTCTAATTCCCTCAGCATCTTAAGTCTGTTTGTAATCTAATTCCCACAGCATCTTAAATCTGTTTGTAATTTAATTCCCACAACATCTTAAGTCTGTTTTTTAGTATGTGTCAGCCCCTCGGCAGGTGCAATGTGAGCTCTTTAAACAAGTTCAGCTGTAAACCTGAACTGCACCCGACTGGTGTTTAAACTTTGTTTACTTCATGTTGCTCAACTCAAATACAGATCCAGACACTGCATAGTGTGTTGCTACAACTTCTCTATTTAAGGAATCATGTGGAAACATGAAGTCAATAGTTGTATTTCAACTGTCGTTGAAATACATTTAAGAGTTCCGAATGCTTGCGCTACAAATCCAATTATTGTTGGATTTGTAGCGCAAGCATTCAGAACTCTTAAAAGGCAGACGTGTCCCGTTATTGAAAAATAATGCATATCCATGGAAAATGATTGACCAATCAGGATCAAGTATTTAACAATGCTGTAGTATAAATATGCTTATTTTGAGTTGAATACACTTGGTTGTACACACTATGAGAACAATCAAGTGGTAAGAATCTGATCATTTGAGCCTGTCCTAGCTCTATAGCTCTGACTAGCTTCTCTTGCTAGAAAATGGCTGGATGGTAGTTTAGAAATGCATTCTCATCGCACCTCTTTCTTGGCCTGAGCAACAAAGCCCAGGACCTTGTCCAGCTGGGGCTTGCTGATGAGACCCCCCATGCGGGTGTCGGCCAGCAGGGGGTCTCCCACGACGATGGCCTTGGTCCTTTTCACCACCTCTTCCAGGAACTGGGGCATGATCTCCCTCTGAACAAACACCCGGGTTCCATTGGTGCAAACCTGTTTCACCACGGATCAGATGTCATGGACAGGATTACGGTGCATGTCTTAATGTTCAACTAGTGGCAGGGTGGGCTGCAAGTCTTTGGGAGATACATTTACAGACAGACTGAGAATTTACTTACTGGACTTTCTGCTTAACTCTATCTCCAAGTAAATTAACAATAGAGTACTTCAATCTGTTCACTAACATGCCATCTAGAAGGTCAAACATTAAGATTGAATTAGCTTAAGGAAGACTTTATTTGTTCCTTGAAAGCTAGCGTAGCATAAACACCCAAGCATAAAGCCTCCTCACCAACCAACACAACAAAACAGCACCAAATGGCTTTTAGATCCCAACAAAAACTGAAGAAAAGTGAGATCATTTTCAATACTCAATCTCTAATACCAGACACTTTTATCCTCAACCAACATACAGTGCCTTCCGATTTATGTGTACTCAGTCCCTTCCGGGCCCCGAAACCACTGGACTACATCCTACCTGGCCCTGGGTCAGGAAGTTGGCCATCAGAGCCCCCCGGACAGCGTTCTCCAGCTCACAGTCCTTGAAGATCAGGAGAGGAGACTTGCCCCCCAACTCCAGGGTCACATGCTTCACCGTCTTGGCTGACATTTCCATGACCTGCAGAGATCCAAGGAAAAACAGAAACCCTTACTGTCACCAAGGTCCACAATACTCTTCTGAACCAGTTACCTGGATACAGTTTCAAACTTCTAGGTCGTATAAACGTGAGGCAAGACATGTATATTTATGTTCCCATTCAAAACACAAAAGCAAATCGTGTTGCTTTAAGACATTTAAAAGGATAACCAATAAAAGACAATCACTTTAAGAAATATACATTTAAGTATAACATGGTAAATTAAGCAATATGCCAGTGAAGACCAACATTTTGATACCAGCATCAAACTGAAAATATATAGGTTTAAGGCAGTATTGAGACTTAAGAAAGCAGACCACATTTAACAAAGATTCAACCGAGATTCCAGAGACAACATGGTAGTTGCGTACCTTTTTGCCAGTGGGCACGCTGCCGGTGAAGGACACCTTGGCCACGTTGGGGTGGTGGCACAACAGGCTGCCGGTCTCTGCGCCGCCCTGAACCACGTTCACCAGGCCCACGGGGACACCCGCCTCATGGAAGATCTCCGCTAGGATCACTCCCGTCACAGGGGTCATGGGGGAGGGCTTGAAGACCATGGCATTGCCTTTTGGTGGATGGTTGGGTGGGGTGGGGGGGGGGGGGGA
>JAOPJO010000017.1:3753215-3768749 GCA_027123675.1 Molva macrophthalma | reverse complement strand
CACACACACACACACACACACACACACACACACACACACACACACACACACACACACACACACACACACACACGGCGTATGTAAATAATAGCCTTTTTAACATGCTATCATCATCACCATCACTCCAAGCAGTCCTAACATCATCATCAGCGTCGTCGTCTTCATCATTATCGTCGTCATCATCATCATCATCATCATCTTCATCATCAATAAGGAGCGCATCCAGCGGCAAGCACCTTCAGTAAACTGTCAGTGGGTGCGCGCTGTAGATGAAGCATGGCAGGGGACGACGAAACAAAGCCGGATGACCAAACTGCGAATGATCAGAACAATCGGCAACCTTTTCTAATCGGTGTCGCTGGAGGAACTGCCAGTGGCAAGGTTAGCAATTATAAACCATTTACAGTAATATTTCTGTTTATTTCTCCCAACACTTAAAGACTAGACGATACTAATCTAGCAGGGCTGTTTCTATCGCATAATGCAATTAGGATTTAACCATTGAAATGCATTATAGATGGTATGGGGACCTGTGTTATATCATACACATGTCATCATATGGTTCATGATGGCAAACCTTTTTGAACAGCTGCTTCAGATCTGGTTGATTGCTTATGGATTTAGGCCAGGGAAAAAGACGCTGAGGATGAAATGTAACCCGATTCTTGACAACAACTGCATTCAGGCAGCCCGACCTTTTAGTATGTCATTTTGACATTGGTAATCCGAATAATGTAGGTCACTTTTTCAAAACCTGATGCCGATACGGTTTAAAAAAATAATAATAATAATAATAATAATTTTCCTTACTTGATTAAGATAAATGGTGTCAACTGTGCTATGCGACACTTATCTGTTAACCGTTAATATGTAATTTATAAAATATAAAGGGATGGTATCAGTACTGCTCAAAACCAGTTTGTTGTTCTACAGAATGGTCTACAATGCGGCCATTACGTGGTGCTGCTATTGACTTCTTGAATATTCTATCGTTCATGGTTATTGGATCAGATTATAATGCAAACTATTAGGTACCAGTGCTGTTCTGTCTGAAACAAACTATATAATTTGACAACAAATAATAAAGAAGAACATAAAAAGACTCCAGAGACTGATGGTCTCCCATTTCTTATTCAAATTTCCAAGGAGTTTGACATTTTCCTAAGATTTCGGCATAAAAAAAACAAAAACATCAATCGCTGTCAATTGAGGGTAACATGTCTTTTTAAAAAATATCTTATTTTCATTCTTCCTTATTTTATCAGTTTTGTTCAATAGCAGGGAAGTCAAGTGGGCTGCGTACGTCGTCGTGTTTTTAATTTGTAGCCTATACGCAGCAGATGGGAAAGTGTGGGATGGGAGATCAGAGTCTCTCGTGGTTTTAGACTTCCTGGTTCTCAACCGTTCATAAAGACAGCTGTTCTAATTTTTCATTTTTACCATGGTTTGTAGCGTATATGGATTCTCTTTGTGACAATATGATTTATATGAAAAACCTTTTATGTCAAAGCATGGCATATTATGGTCTCAATCGTGGTGTGCCTAAATTCATTTTTGAAAGAACATATTGCACATTGAAAGTGTAGTGACCTATTCACTTCAAGCACTTTGAAAATGGAAAGCAGTATACTTTGACTATGCAGGGGCTGTATTCATCCTTGTGCAACAACCCTTACCTGTTCCTTAATGATATCCATCTGTATTCACTGTTAGTTGCTTTGGATAAAAGCTAAATAGCCATTTTTTCATCCATCACTACTTGAACAATGCAAGTTTGTTTTTCCCCTGGCTACAGTCGTCGGTGTGCAGTAAGATCATGGAGCTTCTGGGGCAGAACAAGATTGACCACCACCATAGGCAGGTGGTGATCCTCAGCCTGGATAGCTTCTACAGGGTCCTCACCCCAGAGCAGAAAGCCAGAGCTCTGAAGGGACAGTTCAACTTCGACCATCCAGGTATCTATAGCCCTCACCCAGGGGTCAGGGTTAGGGATACTCATTGATGTGATGTTGGTCAGTTATGTCCAAGACTAAAGGGATCCAGTCTTGGACATTAGTGTTTTGAAATATTGTGATGTACATGTTGTCCTGTCATTGATAACTGTTCAGATGTTTCTCCTTGAAAGTGAGTGAATGCCAAACCACAAAATGTCAATAACTTATTGATATTTGGCCTTGTCAACTGTATTTTCCAGAAACAATGGGTCAAAAGGTGAAAGCAATGGTTAGCGCCTCTACTATACTGTTTGTTGTCTTGTGGTGTCTAAGCTGCATTAAACTAGTTTGGCTATCGTCCTGTGATGACGGGGACCACTTTGGTTTAGAATGTACAGTATTCTGATGCAAGAAGGGAGGGGAAGTGACATCTTGAGGCTGGGCACTGCTTGTCATCGTTGTTCTTCACCCTTTGTCTTCCTGCTCAGATGCGTTCGATAATGACCTCATCATCTCCACCTTGTGGGACATCTTGGAGGGCAAAATAGTGCAGCTCCCCGTGTATGACTTTGTCATCCATTCCAGGTAGGCTTGTCTTTCATTTCATCATGACTTGTGTTTTTTTGTGTTGGCACAGAACCCTTTTTGTAAATTAGGTGGAGATTTGTCTTTAGTTTCGTCAAGTGGTTTCTAAAAAAACCAATAACAGAAATGCCATATCATCAAGGCTCCTGTTAAAGTGATGCTTATCCCGAAATAAATGCAGTTTGCAGAAAAAATTATGCAATGATTTATGTGAAATGTATAAGATACTGATCTGCTTAGGCATTTCCAAGATGAGACCAAAGACAATTTCCCTGCCTTGGAAATATATTTAACTCTGGAAAAATGTTTTATTCAGTGAAAAAGTAACAAAAATTGCTTATGCGTGTTGAGTGCAGGAAGGAGGAGACTGTGACGGTGTACCCAGCAGACGTGGTGCTTTGTGAGGGCATTCTAATGTTCTATGCTCAGGAGATCCGGGACATGTTCCAAATGAAGCTGTTCGTCGACACAGACGCCGATACCAGACTCTCACGCAGAGGTGAGCAACAAACAACCTCACGTTGTGGGGACAACAATCATTACAGCAATATAGTTTGTCTACTTTTCTGAATCTACAGTAGATCCTGTCTACCTCAACTGGTAGGACATGGCATTAACACGGCGTGGGTTAAAGGTTTGATTCCAACTGGAAAGCAGGATTCGAACCCCTACTCTAACATGTATTGTTCCAACTTGTGTTTGTTGCCCCTTAGTGCTTCGGGATATCTGTGAACGAGGACGGGACTTGGAGAGCGTACTCAGCCAGTACATCATGTTCGTCAAACCTGCCTTTGAGGAGTTCTGCTTACCGGTGAATAGCCTGGCCTGTCAAGCCTAGTTCCACCTTTCTGAGAATGTACTGAATTGATAACATTAACTTTCGTGTCCCCTGTCTAGACCAAGAAATATGCTGACGTTATCATACCCAGAGGCGCTGACAACCTCGGTTAGCTTGATTTCTTCGACTCACTGGAATGGACATAACGATATGATTAAATATAATGAATATACACACAGTACTCAGAAAATAATCATACATGTTATAAAAATAAGTTGTCTTAAATCGATTCATTCAGTTGAAACTCTTCTTCTTCTCATGATACAGTTGCCATAAACCTAATAGTTCAACACATCCAGGACATCCTCAATGGGGGTTTAACCAAGAAGACCAACGGCTGTCTGGAGGACTATGGATTGACTCAGAACCTGCAAAATACTGAGCCCAGCAGTCGCCCCCATTGACCACAATGCATTCTTCGACAGGAAGGGCTTGATGCAAAATAAAGAACCTGTTTTGCGATGGTCCCTTTCTTGCCTGACTAAGGACGATGAAAAAGGAAACACACTTTGTCTTATTTTGATGTTATTTTCTGAACTACCTTATGTGATTGACTTGAATGGTTGAGCCGAGTCTTAGAATAGTCTTGCTCTCAAAGAAGCGAAAAGAATTGTCGGCCAGCAATTTACGATCCTAAAATGTCAAAGGAAAATGCAATGTAGTTTAGTGCTGTCTGAATTTCAGGGCTTTTAAGAGATGAAGATCTGCAAATAATTATCAATGCAACCTTACCTAGCACAGGACAGATCTCTTGTGTTTTTAAGAATTAAATTCAGTTGTATATTTGTAATTTAACATCCTACAAAGAAAGCAAACTTGAAATTCATCCTGTTTAGTATCATGATAAAACACCAAAGAAAGAACATGAATCACAAACTTTGTTGACATTAATCTCAATACTTTAGTTTACCTTATTTAAGGTGATAATCCAAGCTGTGCATCTGATGTGACCAAGGGCCCCATTCCCTCTGGTGTAATAACGTTACCTCCTGGTGTTATGTTTAAAAGTATGGGATAAAATCCTCAGGCTGCAAATACATGAAGTAATGTTTAATTTAATGAGCCAATGTTTTTCTAAACGATTCACTTGAATCATGTCAAACCGCATAAGCTAGGTAAATGAGGCCTGTTTTGAGATGTTTTGCTTTCTGTACAGTTTTTTTATGTTCATTTCTCAGGTAATAAATCTATTTTTCGGTCTTGTGAATGGACTCATGTAGCACTTGATTTGAATGTGAACCCCTAAGTAGAATATGTATAAGTTTGTTTTGACCCCATTTCCCTACTTTATACAATTATATTTGGGGTAACTTACTACATATTACAAACTATAGAATTTGAGATTTATCTGAATATCCCTTAATTTATTTCCTATCAATTGTGAATATAAAGCCCACGATTGGTTAATTAGTTTGCAGTGATACACATGTTAACAGAAAGTCATTGTCATAATCCATAGAGACTTTATGGTAGAAAAACAGATGAACACAGAAATATCGGTGTTTAAAAGGCTATTATAAAGTTATACAGATATTTTGCTTAGACACATTACTATAGAAACTTTGCAAACCACACGGCTCATCTGCAAAGCAATGGACTGAATCCACTCCCATTCCCTCATACTCAAATTCATACAAAACATTAATCTTCGGTCCCAAGAATATGAACCAACACAGTCCAGGTAGACATCTCGAGGGGATGCCAGGGCGCAAATGCTTTATTGACATTGCCCTCCTTCACACGCCATTGACGTCCTTCACATGACGTTGACCTGCGACGCCTCCAGCGGCGAGTTGTTGCCAAACAGGCAGCGGAACAGCTCTGTCCTGGCCTCGTCGTTCATGGGGCTGTGGTCGACCGGGGCCATGAAGTTCACCATCTTGCTGTGGATGGTGAAGCGCACCTTGCGCCCCTTGCTGGCCTTGGTGTCCACGCGCTTCTTGATCTTGCTGCGCAGCTTCTGGATGGCCAGCCACTGCCGGCCCATGGCCACCTGGTCGTTGGGGTCGGCGGCACTCGTCTTGCGCTCGATCAGCTCCCGGAGGAGCTGGTGGTAGAAGTCGTCATCGTCGAAGATGTCCTCGTCCAGGTCCTTGAGGTGCCGGTTGGCCTTCATTAGCTGCTCCTCCGCCGGCGCCGCCTCTTCTCCGTCCTCCAGGGGCGCGGCCGGCTCTTCGGGGGGTGTGGCGGAAGACGTCTCCTTCTTCCCCAGGACTCTGTACTCGGTGCGTCGGGTCTGGGTTCGCCTCAGCAGCCTCTCCTTGTCCAGGAGCACCTGCTCCACCTGGGTGACGATGTTGCGCTCGAAGGCGCCGAAGCCCTTGCTGCTCTTGCCCATGGTCAGCCTGGTCTTGTCGTGCCACTTCTGCAGCGTGCCGTTGCAGTAGGGCTGGAAGTCTGCGAAGCGTTTGGCCATGAAGCTCGGGTACTGTCCCACATCCAGCTTACGCTTCATGGCACCAGATCCAGCTGCCAGTTCCACCTCCATCTCCTCGCTGAGCTCATCGTCGCTATTGGCTGCGGCTCCGTAGGTCTTCCCCAGGGAGATGGGCCTGGTGTCGGGGTTCTGGTGCAGCAGCTGGTCCTGCAGCTCCAGCAGAGACCGCTGGAGAGCCTTCAGGGCTTTGTGGCTGTTCTTCAGCGCCCCAGCAAACTCTGCACCGCCCCGCTGCTTGAACTCCGGGAACGTCTGCGGTTGTGGCAGCTGATTAGCCGTGGCGAGAGACTTCTGGATCTTGATTCGTCCTTCGAGCAGTTGGTCCCACAGATTGAGCTGATTCTTCACGGCCTTGCCCTTCTCCACTTCCTCGTCCACCTTCTCTTTAGAGAAGGTCTTGACTGTGCCCTGGTCTTCATCCTCGTCTTCAGTCTCCTCTTCAGAGTCATCATCATCATCATCCTCTCCATCATCATCATCGTTCCCATCGTCCTCATCACTCGCTCCCAGATCGTCCATCCCTTCTGTTAACTTGTGGAAGTCCACCATCTCAGCACAAACAAAGTCTGTACGTTTCTTGATAGACACGAGGGTTTTGACCATACCATTTGGTTTCCCTGTCAGCTGCGCGTCTTGCGTCTCCCTTTCACCCCCAGATGCAATGTCATCACACTCGTCGGATTCGATCTCTTCGTCATCATCGTCATCGTCGTCCTCACCTTTCGTTTCGGTCATATCATCTTCTTCATCGTCATCATCTCCTTCTTCAGATTGCCCCATCTCCTTAAGCAGTTGTTTACGAGAGACTGCCTTTCCCACGTATCGGCGATCGGTCTCAGCCAGCAGGGACGTGTTGTGCTTTCGCAGATTGCTAAGGCCAAACCCATCTTCGTGATCTTCGTCATCGTCTTCGTCAAACCTGTCATCCACTTGGGCTTTAGTCTCGTCGTCCTGGTCGTTCTCCGGGTCTGCAAATTTTGGTAAAGGATTTAACAATTCCTCAAGCTGCTGGGACACCGAACCAGCCATCTTTCAACTTTGACCACACGTGTGTGCGCGAAGCTGATGCCGACGTCATTACAGCGCGACGGCCACCGCCGGTTCACTTTACGCATGCGCAGGAAGTGCAGCGCGGTGGTGAAGTAGGCTTGTGCTAACCCCTTGTGTTTCTTTCAATCGGACCGTTTACAAAATACAGAAATACTGAAGACTTAGGATGTCAACGAGCGACTTCTATTTGAGATATTATGTCGGGCACAAGGGGAAATTCGGACACGAATTCTTAGAGTTTGAGTTCAGACCTGACGGTGAGTTGTGAGGTTCGGTGTGTTTCTGTAGGCCGCATTTAAACCCAATGGCTACCGCGCAAATGTTATATTACTGTTCCAGCTTTGTTTAAAACGCAAAATATGTCCTGCTCGGAACTCAAGACGAATGCATTTGATTGCGTCTCGAATCCAATATCGTTTTGCAGAGTATGTCTCACATGGGCTGTGTGCATTTGGTAGCCCCTAACTAGTAGTTGTGTCGCTGTTTGTGTGTTTGAATGGGTTGATCATATTGTCGCAAACTTAACGCCGAATATTGTACTACAGGAAAACTGAGATATGCAAACAACAGCAACTACAAGAACGACGTCATGATCCGAAAAGAGGTATTGATTTTATTTCCCTTAACAATTGTGATTGTCTAGTTTCTTACATGTTTGTGTGGCCTGTAAAACGATGCATTTACATGCGCCAAGACCCGTGTTTCTTAAAGCAATTCCACTGAACCTCATTCCCTGTTGACTGTTTTAGGCCTATGTACACAAGAGTGTGATGGAGGAACTCAAAAGGATCATCGACGACAGTGAAATAACCAAGGAAGACGACGCGCTTTGGCCACCACCTGATAGAGTCGGAAGACAGGTTCGATACTTAAATCTATTTTTCTATCTCAAAGCTTTTGCTGCCACTTTTGGTAACTGTTGCAAATCAAGACCATTGTAGCTCCATAATGTTAGATATATTCCCTGGTTACTGATTGATTGTCCATCCATAACAAGAACATCGGCAGATAGCTGACTGCTTCTCCATTTCCACAGGAGTTGGAGATAGTCATTGGAGATGAACACATTTCCTTCACGACATCGAAGATTGGCTCCTTGATTGATGTAAACCAGTCAAAGTAAGTAGTACAACTTCCAATCAAATGGTTATCCTTCCTTTCTAATTTCCTAAGGAAAAAATATATACATATACATGTACATAAAAAGCTAGGCTGCCAAAGGACAGAGTTGGAGAACTTGGTTCACAGGCCTGGTTGAAGTCTTCTGCTGTGGGTACGTAGCACCTAGTTGATGACCAACGTTTCTAAAACCTCTTTATCTTCTTGTGCAGAGATCCAGAGGGCCTCCGTGTCTTCTACTACCTGGTCCAGGACCTGAAATGTCTCGTCTTCAGTCTAATCGGCCTACACTTCAAAATCAAGCCTATCTAAAATGATTCCTACTATTTACCTTTGAATTGCTTTAATGTTAATCCTGTTGTACGTACAGCTTTTTGTACATTTTTATTTTGTCGATGAAGCCTATTTTGATTTCTCTGTGGAATGATCTTTTGAACAACTTTGTCGTTGTTTTGGTTTATAGAAATGTCCTTTGCCGTCAAATACATTTGGTAAATAAACACAACTTTTACAAAATAAAATAACTTTATTTCTGCATATTTTAGAAAAGCACAAGGCTTTGAATGAAGTATGTACTGGTCACATGGTGAGCTGGTTATGGAAATATAGCATAGAATCTAATGGAGTAAACTCTTAACTAAGGCTCAATACCCTAGCCATACCATGTCAAACTAGTTATTTGTCAAGTATGGTAGATATTTACGTTACATTAAGGCTTTTACGGTTTCTAGTATTTCAATGCATGACTTGTCAGAAGCTATTTAATGAAAAGTCTATACATTTACAGTAGAACCACTTAAATAAATATACTAATAAGTTGTATTGTAAATTTAGTCAATTCATTTTACAGTAACTTAAAGTATATTTAAATTATATATTACCATAGCACACCAAAAACATTCAATCTTTAAAATGCTTCAACCTGTGTCAAATCCCCCTCCCCCAATAATGCTCTTACTTTCCACAATCACGTCATCATTTCTCCCCATCCAAAATCATCAAGAAGCTGATGCTTTCTCAATCATCAGAGCAGCCATCTTAGCTGATGGGCTTCCCCTCCAACACGGTGAAGATGTCCTCTAGAGACTTGTCGACACACCGCAGGAATTCGTGGACATTGCGGGATGGGTAGCTGGACACGTTGCAGCCGATCCAGTCGTCGTGGATACCGTAGCCTACGCCGAAGCCATCGGGGACAACAGGGGCAAAGCCGCCCAGGCTGACAGCCGGGCTGGTGAGGGTGCTGGTGGACAGGACGTTGTGGTTGATGGCACCGTACGCCGGGTCCTGGTAGAAGTCGTGGAGGGCCTGCCCTTTAGTGTTGGCCAGATAGCGCATAGCGAAGAGGTGGCGGTCGAAACCCTGACCTGGAGAAGGAAAGAACTGTAAGCTTGTCTTGAAGACTAGAGTGCAGAAAATATCAAATCTCCATATCTAAAAGTAACAAAATAAGAGTAGTACTTTTGTTTTATTCAATCTTTTATTTGTTTCACCTTTACCCCTACAAATTCCAAAATAGCATTGTTTAATTGTGCTATGAAAGTGCTATGAACAACTTCAAAAAGATTAGATATTTTGAAAATGGATGTTTCAAAGGGACATGCATAAAATAAACCCAGTTTTACTGATGGGTTGTATTTTATAATGATTCTATCCATCACACTATACCATCTGTTTTGAGCTGTATAATATAACTCACCCATGGCTGCCTCCTTGGTGAGCTGCCCGTGGTATTTGGAGCAGTCCTTCAGCATGTCTACCAGCTGTTCCACGCTGTGCTCCCCCGGTCGCTGGACGAAGGCCTCGGCGCAGCGCTTGGTGTGTACCGTGGCCGGGCGGATGGTCTCGGTGCGTCCGTGCTTGAAGGCGGCCGTGCTGCAGGACTCGTACGTGGCGACCGTCTGGCCATACTGCCGCAGGAAGCCCATCTGGAACGCCAGCTGGGCCACCGCATCAGGGCTCAGCTTCTGCTTCTTCAGCTGCTCTTTCCCACCCTTTTTGAACTCCAAGGCGTCGATGGTGAGCTTGGACACGGCCGCATGAAAGTTCTCCTTGGCGGTGGTGATGCCGGCGCGCAGCGCGTCATTGAGGTGGAAATGGAGCCTGCGCACGGCGGCCGCTGAGTCCACGCCGGTGGGGGCGGAGCCTGGGTGCACCAGTGGCTTCTCCGTGGTGTCCTTGAAGATCTCGTTCTGGAAGCGCAGCACGGCCACGCCGTCGCCCCACGAGTGCTCAAAGTTGATGGCGGCCTGGCCGTCCCGGGCCAGCACCACGGAGAAGGACTTGTCGTACCAGCGGTTGCAGCCGTCGCCGTGCAGCATGTTGTGGGAGGTGTGGATGTGGTCGCGCATGTTCTCATCGTCTAGACACAGGCAGAACAGCGCACTGTCCACCGCCTGCAGCGCCTCGCCGTTGCCCGCGGCAACTAGCTTGTCCCTCAGCCCCGCCCACACGTCCCGGTTCTCGCTGGTCAGCACCCCCAGAGGGTGGGCCGCGGCCGGGCTCTCGTCTGCCAGGATGTAGTTCAGGTGGGACTGGATCTCGGCAGGCTTCACCATGTTCCCGTCGCGGTCCACCAAGTCGAACGCGTACATGTTGCCCTTCCGCATCACCAGCAGGTGCCGCCCCTTTGCGTCTGTGAATAGCTCGTCCCGGCCCTGCTTGGGCACGCGGGTGGAGTTGAAAAGGCGGAAGTACTGGGACATGTCCAGGGGGTAGGCGTTCACCATGTAGGCTCCGTACCAGGACAGTGAGGGAGGCACCCAGCGGATCAGCCTCTTGAAGCCGTCCGTGTCGCTCTTGGACGGGTTGAGGTGGAAGACCTCAGGGGCCAGGACCCCCGCCCGCAGGGTCTTCATGAAGCGCACGGCCGAACACACCATGTTGGTGGCGCGGACCAGCTGGTCGTTGTACTCGGCACGGGGGTCCGGGTTGAAGGACATGAAGGGGTTAAAGTTCAGCACCACAGACTCCCGCGCCGAGAGGTACATGTCGAACCATGGCGCTGGAGGAAAGGGTGGAAGTGAGAGAGGCAGGGTAGGCTAGTAGGGATTAGGGTGTATGCCCCTCAGCTAAAAAGTTTTTGGTTCAATCCCCAATGTCCGCCGTCTAAACATAGGCATGCCTGAGGAAGATGCCCCTACCTGTTTATTAATGACATGTAACACTTAGGATAAAATCACTAAATTACTTATTATTACTATGTAGTCATTTAGCAGGCTTTAATCCAAAGTGACATACATTGAATTTTAGATACATGTCATTATGCAGGTGAGGTAAGGGTATCTTGCTTAAGGAACAATGTAATGGGATTGAACCCAATAACGTTAAGCTAACCGCAAAGCTATCGGTTAGATTTAACTGTGTGGAAACAGAGGGGTACATGTATGTGCATCTGTATATTTAACAGAAAATCGTATTCACTGTGAAGATCGCCTGCATTGCCTCTCACCTGAGATGTAGCTGGTGTGCTTGTTGATCTTGTCCTGGGCCACCAGTTCTTCATGCAAGGTCTTCCCCGTGGTACTCTGAAAATCCTTGGCCAAGTTCTCAGTGGTCCTGGGATCACATAGAAGGCATATGATTAAATAACTGTAGCTTTGTTTACATTATTATGTTTTGAATCAAATATATTCCAGTGCATTTACTTGAATTGTTCATCATCCAACAGAGGCTTCTGAGCAGCTAAATATCTTCTGATGGTATCTTCTAGTTTGGGAACAGGTAGCCTGAAAAAAACATGATATGGAATTCAGTACGTCCCACAAGTGCAACTGTTCTCATTCGGGGTAGCACCGCCATCTTGTGTTAACATCACGTCCAAGCACCAATCAGATGTGCACTTTCACCTACATTCATTCATTCATACATCAGTCTATCCGGGTCCCCTTCTCTACAGAATAAAGAACGCATACATTTTGATTTACAGAAGTAGACGAAATGCAGGCTTCTCAATAAGAATAGAGCACTATGTAAAAATGTGTATTCCCAGTAGGGAAAACATTTTGTGAAATGATTCTGTGAGGAACACTTGATCTAAAATGGGCTTTAAAATAGAGACACTTACCTAGGCAGACTCTTTTGATAATGCATTGAGGGTACAATGCTTTTGTGCAGGTACTCTGCAGAAGTGTCCTGTTTGTAGCGTCTCTGAGTCAAGGACGCGGCTCTAGGAGACACTAGCCTGCCGGTGTGTCTGACAGAGGCACTGAACTGCAGGGAAAGCAGGTTCGCCATGGCTGTGTCTGATTAGCACGTTTGTCTTCGTTCAGCAAGGTACGCGGTTGACACTGTAGATAGACAGACGCCTGCGGTAGCACTGCTGGCTACCTGTCGCCTGGCTGCCTTATGTCTGTCGGCCGAATATGAAACCGATGTTAACGTGATCAAACACGGTCTTCCAGTTCATTGACAGGTGAAGACACTTACCTATAATGTCATACACTCATTGACAAATGAATGTCTTGCAAATACACACACAAGTGGTGTACACAAGGTTAATTTTACGTGAACTTCAATGCAACTGAGAATTAAATCCAGAACAGGAAGTTGACAGTCATGAAAGATCACGTGACCATAAGATACGTATTCTAACAGGAACTGTAGTACAATTACTTTTGTAAAAATATGTTTTATCTATTGCCTCGTACCGATTTACTCCACGTAGTTTTAACAGTTAAAACTTTTTTGAATAGCTCTTAGATAATAAAAACAGCACACCACATATATGCATTTATAGAATTAATAAAATAATAATATTAAAATAAAAGAAATAACAACAAATTACTATTATTATTATTTGTATTATCATTAGTAGGCCTAGTTGTAGTAGTTTTAGTAGTAGTAGTAGTAGTAGTAGTAGTAGTTGTAGTAGTAGAAGCAGCAATGTTTGTATGGATTATTTTTTAATTTGTTAATCCACTAAAATGATATTCTGCTGGGTAGTTGTCACGCTCCGCGATATCTGTTACTTTAGTTGTCACGACCTGCGTGCGCAAAAAGCTGATCCTGCTGTTTTGGCTCTAAATCCTCATTAAATCGAGAGAAAAGCCACTGACTGGCGAGGTCACGGTTGAATGATGGATTTATGTTTTTCTAATGGAGCAATTTGATTCAATAGAATAGCAGGCCTATTCGTTTGTGAAGGTACTCACAATTACAACATTCTAAAAATATTAAACTCGGTTATTTATAATAGACATATACAATGATTACAGTATTATATGTTGATGTCAGAATGAAGGGTAACAATTACAACAGCTTGCCAGAAGAGGACGGTGTTGTGGTCCTAATTAGTGACAAGCACGTTATATACATCACTTTACAGCACATCCACTACCACCGACACTATCATCACCTCCATCACCACTACCACAACCACAACAACAACCACAACTACAACGATGACGTCATCGTTGTAATTGTGGTTGTTACGACTAACGTTTGCACAACCACCATCACCTTCATCACCACCATCATCTCCATCTTCACCTCTTTTATTTGTATTATGCATCCATGACAGCATCCCGAGCAGATGGTATGTTTCAGCGCCCTGCTGTCATTCAGAGAGAGGTGAGAGAGGTTAGAGGGCAAACCAGGCACGTTTAGACACCTTCCTCCCCATGCATTAACCTCCTCCACCCTAAACGGATGACAGGTCAAGCACCTCCGTTTAAAGCGAACGATAGGCTACCGTTGTTTGCATCCACTGAGAACAACAATGCTGCTACATGGCATTGTTTGCGTTTTAGTTCGTTTTTGTATGTGTTTTTGTATGTGTTTTAGCGTCCAATAATAAACCAACAAAGTCAGGGAAAAACCTAACAAACATAAATAGGCTACTGATGGGATCAAAAACATCCACCTGATTGTGTGGCTGAATTAATTATAGGGTTGTGTCATGTTTGTAATTCAATTATGTTGTGAATATTGGCTTCTATATCTGATACAAAAAATGGGGCTTATAATAATGTGAGCTGTTAGGCTACAAATGGTTCAATGACATGTGTAGGAAAGGGAAAAATAATATTACAAAATGATTATATTAAGGCAACTGATTCAAGCCAAATATTTCTTTTTTTCAAGAAAACAGTAGTGCCAATAAAAATTAAGAGACATATTGAATACAAGAATATCATGAATTGCTTTAATTCCCTTTAAACATAATAAAACGTCAAAATACATTATAAGAACAAAATATATTATACTTTATCTGCGGTAAATACATAGGCCTACTGGCTGATCTGTGCATCTGCAATTGATACGTATAGTCTGGAGATCAGTGGTGCTCTGGTGTCGATTGGTTCTAAAACAAGGAAGTCTCTGACACACCATAGCCGCGACTACACTGCAGACTGCTCCTTAATTTGATTCTTACAGATTGTTTAAAGTTGAGAGAAAATGCCAGAATTACACAACCCTAGGTGAGTTTTGGTTCAAAATATTTAATCACATTTCTGATCGCCTAATCGAACTTGTCCTTGGTTATTACGCGAGGGACGTCATCGGGTTCTTCACCCAGGCCCAGTTGAAATTCAGGATACGGACGCATTATATATATATAAAAGTAGGAATATAAAGAACTTGTAAACCTAAAGTATATCTACAGACTGTATATAAACGGTATATGAGGCGTGTCGATTGTAAATGTCATTCCCTTGTGCAGCTAAATGTTTGTAGAGTGTGTTATAATCAGTGGAGCTGTCCACTGTCACAAGCGCAGTTCATGGACCTTCCATGTCACTGGCAAAACATCGATACCGATCATTTGGATATGTTCAGGTGTTCAGGCCTACCGCTTTATGTCTTCATTATACACTTTCATCGTACCAGTCATGTGGTTAATCTAATGTCTTTGTCTGTTCGGTAATGGGGTTGATAAGATAAGGCTTTGTGTTCATTACATAACAGAGAAACATTAAGTGAGAAAAACTGTACATTTAAACCGTTTTGTTTTACTGGATGCAATGTAAATACTGACTTGGGTGATGCTATATCAACAGATGAAACGAGCAAACATTTAGTTTGTTCAAACTAAAGGCACATTTTGCTTTTCTTGGGTAATCATTGACATTGTTACCCTGCTGCACCCTGCTGTCTGTACCTTTGTCCCCCCTGTAACAATGTCTGTTGACCTTGTGTTGTTGGACTTGTCACTGTAACAGACGGAATATCCATGCAGTGTTCACCAGCGCCAGTGATGGACTGGAGGGCTTCAAGTCGCACGCCGTGTTCCAGGAGATCAACAAGAAGCTGCAGGAGGTGATGTAGTGCAGAGTTCATACTGATAGGTTCCAGCACAGACACCACCCTGGCCTGCCATTGGTTAACTGGGCTCAAAGACAACGGTTGAAACTAAAACGCTTAATTCCCATGGTGTTGGGATATTGTAATATGGGTGATTTAAGTTTAGGATTAGTTTGCAATGTTTAAGTTTCAGGTCAAAGATTGATGATGATGCGGTGGTTGAGTTTAGGTAGTATGTATGATGGGTAGTATACACTCACCGGCCACTTTATTAGGTACACCTTGCTAGTACCGGGTTGGACCCCCTTTTGCCTTCAGAACTGCCT
>JAOPJO010000017.1:3688157-3698275 GCA_027123675.1 Molva macrophthalma | reverse complement strand
ATATACAACTACATATGTACACATATATAGCTGTACAATATGTAGGCCTATAAATATACAGTGAGTGAGTGGATTGGGAATGTTGTTATACATTATGTAGGCCTATAGATACTCACAATGTGAATGGCTGGGATATGTTGTTATACAGTATGTAGGCCTATATATACAGTATGTGAGTGGGTGAGAATGTGTAGTTATACAGTATAGGCCTATATATATATACAGTATGTAAGTGGATGGGGATATGTTGTTATACAGTGTGTAGGATTATAGATATACAGTAGCCTATGTGAGTGGATGAGGGTGCCGAATCCGAATCTCCTCCACCATCACTGTACACTCCCACAATGCACCGCGGCGCGATATATTTACATGGCGTCGGGCCGTGCGCTATAAAAAACAACACGGGCAGTAGGAACATGGACGACAATAAACGTCGACTTTGAACACACAAGTGAGTTTATACACGTCGATTCCCTCTTTCTGTCGTTCTCCACCACGTGTCTGTCGCTGTCCTCGCCCCCTTGGTGTTATATTTAAACTGTTGTGTTGTTTATCTCACATTAGCCATGCTAGCTAACGTGCTAGTAGTGATCTATATAAGTCTCCCAAAGATGGACCACGGGGAAGCCAGTGTACACCTCTTCCAAATATATCGCAGTGTTGCCATAGTGTGATGTTGTCTTCCTGCCGATAGCACATGCTGTTCTGCCTTTCTCTGGGTTTACTTTTGAACGGGAGCTAGCTAGCGGCAGCATCACTGTATGGATGCGCTTGTTGACGTGACGTCCTCTGTGTGTATGTATGTGTGTGCGTGGGGGGGAATGTCCCAAACACTGTTTATGGTGTTTTCATGGCTGGTAGGCTTATTGTTCAACATATGCCTATAAGCCTGTGCCACGGAGAGCGTTTTGAAAAAAAAGTGTTTTTTTTCTTCAGATTTTATTTGGCTTGTCTTGCCCCCTCGGCGTGGAGGTGCTGTTGTTGACTCCAGTAGGGACCATAGAAACATGGACGAGTCCACAAGCGCTTCGAAAACAGTCAAGCCATCCCGCACCACAGCCAGAGCAGGACCCCGGGCCCCGATGGCCACCAAACCCATCAACAACAGCAGCAACAAGGAGCCCCAGCCTCCGCGAGACGGCACAAAGTCCGCTGGTCGCAGCAACAACGACCCCAGTAAGGCAACAAGAGAGGCGCACAGCGCTGGCAACCAGGGGAGTTATGGGGGTCTGGGCAGGGGCAACACGGATAGCCACCAGGACAAAGGGAGAGGTCGTCCCCGCCGGCTGACTGGCAGGACCAGCTCGGGGGACAGAGGCAAAGGGAAAGCGCCTGGTCAACAGCAGCAGCAACAACAGCAGCAGCAGCTTCCAGGTCAGGTGACTCACCCCAGCGCCCCTCTGTCTGCGTCCCGGGGTCCTCTGGGAGGAAGCAGAGAGAGCGGTTCTTCTTCTTCTTCAGTGGTGCTTTGTGCTGCAGAGAGAGGCGCCCCAGAGCAGGCCAGGGCCGTGCAAGGGAAAGGCAAGTCTCTCGCCGGGTTTGGTTACATGTTAGGGTAACGTTAACTGCTTGAGGAGAGTCGCAACATTTAGGGCTGTGGTCCTGGGATTTGAGTGGAAGATAAATCATCCTGTTGTGTTATTGTTTTGGAAACTTGATCGTACAGCGCTTCCATTGGTTTGTAATTGTAGTACAATATTGATTATATGTTTTGAATGTACTCCGGCTCATAAGGAAGTCACTTATTTTGTTAAATTAATAAATATACAAGTATAGAAAGTGTGTTAAATTGTAACAACGCCAGGACTAGAAATTAAAAGTCCTTCTCAGACATGGGTTTTGAAAAGGTTGGAGCAAGGAAAAAAAACATGATGGGACTTTTATTTTCTCAATCTGTAAATGAGGCACTATGGAGCATGATGGGTTTGGAGCTTGAGAGGCTTACCTGCTTGGCTGTTTGTCTGCAGCGTCGCTGGGTGACTCCATAGAGGTGGGGTCAGAGGTCGGCGCAGTGATGGAGGAAGGAATCCTTACGGAGCAACAGCTGGGCCTGCAGCAGGCGGAGGAGCGCCTGTACCGGGACTACATCCATCGACTGGTGAAGGTACTAGCCTACTACTTAATGTCATACATTACCAAAACCTGCTGTTGATGCGTGACATATTTCACAAGTAAACCAGCACCCATTGGGGTGCAGCCTAACGGCTTCATATTGCCGTGTTAACACATTAAAAGGGAACTCGTCTGATGGATTTTAAATTGATTATTTATGTTTTGTCCTCACAGCAGTCTCCTGAGTACCCCAACTTTCAGTACTTATGCAAGCTCTGCTCCGTGCACATCGAGAACATCCAGGGAGCCCACAAACACATCAAGGAGAAGAGGCACAAAAAGAACATTATGGTGCGGTTTCACTCATGCTGAGTGTCAGATTCAACGTAGATATACTTACTGAAAGACATTGATAAGATATTGTCGGATTCTCAGTGTGATGTCATTAGTGTGGTTTTATTTTCCCCCACAAATGTGTTTCTTTCTTTGTTTTTCGTACACTTTTTCGTGTAATTTCTCTCTAGAAATGTATGGGTATTGGAGTGGATTGTAAAAATGAGCCGGATATAATGTATGCACCAATCAGCGTTAAAAATGTGACTTATTATTATTCAGATATTTATTTTCATATAGATGGAAGTCTGATGGAAGTCTGATGTTAAACTTTGACCTCTCATTCAGACATAGGGTCTAGAGATTTTACTATATTCTGTATGAGCTTGTCTGACAAAGTTTTTACAGACACTTGTAAAATAGTTGCAAAATATTGTGTATATTCCAACACGTCCATATAAGACGACAAAACGTAACAGTTGAAAGATTGTCGTGTTCTCTCTCTTTAATGCGTTGAATTGGTTCTCTCTCCTCAGTGAGTTGTTTCTCAGGCCTGTTGTTATTCCAGGAGAAGCAGGAGGAGAACGAGCTGCGGGCCCTGCCTCCGCCGTCCGTGGCCCAGCTCCGGGCCGTGGACGCAGCGGTGCTGGAGGCCGCCAGGGTCCAGGGCATCTCGGAGGAGGACTTCCAGCAGCGACAGGCTGTGGTCAGCCGGATGGAGGAGACTATCCAGCAACACCTCTCCGGTGAGATGAATGTCCCAGGTGAAGGGGGGACTAGTATAATTTTGTCCATATCATTTGGATAAATAAGTGATTTTGCCAACCCAGCTTAAAGAGTAGCAAAGCATATTATTTAGCAACACAACAGCTCACTGGTCAACAGGTAATGCTATACTTCATTAACAACAAAGAGACAACCAAACAATTCCCTCAAACTTCAAATCAACTGCCACAAGACACAGACATAATATTACAATCTTTTTTTTTTCTATCATGCTACGCCGTGTTTCTAAAGAATATACTGTTGGTCTGTTTCCCTCCAGCTTGCTCCCTCCGCCTCTATGGCTCCTGCCTCACCAGATTCGCCTTCAAGACGAGTGACGTCAACATCGATGTTGCTTACCCTGCAACGGTGAGTTACCCTGCTGTCAGGCAAGACCCAATCTCATCAGAATAGGTGGAGGCAGTAGAGCGATGGGATTGTTATGCACTCATAACAAAATAGAAGACATATCTTCAGCCAACATTGCGTTGTGATTCTTATAGCTACTCTGCACTTTGTCCAGTTTTAATTTGTGTGATGCAGCACCTTTTGTTTATCGTTTCTCAACATCACTTGTAAGTGGCTTTGTTTAAAGCGTCTGATGAATTACCTAAATTAATCGTTATATGATAGTAAACTGGGAACAGTCACCTGTTGTATTATTGATTATGGATGTGGTATTAAAACTGGGACTATTTGTGTTACTGATAACGCTTCTAATCTTTCTGATTGCTAATGTTCTTTTCTTCCCAGATGACTCAACCTGACGTGCTGATCCAAGTGCTTGAAATCCTGAAGAAGAGTCGTAAGTCTTTTAAAGATGTCTTCAATATTTAGCACTTTGGACTTTGTTCTGGAGGTCATGCCCTTTTTTAAATCACTTCCGACGTTTTTTCCTAATGGGAATCCTAGAGCTAAATCATCATGAACCGTCTTGTTCTTCTACTTTTACACACCCAGCTCAATTCTTGGAGGTAGAGTCGGACTTCCACGCCAAAGTCCCTGTCGTGTTCTGTCGAGATGCCAGCAGGTCAGTGACTTATTGTCCATTAACCAGCAATCTATTGGGTTGTTCCTCTACAATAATTCATGGATGGAATGTAATTAAATATGTTGCATACCAGAAACAGGATGAATCAGATATTTCCCATTTTCGGAAACAAATGTCTGCCCAATGAATAACCTGTGTATGTTTAAGTAACAGTTCTTAGAATATCACCCTTTTTTGTAAATTATGATATTCTTTCACTACGTGTCCATTAACAGTCTTGAAAATGTGCTTGGTTCTTGTTGAAGATGTAATGAATGTACAATAAGGAAGTATGTTGCATACCAGAAATGGGATACATCTGAACGCCTTTTCGAATGTCATTGTCAAATAAAAAATCATAATGACATATATATTTTTTTGTTAATGTGTTGAGTTCTGTGTTTAATTTAAAGTCCAAGTGTCTGATGTGTGTCCGTGGTTGCTCTGTGTGCAGTGGGCTGGCCTGTAAGGTGAGCGCTGGTAACGACCTGGCCTGCCTGACTACCAACCACCTGGCTGCCTTGGCCAGACTGGAGCCCAGGCTGGTCCCTCTGGTGCTGGCCTTCCGCTACTGGGCCCAGGTACGGTCCCCCCCACACTCACTAACTTACATTTCTTTGTTCTGAGACTGTAATGGTGTTGAAGAGCGAGACAAAGAAACTTTACTTCCAGAGCAGAATATTGTAGGTGTTACGGGTGTTTGACTCCTGGCCAAGAAGTTCTGGGTTCTAACCCCAATGTCCGGATGCCTACAGTTTAACTGTAGGTCCTTCAGTACATTCCCTAGCACCCTACCTGCTCAATAATTTGTGAATGTACCTGAATTTACTGCAATTCACTTTGGATTAAAGTGTCTGCAAAATGACTAGATGGTGTGATAGTAAATATGGTATATTAGTTTCCACCAATCCACTATTTCAGTATTTATTTGGAAAAATGTACAAACATCACACGATCTTGCAGTAGTTCAGTTCTATATTCTAAATCTGTTTTGTAATCCCTGTAGCTCCCTGTATTTGTTTTATTCACCGCAGATGGGATTTCTTTCGTATTCTCATCCCTGCAGATTTGACTTCTCTCGTGTCCTAATCACGGCACCTGTGTTTTTTGTGTTATAATCCCTTCATATATCTGTGCTCTAATCCCTGGGTATATTTATGCATGGTAATCACTGTGTGTTCTTCTGGGTTTTCGTTCCTCTGTACGTTTATGTGTTCTCGCTCAGCTGTGCCACATCGACTGTCAGGCCGAAGGTGGCATCCCGTCCTACTCCTTCGCCCTCATGGTGATCTTCTTCCTGCAGCAGAGGAGAGAGCCCATCCTCCCGGTCTACCTGGGACACTGGGTATATTACAGTACACACTCTATTATATTGTAGTCTAGGGCCAAGGGGTGTTCAACCCAGCCGAAAGGGTCTGGGTTCGATCCCAGATGTCCGTAGAGATGCCTGAGACTGTAGACCTCTTTGGATACCATCATCTCCTAGATTACTAAATGGTAATAAAAGAGTGGGCCTGGGAATTTATGAATTATTGCCACAATGCTAACATGGACATTTACAAACAGTGGATGTGAAGAGAAAGTGATTGTATACATAACAAATATAACATCAACAGACGTGGCATCAGACCAGCATTTCATAGTTTCCGATTTAGATGTAGGCTTGATTTGGCAGCCAATAAACTAAGAGTGGATGATGAATTAGTGAGTTAGAGTAAAGGTGTCTCTCTCTCTCTCTCTCTCTCTCTCTCTCTCTCTCTCTCTCTCTCTCTCTCTCTCCACAGATTGAAGGATTCACTGTGAAGCGCGTGGACGAGTTTCACCTGACTGGCATCTCTATGGATGTGTTTGTGCGCTGGGAGCACAGAACCCCCAGCACCACGGAGGGCCGCGGGGAGCACCGGGGGGAACACCGGGTGGAGGGCAAGCCCAAGCCGGAGCAGACCAAAGCAGACGGGGAGGGACTGGTGAGTTTGGTTTGGCGGTTTCCAGTTCTACTGGTGCGGTGTGCGAGCTCTGACAGGTTTAATTTTATGCAAACCGACTGTACCGGCATTTGTCATTATGAGACGTTATGACAAATTACAACGTAGCCTACTGCTTAAAGCAGGAACTTGTGTTGATGCTTAACATAACTTTATTGCATTAGAAATATGCAACATATATAATATATAGTAATGATATTATGTTTGTTTAGAAACGGAGCTACACAGCCTAATGGATTGTCACCTGGGAAAGAAAATAGCCAATTGGGAGCCACGCTAACTGATTATCGCAACATTATTATCGATTATCGATTAGCGTGTCGCAACACACGGACAACAAAGTGAAAGTGTGATGAATGTCCCACCTGTGTAGCTAAGCTAACCAACTGTTTGCTGCCCCCTACAGAGCCGTCTGACCCTGGGCGTGGGCGAGGGTCAGTCCCTGGGCCAGCTGTGGTTGGAGCTGCTGCGCTTCTACACCCTGGAGTTTGCCCTGGAGGACTACATCATCAGCATCCGCCTTAAGGAGCTCCTGTCCAGGGAGCAGAAGAACTGGCCGCGCCGCAGGCTGGCCATCGAAGGTACAGACACAATCTGGGATTGACTGGTTTGGGCTGACTCTTTTATACCATTGTCATGTAGGAGATTTTTGTTGCAGGTAGGAGTTGGGGATCATTATCCCAGAACCTTTCAGCCGGGGGGCGAAAACTACTGGTTAAATTCAGTTTCACTTAGAAAAAGTCTCAATGGTTTTATTTGCTTTGGAAAGGACTTGTATATTGATTTTCCTTATTTTATTTCAAAGGAAAGAGACAACTTCCAATGCAATTTATTTGGGGACTTTTACAGACAATAAAAGGACAACGTAAAGTTTAAAAAAAAGCTTTTATCCTAAGCTGGCCTAAAGTCATCCACCTATATGTAAATCTGCTGAATACGCGATTTATTTTCATCCTCTTTCAGATCCGTTTGCAGTGAAGAGGAACGTGGCACGCAGTCTCAACAGCCAAATGGTGTTTGAGTACATCCAGGAACGTTTCCGCACTGCATACAAATACTTTGCCTGCCCCCAGAGTCTGAGCTCCAGGGGGCGCCAGAGAGGTGGCAAGCAGGCCGGCAGGAAGCCTGGCGCTGGGGGAGCGAAGAAACCGGGAGAGGAGGATGCTGGGAAAGATGGTCGGAGGCGATTTAATGAGGTTGAGGGAGAGGAGGAGGAAGGACCAGGTGGTTCTGGGAGAAAGAAGGGGGATTCGTTGGGGGGACGACTGCAGGATTTGGGGCTCAGCGATGGGGAGAGCCCCGACGAGAAGAGGCGTACCCTGGTTGCCAACGGCCTGCTGGACAGTGGCTCTGAGGAGGAGGAGGAGGAAGTGGAGGAGGATGATGAAGACGAGATGGAGGAGGAAGAGGAGAACGGCGTCTCACAGAAGAACAGGCTCGTACTGCCAGAAGACCTGCACTATATATTCGATAGGATGATTTTCACGGGTGGAAAGGTAATTTGAATGACACGCACACAATATAAATTCCATCCCTAGCCTAATGCCTTAAATGTAACCATATCTGATGCATCATGGGAATTACAAACAGAAAAATGTTCTTAAAAAAACACATTATTGAAATCGTCATTCGTTGGACTTCCTGTGTCTCTGACTTCAGGTGTCTCTGACTGTGTCCTTGACTTCCTCATATTGCCCACCCTTGTTTTTGTCTTCCTTTGAGTTTGACTTCCCATGTCTTTGACTTCTTGTGAGTTTGACTTCCTCTGTTTGCCTTCCTGTGTATCTGACTTCCTGTGTCTTCGGTGACTTCTTGTCCCCAGCCTCCGACAGTGGTGTGCAGCATCTGCAAGCGTGACGGTCATCTGAAGGACGAGTGTCCTGAGGACTTTAAGAAGATGGAG
The DNA here is from genome assembly GCA_027123675.1 of Molva macrophthalma. Classification (NCBI taxonomy): domain Eukaryota; kingdom Metazoa; phylum Chordata; class Actinopteri; order Gadiformes; family Lotidae; genus Molva; species Molva macrophthalma. Next base: position 3,690,204 of record JAOPJO010000017.1, on the reverse strand, counting down.
CTGAAGCCGCTGCCCCCCATGGGTGACCACTTCCGGGACATTCTGGACGGCCTCTGCAGACTCTGCTACCGTGCGTCCTCTGCAGCACTATACCGTCTATTGTTATTCTATGTATTATTTATTAATGGTTAGAAGTGTTGTTGATGTAGTCACGTGACCAAATATTACAATCCAAACAACACGACCCCAAGTTTTTTCAGTTAAATTAGTAAATATATCTGAGGTTTACCACTGAATATCTGTTATATATATCTGTGTTATAGATGAGCTTTCTCCGTCGTTGCTTGACCAGCAGAAGAGAGAGCAAATCCTTGTTGGTTTGGAGAGGTTCATCAGGAAGGAATACAACGGTGAGCAGTGGGTCTCCGATCCCCAATATCTACCATTCAAATCCACTGTCATATTCAAACCTACAGTTATATTAAATTCTATCCTTATGTTGAGAGCATATTACATGTAAATACAACATCACTCTCACTGAGGTTGCTGTCCCACCGCCCAACAGATAAGGCTCAGCTGTGTTTGTTTGGCTCGTCCAAGAACGGCTTTGGTTTCCGTGACAGCGACCTGGACATCTGCATGACCCTGGAAGGTCACGACACTGCAGAGGTCAAAAGGGGACACATACTTGCACAGAAACCTACACTACCTACGCTTCCAAATACACACTTGCACGGGAAGACACTTGGATTTAATATAGTTTTATAGGTGCATACACATTTGTTGAAAGAATCTTTAGTCTGATGGTTTGTGTGACAGTAGACAAGCATTGATTAATGATATACAGTATGTTGTTTGAAGGCATGGCCATGGTTGGATGCAAAGCTAAGAGCTCTTCTAAGAGCATGGCTAACATTTATAGATGGCAGAACACCAGCATGCCCTGATTCAGTGTTAAAACCACAAAAGTATCATCATTCACTGGATATTCATTCACTGTCCACTTTGTCACATTTGTTCTTACAGAGGTTAAACTGTAAAGAGATCATCGAAGGACTTGCCAAAGTGCTCAAGAAGCATACAGGTAGGTTCACTCTTTACTAAAAAGACATCTATTTGAACATATTTAGAAATGAACTGCTTTAATATCTTAATGTAATGTTAGTTCTTGATAGTATTTTTTTATATAGAACGTTATTATGATTATTATAAATAAAGGTAATATCTATAAAGAACAATATCTGCATATTTCTGTATTTCTGTATCCATAAACATGCTCTTTGTGTCCCTAGGTCTGAAGAACATCCTGCCCATCACCACAGCTAAAGTACCCATCGTGAAGTTTGAGCATCGGCAGAGCTTGCTGGAGGGAGACATTAGTCTCTACAACACCCTGGTGAGTCTAGCGTTCAGCTTTCAGACCAAAGCTCCTGCTGCTACTCTGACCTCAACTTCTTTAGAACTCTGGTTACTAAGTGTCCTGTCAACTTGAACTGGGGCATGTAAGCCCTGGCCCAAATATGTCATATCTTTTTTAAGTTTATGTTTAAGGTTGAATGATACAGGACAGTATTTGTATGCCTTGTATGGGGTTTAAACTTTTACATTGACATACTTAATACATACTTACTACATACTTTTACATACTTAAATTCTTTAAAAAAACTTTAATTCTGTGGCAGACTCAAATTCCTTAACAATAGAATGGCAGTGACAATATGTGTACTTGGAAACTTTTTCTGTGTACAACACATGTCCATGCCATATTTGAATCGGTCTTGTATTGTTTCAATGATGTAATCTAAGGTGTACTGTGTGTTTCAGGCTCAACACAACACCAGGATGCTGGCCACCTACGCTGCCATCGATCCCAGAGTCACGTTCCTGGGCTACACCATGAAGGTCTTCGCTAAGGTACCAACCACACTCTAGACAACACACTGTACCAACCACACTCTAGACACCACACTCTGTACCAAACACACTCTAGACAACACACTGTACCAACCACACTCTAGACACCACACTCTGTACCAACCACACTCTAGACAACACACTGTACCAACCACACTCTAGACACCACACTCTGTACCAAACACACTCTAGA
>JAOPJO010000017.1:3673838-3684758 GCA_027123675.1 Molva macrophthalma | reverse complement strand
CACACACACACACACACACACACACACACACACACACACACACACACACACACACACACACACACACACACTCTTTTGTGCGGTCACACATCTGCTGTGTGTGTGCTCCTCTTCCCTTACTTCCAAGCATCCGTCCTCGTATCCATTTTTTGGACGATCAATGCATTTATCTTATCTTAACCTTTTACTCTTGTTTTCAGTGACCAACTTCATCATGAAGGCCTTCATCAACGGCAGGAAGTTGTTCGGCACTCCGTTCTATCCCCATCCTGGCACGGAGGCGGTGGGTCACGCCGAAAACTCTTATTTTTAAATCAGATTTTTACTCTCATTGATGACTGTCATCGATTTCCTCTTCTGTGGTCCCTTATTTTGACTGTTTTGTTTTCAGGACTACTTCTTTGACTCCAAAGTGCTGACAGACGGGGAGCTGGCGCCCAACGACCGATGTTGTCGGATCTGTGGGAAGATCGGCCATTACATGAAGGACTGTCCCAAGAGACGCAGGTGTGTGCAGCAGCAGGGACTCTTCTCTCTACCCTCTGTCCACCTTGTAGAGCAGGATATAGTGGGGCGGGGCTTATATATGGTCAAAGTACTTATAAAGGACCAATATGGTCCCTCAGGAATTGATTTGCAAGTGCTTTGTGATGAATGTGTTTTTGTTATGGTGAACGTTGGTACGAATGTTGGTGAATGTATGTGAGAGGGTGAATATTTTGTGAGAGGGCGAATGTGTATGTGAGTTTGTGAAGGTTGGTATGACAGGGTGAATGTGTGTATGACTGTATGGGTGAATGTGCATGGTAGTGCGGGAAGGTTTGTATGACTGGGTGAAAGGGTGTATGACTGGGTGAATGTGCATGTGAGTGCGTGAAGGTTAGTATGACAGGGTGATTGTATGTATGTGTGAATGTCAGGCTTGAAGGGTAACATGTGTCCTGTGTCGTCCTCCACCAGAGTGAAGAAGAAGGAGGGGGAGAAGGAGGAGGATGTGAAGGAGGACGAGCGGGAGCCCAGGGAGAGACGCTGCTTCCAGTGTGGGGACATGGGCCACGTCCGAAGGGACTGTCCCGACTACAGACACCTCCGCCACAGGGCCCCCGGGGGTCCAGGTACACACGCGTGATAGCACTCACTCACTCACTCACACACAGTCATACATGTAATCACACACACATGTACTTAGACAATCACACACACACACACACACACAGTCACATGCTCACACATACAGCACTGAACAATATTTTACCTTAAACCTTTATACACTTTTTAAGATGGGGACAGTACAGTGTAAAGATCTACATGCGCTAATGGCGGTCCGTATTTCTTTGTGTTGTTTGACCAGCGGCCCACATGGTGCGCACCATGGTGAGCTCTCATTCCATCCCCATCCCCCAGTCAGACCGCACCGCCAGGACCAGACAGTCTTCTGAATGTGTGAGTACTTGAGGAAAAGGCTAAAAAGACATCCTCAGATACTCCTGTCAGTGTGTTGAGGATGTGACACCCTGTAACACCCCTCTCTCTTTGTGTTTCCCGTCACCAGTCGGACAGCCGCCAGACCCCGCCCTACTCCCCCCAGCCCACCCCCTTCTCCCAGAGCCCCTCCCCCTTCTCGCAGAGCCCCGCCCAGCCCGCGAGCTCCCCGCAGACCTCCCAGTGTAAGAGCAGCTCCGGCGGTCCGACCAAGGTGCCCCTGCCCCTCTTCAGCTTCCCCACCTCCCACCACGCTCAGTTCCACCCAGGGGCCGCCGCCACGCTCTCCGCCCTGGGTCTCCTCGCCCCCCACCCCTCCCAGGGCCCGGGTCACCACCCCCACCCCCACCCACACCCCCACCCCGTACACATCTCCCCCAACTCCTCCTGGCCCATCCACGGCCCCGTGCTCCCCCCCGTCGCCTCCTCCTCCTCCTCCACCGCCACCGGCCCCTCGCCGCCCGGCCTCAAGTTCCCCCTGCGCCCCAGCGGGAACCCTAAAGGAACCGGGGTGGTCGGCGGAGGTGGGGGCGGGGTTGTCGGTGGTGGTGGTGGTGGTGGTGGAGGTCACGGTTCCCTGAACCTGAACGACCCCAGCATCATCTTCGCCCAGCCCTCGGGGAGGCCGCTGGGCCTGGGGGGGGCGGGCCGGGACGCACACTGGCAGAATCACCTGGCACAACCCGGGGCACTGGTGGGCAACGGCACTGTAGCCAAGTCAGGTATACTTAACACCGGCTGAACGCACACACTTATAAAGGCCACGTCAAGCCCCTATGGCAGCACCGAACCCAAGTTATAGAATCTGGCTTTTCTGATTGGTTCATCTGGTGCAACTTGATATCATTTGGCTCCACTTTGAGCCAATCAGAAACGACAGATGACTTGTTTTTCGGTTTTTGGAAAATCCTATTTGTCGCGAAAGTTTCTAGACAGAATATCTTTGGTAATTAGGTCACTTCACCAGTGGGACACTTTGGTGACGGCACCTTTCATTTTATTACACAAGTTGCAGTAGATCTGGATGGGGCTGGGCAATACAGAGACACCAAAATGGAATTGGAACACCATTAATCCCCATTGGGGTTAATGGAGTACTGGTGACTCATCTTAAAAATATAGTGTGATATATCTTGACATCGAGTGCATCTTTCTATTATTGTTAAAACAACTTCCTCTCTATGGCCCAGCTCAAGCCAGACATATTTGGTCCAGATGTCATCAGATCTGAACTCCCAACCCCAGGCTTTGTGTCTGCTCTCCTTCAGTGATATCCTTAAAGCCTCCTACCTAATTTGTGTACAGAGCCAGGCTACCAGGGCCAGTTTGGGGGTGTGACCCAGGGCTCCCGGAGCTGGGAGCCCAGTGCGGGGCCCCATTTCTCCATGTCCCCGTCCTGGCCCTACCGCATGCCCCACAGCTTCCTCCAGCAGGGCAATGGAGCCTACCAACACAGCAAAGCCTTCCAGGGCCCAGGTGAGCCCTGTCATCATACAACTACTTACCCAATCCCGTCCGTCCCACAAGCAGGATGTTAGGGCGGGACTAAGGGTTAGGAGGGGTTTGATTGGTGATACTCAGAGTACCTTTCTTTTACAAAGCTGAAGTTAGTTCCTGATTCATAGCTCCCTATTCGCAGCAAATGATGTGCGACCAGGAAACTAGACCATTTTTTTTTTAAACATAGTTTTAATGACAAACTGGTAAAACCTTGTTACCACTGGTACTGTGCCATGTTTATTGATCAAAAACAATTTATTTGTAATTTAGCTAATCAGTGTTATGCTATATATCCCCCAGTATAGGATTCCATCTGGCCTGAATGTTTTTTACCCAGAACCGATCCCCTCAGAACCGATCTCAAAAGTGGCCTGCGTTTCACGGGTTGAATCACCTTGGGCCACCCAAAACACACACTGCATTGCTAAACAGGACATTGACTATCTTACTATGCTGTTTAGAGCCTGGCGAGTGAGCAAGTGAACAAGAGCTCTAAATCATGCTGTGAACTTGCTCATGGAGACCTGAGTGTCAGCCGTCATTTTGTGTTTAAAAGTGTTTAAATGTTTGAATGTTTAAATGAATTAGGAGCTGGGTTCAGCTCTTTGGCCAAACTCTTAGTATATCACGTGCGTGTTTTGGGTGGCCCATGGTGATTTAACCCATGAACTGCTGGCCTGAAACAGACATTTTTTAGATTGGATCTGAGAAAAATCTTTCGGGCCAGACTGAATCCTATACCAGGGGATATATGGCTTAACACTGAATAGATTACAAATTAAAAATACATTGTTTTTGATCAATAAGTCACAGTACCAGTGGTAACAAAGTATTATCCGTTTGTCATTAAAAAAATGTTAGAAAAAATCGACTCGTTTCCTGGTTGCACATCACTAGCTGTGAATAGGTAGCTACGAATGGGGAGCTAACTTCAGCTTCGTCTTGCTTTCAATGTAAATCAGGTCCAAACTATGTTGTTATTGGTTGGACTATTATTCTCCACCTATCTAGACTCTGTCATCCGACTAGAAAGGTTGTTTAAAGTGATTGAATTTCATGGAAAATAGGAAAATGTCCAATATAATGTTATGGTTTCTTTAAAATTGTAACTGTTTTTATGTGTTTCAGGTTCCGTTGGTAACCCCAACCAGAACTTTCCAATGGTCCAACATGTCCGCCACCATGTAAACTTAAACTTCATCCAACAAAAGAAATGAATTCAGCCATTCAGTTTTATTCGGTACCCTAGCAAAACAAAATAATGTAATGTAAACTTTACATAATTTGGTCACCAGGATTTTTAAAATGAATTTTATCATTTTTGTACAGTTTTTAAGTTTTACTTTTTATTTTGTCTCATTGCATTGATTTGTGATACAAATGTCAAATATTTTAATGCCCCCATTTTTGAGGGGGTCCAAAAAAGCATTTTTATTTTAATGTGTAAAGTAAGGAAGAAAAAAAAAAAAGGTTAACCTTTATTTTTATTAGCTGTATTCATACGTTTCCGCCAAAACGAAGGCTTTGAATAGACTTGATTTGTTTTAAAAACAACCTAACATGTCACCCCTAATGATGTAGTGCCAAAAAAAATGCATTGAAAAAAAAGCGAAAAATTCTAAACCCTAAAAAAAATAAACAAAAAGCAAAAACATATTGTCTTCGCTTTCTTTCTTTGGCTAAATTTGTACATCCCAGCTGGTCTCCAGGGTAACAGGATGCTGCCGATCCTTTTTTTTTTCTTTATTTATGTACCAATTCTGCAGAATTTAGAGAACCTATAACACGTCCAATATTGCTGTCGAATTTAGATTATTATACAGAATTTGACATGCAATTATCCTTTGATGCCTAAACTATTGATGTCAGGAACTAATTCTTGGAAGGTCCACGTATAAGGGACCCAAATAAAACCTTGTATGAAATGTTTCTTGTCAAGCCAATTAATCACAAATACCCACGTGTCCAAAAGTCTGGTGGTTACGGGGTGGATGGGGTTCTTTTTCAGATTTGACCTACAAGTGTGTGCAAGTGTTCTTTTTTCTAAAAGTTCTAAATTGAGAAGGAAATTCACCTTCCATATAAGTGGATCACATTACAGCTGCTAGTGCAAATCAAGTGTTTTTTCATGCAGGTTTCAGTGAATATGTGAAAAGTTTGTCTTTAACAACCTTCTGGCTCCTAGTTGCTTTTCTTGATTGCTGCGGGTGATTTTAACGTCAAGTTTTTCCAAATCTCTTTTGTCGCAGGCACACTAGCATATCTTCCTTAGCCAGAAAATGGTGTGTGCGATACAGCTGGTGCTACATTGAACATAATCTTTATGCAAGTAAACATTATACAAGTGATAAGCGATAGCTGATCATCCACCACCACCACAACCAATTATTTCGTTTTTTTCTGTTACCTTTTTTAAAGTACACAGATGGAATAGACGACACCTGGAATTAAGATGAGCATAATAAATCAAAGGATAAAACAAAACAAGGCTATATATTTTTTCATCAAGTTTACATTGTCTCCTCCGTAACTTAAGAGTAATCAATTAGGTTCAGGATGTTTGGGCATCTTCTATTTTTTATAATACACAGTTCTACTTCTAGCCCTTTTGATAGTAATAAAGTCGGCCTACACTTCTGTTTTAAATATGACATTGAGTTTCACCATCTATATGCGAAAAAAACAAGTGTTTGAACTGACTTATATTAAATTGTAAGTCCCTTGAAACCATTCAATCTCTAATTGGAAAAGAGAGTAATTAAATATCCCCCAGTGATGGGGAAACACTAGGACATGATCATTTGCCTGAGAAAAGAGTAGTCTAATTACCTTAATTAATCTGTACCTTAAGGAAACCTTCTGCGTCATTAAGTCCTACGACCCCCGTAAACCTTTTGCACCCAACAAAGCCTTCTTCTGAGCACGTGCAGGATTACATCTAAATATAGCCTGCGGTGATGGAGACGTCTTTAATTTAGAGTAGGCATTGGATTCTCCGGGTTTTGATTAGCGGGAACAAAGCTATTAACAACCCTAATGTCTGTGAAAACGGCCGGCCATTCTTTCGCAGATTGCTGGTCGGTCCCATTAAACACCTTAACGAGACCGGAGTGTGAAAGTCAAACATGAAGAGTTGGTGATGAAATCAAAACTGAAACATGTTTTCCTGCTCTAAGGAGTCTGATGTTGTTTTGATTCCAGCGGAGAACCCAATTAGTAGCAGGAAAATCACGAAAGACCCATCTGGAGATGCTGTGAAATTCTAACCTCCGGGGGAAAAAAGGTATTGATCATGAAAGTCTGATGTCCATGGTTGGAGGTTCAAAAATGAACTAAGATGAGCACGTTTGAGTCCATGTCATAAAATATGAGGGTGTGGACTATAAATATATGTCATGAAACAGAGATGACAATGTTTTAAGTCTAACCATGTTTTAACCATGTTTAATGACCAAGGGCTTTTATGTATCACTGCAGAAAAGTTCAAAGGCAATTTTTGATAACCATCACATAATAGATTTTTCTCGCAACCATTTTTAAGAAACAATAGTTAAGCCAACTCCTTCTTTCCATGTTGAGATGCTGAAGAGAATTAAGCAGGATTTAATTTCTTTACCTGTGGGCGTCCTTGAGAAAGATGCCTTAACCTCTACCTGTTCATTAAGGAGATTTGCTTTGCATAAAAATAGCTAAATAACTAAAGTGTTCCTCCATCGAACAGTGCTGTTCTGGTTCCCTCAGCGTCTCCAGAGACTGACCCCTTCTCCACTACTCCATCATCCTGCCCCATGGATGAAACATTAACCTCATAGTTTTTTTACACCTCGACTACATAAAAGTCCGGAAATATGCGGTGGGACCTTGATGACTTATGAGGTCCGCTGTACTTTCTTGTTGCATAGAAACACCGAGTTGGCCTGGTTTATGTGTGTGCGTCGTTAGGATGGCAAGTATCCGCGTGCACCAGCCCTAATTGATTATCAGACCAATTAAACAGCAGGGGCAGGAGCCCTGAGAGCCACCCCTTCTCCCTCCCTGGTAATTCTCTCACAGAGGGTCTAAATAGGGTTTGCCTCAGACTGATAATGGATGTCGCTGCTATCTAAACATGCACCCAAAGTCGGCTAAATCCCCACGGATGAGATAAAACTGACAAATTACACAGGAGGGAAAGTCAGATAGGCTTAGAGAGAGAGGGAGATAGAGAGACAGAGAGAGAGAAGAAAGGTTTTTTTATCAGACCCAGGGTGTGTGTAAGTGCCATCTGGGTACGTGCACGTGTGTTTGTTCACCTATAAAGTAAAAGTACACCTGTGCACGCCTAGAAAGTATAAAATGTAAACAACTTTTTCCTGGAGAAAGTGGAACAAAATGAGGATTGAATACTTGTAAAATGAATGGCTGGTTCCTGCGTCTCTTAACCTTTGCCAGTGTGCAAACGATGCGTTGGATAAAGGGACAGTGTATGTGTGTGGCAGACGCTTCATCACCTGCCTTGATGAGCAAGGAGAGCCATGGATCACTGCTCTGTGTCCGGGGCCTCCAGAACTCCTGGTGCGTTCTGTCATCCATCACTTCTCGCTTCTCTGGGCCACCGGACAGCATCATATAGCTTTACTTTTATAGGTTACTCCTTGTCAAATATTCCTCCTTGAATTATGGCACTGTTTTATGTCCCCCAAATGTGTGTCGTTTAGCCTAAGGGTCAGGTTTAAGACCAAAGCAGAGCAGCAACGTTTACACTAGTCATATTTTAATTCAGAGGTGGTAGTTTGGATTTTATAAGGCTTTACTGAAAACTTTTGTGAGATGGCTGCCCTTTAGAGGTTTAAAACGTGCTAAATGTGGCGTTACGTGATGTAACCTGAGGAGTTTCTTCTCCATAGATCATAGCTATCACTAACCTTGAGCCTAGCCTAACAACCTTTTATCTTGCTAACCTTCAGGGGGCAGCAAACTCATCAATTCTGGTCCTGTGTGTAGTTGCCCTTTAATAAGGAGAATACAAAGTGTCTCGACTGAGCTTGTTTGTTTGCTAACTGTGTTGACATCATCTAATGCAACTGCACCTAAAGAGCTGGGTGGCCGTGTCGTTTACCAGCCCATTTTGGCTAACCTTCGTACACGACACCCATCATCAATAAACAACCTTGAACAGAAAACGTCCACCGCAGCAAGACCTCCACTGACAGCTCCTCACGGAGGCCTCGCGGCCGCCATTCTGTTGAAGGTCATCAACAGAAGCTATCCCCCCCCCCCCCCCCACACTATCTGAACTTCCTTTGAAATATGAATAATAATTTAAAAGTTACGATCCATCATCGAGCAACAACAACGCACTTGTGTTTGCATACATCAGCGAATCATGCCGTTAAAAGAGATGCGACCGAGAGGCGTGAATGTATGGGGTATGCGGGCCGTAAATCTTGCCCCTCGCCGGCCGGTCGCCGGTCTATTAAGTGGATGTCAGGAGTGATCTCGTGGCGCCCGCCCTTCAGGGCACCATGAGTGGAACTGTCACTCGGCGACTTGGCACGGCACACGCCCGCCCCCGGTGTTAAAATGCAAATTGCTTTTTCCTGACCCCTGCAAGGCGGACAGGGAGACCCTGTAGCACTCAAAGTGACCTGCTTTAGAACGGCAGCAGTGGGCAATAACAGCGTGAGACTTTCTGTACGATAGCACTACTACCTAATACCATGGCTGTCATTAGTGTTCATGACAACCATTACACTGCTGTGCATCTGCTTCACTACACATTATTTAAGCCCTGTCAACATCTGCCCATAATAACAATATACCAGTGAGGTAGTTACAGTAACGATTTGCTTGTGGCTATGAATCCTTAAGCACTCCTTTCGTATATAGGTGTGCTTTACTCTTGTACCGTCAAATATCTATAGCTTATAACACAGCAATCTGCCTCCAGAAATATCATGTGACCCTATATGCATTTCGGGGGACCCCTAAAGTTGGGGTCCTGACCACAAGGTTGGGAAACGCTGTAATTGGGTGAGTTTCAAGGAGGCTGTGTGAAGCTGTAACTGAATCAACCATTACCATTTCTGCCTCTGTGCTGCACTTTTACCAGATGAATGGATAGAACTGAAATCCCTATCACAAAATCCAACAACCAAAGCTCAGCTGGGTGGAACAATAAACTTAGCCAAGATAATAGTTTTCTTTTGCCATAATAGCTAAAGTTGCTAAAGTGACACCTCACACACTGACAGTCATCTGCAGTGACGGACCCTTTGTGGGATGCCTCCCCTTGCGTTATCTGCTCAGCTTAGCATCTGTTTAGCTTATCTTAGCATCTGTTTAGCCTAGCTTAGCATCTGTTTAGCGCAGCGTCCTCGGGAGACAGAGCAGGTGTTATGATGTGTGACGGAACCCCCCCCCCCCCCGCGGGGGTCTCCTCCTAGCTAGAAGAACTGAACAACAGAGACATAAGCAGAGTAAAATGCACAAATCACTTATTCAAACGCTGTTACACAGAGAAGAAAATTACTTTACTCTATTGTTTTACTTATTTTATTAATTGTTTACCATTTCAGTGAATTTGCAGAAACTTTCCAAACTTTCCCTATCCAAAGCAACTTACAGATACAGGTGACTGATGAACTGGTTGGTTATTAGGGCGTATTGCTCAAGTTGGCCTACAGGAAGGGTGCAGACATTTGGGATTGAACCCAGTACCCTAGGGCCCTAGTCGCGAAACTATCTTGCACCTAATGTCCAAATTACTATGGGTTCAAAGTTGGAATTCCATAATTTATAACAAACCTCTGCTGTTGATGCCCATATGTCTTTAATCTGTGTATGTGGACTGCATCATAAAACTTAATCAGCCATCATGGCCACTGAACGTTATACACATCTATGTAATTACCAGCTTGTGATGGGCCAGTTAGGAGCTATACGGATGTCTTGCTCACGGACACCTTGGGAAATCTAACCGGCAACCCTCAAGGTTTCCATAATTCTGGGATACTGCCTCCAACTGGCAGGTCAGAATTTCCACACCTGTAGGCATCCTTGAACAAGAAGCCCTTACCCCTACCGGCCGATACATGAATAAGAAGTTAGTTGCGTTCGATAAAAGATATATGACTGATATATGACTAGTGAACCTTACCAACAGCTTAACTTTCATTCCTCCACTTCTTTAAAGGGAAAATAATGTTTTGTGGTTCAGTATGTTCTTATTTACCCACTGACGCCAATGGTTGTCAGAAACCCGCTTGCAGAAGTTCTGGTTCCACGTCGCGGCAAAAGAAGAACCGACCATCCCACCGACTGCGACGCGCCAATCTGCCGGGTGCCACGGGCGGCTCGGCGTGAAAAGTGCGGCGGGAGAAAAGGTTAATAAGGACATCTCTCGCGACAGGTCTGTCACGCGGCCAGCGAGGAAAGTCGCGAGCGGGTCTTCGCCCTCATACGGCGCCAGAATATCTTTGAATATTAATTGCGCGCTTAGTATGCTGTTGTCACATGGCCGTTTATTAGTATTCCATCAAGTCGATGAGCCGCGGAACGGCCATATGGCGCGTCCGCCGTCCATCCTACGCACACACCTCTCGTCGTCTGTCTCGAGGTGGGGGGGCGTCCCTTACCCCCCCCCCCCCCCCGTTCATTGCTCCGATCGCGTGTATTTTTTAATTGGATTGTAAAAGTTTGAATTGGGAATTAATAGTAGGCCTTGCACTCCTTCATGACAGAATGATCGCTAATGAGACATTTTGGGTGTCTGGACAATATAGGTTGCCTCCTCTGTATATAGGCCTACACACACACAAACATACACACGCACACATGCACACAAGCACACACATACATGCACACATACACACACACATTAACGCACACAGGCACACACACACACACACACACACACACACACACACACACACACACACACACACACACACACACACA